>CAFUXE010001178.1:0-47880 GCA_903364295.1 Serranus cabrilla
CTAATAAAGCTATCCTGCGAATTTGGTGCATTTTGAATGAAGTTGAAAATTTGCGGGAAAAAAAAATCGACATGCTATACTATGACTTTTTGAAAATTGGGCCATTTTTAACATGGTGTTTTTATGTCATTTCTGGATAGATTAGGCTCTAATATGTATCAACACACTGGAATTGGGACATTTAGGTAACGTACCTTATTCTACAGATATCACAGTTAAATAAGCTATGTTGACTTTCTACTTAAAAAAGTTTAGATCATTCATGGAATTACACTTCTCCCCTCAATTTATCCTCATCCACATTCAGCCAATTATCTGGAACAAACTAGAAGATAATGTGAACAGTGTGTTTAAGAATCAGAGCAAGTCTGGGGACCTGCCTAAGGCAGACCTTTGTAAAATGCACCTTGTACCTGCAGGCAGCTGGTCCAGAGGTCGACTGTCACCATTTTGGACGAGCACATCAGTCACTACCCTCAGCTTGAAGATCCCACCGGCTTCCTCAACGCTTACTTTAATTTTATTCACTCTTTCTGAAGTAAAACTAGTTTTGTAAAAAAAACAGTCTGAATACTTGACTTACTTTGACAGACAGGATTTATTGAAGATTTGACAGAAGAAAGAATGAGGACCAGCAGACAGAAACAGTTTTTAAGTTCATACACTTGAATAAAAGATTTTTAGGCTGGATGTTGTCAGCATTGGCACCTTGAGTGTTTTACCCCACGGACGCCAGTATGACGTCAACAACTGTCTCTTCACTGCTGCGAACCGTCACCTGCATGGTGACGCCGTCAGCCAGCGCCAGGCGAGCGCGAACCAGCACGTCATGACCACCCCGGAACACGCCTGAGAGGAGAGGGAGGGAGAAGGTTAGCAACCACACTACTGTTTGGTCTTTAACAAAAATACAATTTCTTCTCTTAAAGATGGAATCAGTTTAAATGTAGCCTGTATGCAAGGAACATTTAAATGTTTTTTGACCAAGTACCACAACTCTACACTGCAGATTGATTGTGGATTCTAGTTCAGTTAGTCAGTGGTGTAAATAGTAAGCATCTTTTACTTTTAACAGTAGTTATTAGTATTATTAGTTTGAAATAGAAAAGCTAGGTAAGTTCTGTTGTCTTTATCCTGGAAATTAGCAAGCCTTAAATAATCATAACAATTAAAGTTAAAATGAACAGTATGATTAATATAGTGTAAATATACATTGATTGCTTTAATTTAAGTACTTTTCATTCACTTTAGTATTTCCATTTTAAGTAACTGCATTATACTACTTTTAATCATCTTGAGTTATTTTTCAGATTAAAATGTATACATTTTATAAAATGTAGCATTTTATAAAATTCATCTTTAACAACAAATTTTATAAAATGTTTACATGTATTTACATTGTATTTTTTTAAAGACAAACAGTTCAACACTCACCAGCGAGGAAGAGGACATGTGAATTCTTGTTTTCGGGGACTTTGTCAGAGCGCTCGCATGGCTGCATTCCCAGGAAGCTGATGATGTTCCCCACCGCCTCTGTACAAGAAAACCACAGATGAGTCATGTAGCACTCTTCCAGTTATTGCATAAAGCTTCAAAGGCTTTTCTGAGCATGCTTTGTAAATCTCCGGAAGCAGTTATTTGCAAAAGAATATACAGAAAATAATTTAAATTTGCATGTTAAATATTAGTGAATGCTGAAAATGAAATACATAATCGTGACTCACCGTCTAGAGTCCGTACAGACGCCAGGGCAAATGTCTCTTCCTTCTCAAACTCATCCCCAACTTCTTCCCATGCCGCTCCAAAGTTCGGTTTCAAAACCTTCTGGATGTGGTCTGCAACAGTCACCTCTAAATCCTCCAGCTGAAGAGGAGAAGAGCAGAGGAGGGTAAGAACACAAGGTGGATCCCAAGGAGAGATGAATTCACACAAAAAAAAGATAATTCTCCTTGTCTTGATTGTGTGTTGTGATTACATACCACGTATTCATCATCATAACCGTCATCGTCAGGCTCTCCTGTGTTGGGGTCGCAGTCTCTGACCAGGTACTTCATAGTGCAACTGAACGTACAGGACACTGTGGACAGAGAGGACACATCTTTAACAACAGAGACAAGTTGCTGCTAAAAGATAACATTTTGGACATATATGCATGGGACAGTCAGTTTAAAATAGAAACACTTTCTGCCTTTTTTCCTATTCTTTTTTTAAAATAATTTTGTTTGTATTAATGCATATGTAATACATTGTAGTAGGTGTGAGTTTTGTTAGTTTTTTGTAGCTCCTACAATAAAGTCTAAAATGAACTGTGTTGCCAAAACATAGGTACATCCATGAAAAAAAAACATTTTCAAGCCTAAGAAATTATCATTCTATAACACCAGGCTTTCAATCTAGACCCTTGGCTTCAAAATCGATGTTATTGCTAAAAATTGAAACATCCAGATTGTCAAAGAAAATTCTTCCCAGAGATTAGTTTACAGAAAATATTCTGAACATTGTTCCTTATCACTAAAATCCCAGAGGAGTTTCGTCCTCTAAGAATACTGGAGTAACTTTTCAAAATAAAGGGTGAATAATTTGCGTGCACCTACCAGCGGTGGGGTCGTCGTCGGGCAGGCGGACCAGAGTGTAGCAGGAGCCCGGCTGACTGTAGGGGAGGCTGGGGGCGGGGATGTAGTGTAGCACCTCGTAGGACTCCGATGGCTCCATCTGCACTACGACCTGACAAAAAGAGCAACGCAACACATTCAGATCAAAGTCGTTCTCACGTTTTAAATCAACTACTGTGAAATCCTGTAACAATTCTAAATACTCTTCTTTTGGACATTTAAAACAACAACAATAAAATCTACATAGCTAACAAACTGGTGATGAGACAGAATTGTGTTACCTTCTGCAGGAGCTGGTCGTTCAGAGTGTTTGTGCAGTCGAACTGGAACACCATGTGTCTGGCGAAGGTGTGTTTGATGCAGCGCACCACGTATTCGGTCTCAGCCTCCGTCAGCTGCACCTGTTCGGAGGACTTGAAGAGCGGCCCGAGACCCTGGAACTCTGGGATGGCCGCCAGTTGTTCTGTAAAAACGCAGAGACGGATTAAAATTATTATTTAATTAAATCCTCTCAGGCCCGTGTTTGACGTTGAGTGTAATGACATTATCTTTAAACTTTGCAGATGACATTCTTACCCTGATAAATGTCTTGGCGTGACGGGGCCAACTTCTCTGGCAGTTTGCTGGTAGCAACAGGGGCGATTTCTGGGAAGAAAAGAAACCGTTAATAGATGCTCCTCCAATGTTTGATTCATGACCTTTTCAGTTTCTCAGCCGAGTAAAAAAACTATAGAGGATCAAAGCTCCACCTCGCTCCACCTTGTTTTCTATTAAAAATATACCAAAAACAATTAGCAAAAGTCCTGTGCAGCTATGTGGTTGTACCTGTTTTGTGCTCTGTGATTGGAGTGGTGGCCAGAGGGACACTCTTCATGTCGAAGGGTTTCTCTGAGGGCTCCAGGGTGTACTGGTGGAGGGACTTCTCCAGTCCAGGGATTGAAACAGACAAACCTGAGAGCAACAAGAAGCGTTAATATTAACATTACTCACATCACCACCTGAATGTTCCATCAAACAGACAGTGTACCGAGTGTGTTTCTTACCATTGAAGATGTAAGCAGCATTCAGAGCCTTCTGCTTCTGCTGCAGAACGTTCATGTAGAAAGTCGCTCTGTCTCGCACTTCATCATCACTGTCCATCATGCACCTAGGACAACACACACACATATTTAGGTCAGACTACATATGTTCAAACACAAAGTCTATTACCAATAAATTGTCCTCTGTATTTTCTACAAATGGATGACATGATGGGTGTGCACAAGAAAATATGCTTTAAAAAATGTAATTACAGTAGTACCTCTGCATGAGAACCAGGACGCTTGGCAGCAGATCATCATTCTGAGCTCCAAATTTAGCCAAAGCACTGACTGCAGCTGAGGGTGGAGGAAGAAACAGACTGGTTATAAAAATGCATGAAAATAGCAAGTAGAAATATTACATTTTCAACAAGAGGATGACAACACAATAGCTGTGGGTTTCAATAAATTGTGCAGCTTTATAAAAGTAACGTAAACATCATAATGCATTAAATTTTTTAAGACATTTTAAGGCCTAAAATTCAAATGATTGGGTTTTAGTATCCCACTCTGTCTCACCTGCACGGACAGCCTCGCTCTCCAGCACCACTCGGTTGAAGATGAAGCGGATGTACTTGGAGGGCTGCGGGGTGCGTGGGCCCTCTTTGCCCAGCAGGTGCAGGATCTTTGTGGCGAGGACAGTGTGCTCGCAGTCCTCGATGAACTCGCACAGGTGGGCCAAGCCCGTCTCTTTGCTCTCTGGGTTCTCCTCGATGATGCTGATGATGCAGTCCACGATGGCTCGCTTGTACTCGAATCCACCCTGCAGACAGCGGAGACGTGTTCAGTCTTTTATCTCTTATGGGCAAGGTCCAGAGAAAGAAAAGTGTGAAGGTCGGCAGTCTGTTAATGATCAACTTACGTCGTCTCTGAGCATGTTGGACAAGAAGTTCATCATGACGCTGTGCTTCCTGGGATACTTCTGGCACAGAGCACTGATGGCCTGCACCACCACCACCTGGAATAAACAAGCATCAGCGACAGATTTAGAACAACAGAAAAAGAACAAAAATAACAGGATTTAAAGCAGTAAATCTTATATTGGAAATTAAATCTTTTGTGGCCACAGAAGCTGAAATCCTGGGTGATAAAAAACACCTAATGACACATTCTCACACAATAAGTTCTCCAACTGTTTAATCATCACAACATAACACCCGAACACCATATAAGTATGGCTTTAGCTGTACTGAGTTATTAAATACAGAATAACCCTCATGGGCAACAAAATGTCTGACCTTGAACTCGTCTGAGATCTCAGAGACAAACGAGGAGATCTGCTTCATGAGTCGGTCCACGCTGCTCTCACTGCCGGTCTTCAGCAGGGTGGTGATGGCCAGTGTGGCGATGCTGCGGTTCGAGTCTGTGATCAGGTTCTCCAGGTCCAGGTTGCAGGCAGTCACCGCTGATGGATGCTTCATGGCCACCTGGTGGTCACAAAGGATATGACAGTGTTCATTATTTTACATGCAAGTGCAAATAGTGTGCAGATTACTGCAAAGAACTTTCTGGTTCAATTTATGTGTTGAGCTGTGAAATAAAAAGAACCTACAACCACATTTATGCTTCCTAAATTCATTTGATGCAATTTCTAAATAGCTCAGCAATATAACAAAGATTCGACTAATCAAAGTAATCTATGCTTTTACATTATAAAACGAGCCATAAGGAGGATGTATTGCTTTACCTTGTTGAGGGTCCTGACTGCTGCGTATCTCAGCGCTGCTTTGGGAGAGCTGCAGAAGAGCTGCAGCACTGCAGGAATACAAAAACATTCACAATGAGACCAATCAACACAACATTCTGCTCTTTCAGTCAAAGATACAGATAGGAAGAAAAATTACATGAGTGAATTGTGAGTAAACTACTGACCAGACACAGCAGGGGCCAGCTCCCGGGCCGTGCAGTTTGGCATATGGACAATAGCAGAGGCGGCCTCGTACACCACCATCTCATTCTTGTTCCTCAGGCAGCTCTCGATGAAGTCGAACAACGGGCTGTCATGACTGAAAACATAGACAGAATAAAATGTTGACGTTTAACACATCAGCCCTCAAGTTGAATAAAGTATGAAACAACAAATAACTGGGGAATCAGCTGAACTATGCAAGTAGCCAGAATCCTACTCACCCTCCCTCGGTCTCGTCCAGCAGTTTGCTAGCAATCCTGATGAGCATGCAGTAGGCAAAGGGAGACTTGAGACCAGATTTGGTGAACTTGTTGAGCATCTTGGTGACAGCAAGACGATCGTTCTTCCTAAGGTGATATAACAGGCCCAGGGCGTGGTACTGGAACATGGGACACAAATAACAGTTTTGAAATTAAAATGAAAACTCCAGCACATACATACTTATTTTTTTTTCACAGAAACTGACATTAGTTTTTCCTCTACACACATAATAACTTAATCAAAACACTGAGTTCACATTTCCATGTGCATGTCTTTACTGCCCACCTGGACCATGATGTTGTCACTGGAAGCCGCCTCCTGAGCTTCATTCACCCAACGCTTCACCACATCGTAGCTCATCTTCACCATGTGCTGAACACAAACAAAAGAAAAGGACTCCCATTACCCACCAACAATGATATGGTACACAATTGTACAGAGACACAGAATAGAGAATAAAATCTGAAAACCAATAAAGTTCTTTCTGAATGTATATGTTCAACACAAAGCTTTTCCATTTTCTTACCAGTGAGGAGACCAAAGCTGAGCTTGACACACTGGGCACCTTGTCAACAATAGCCTGCTTCATGTATCTCTCAATGGCCTGCAGCATGGTGGTCTGTGGAAAAGACAAGGAAAATTCAACAAAAACTGTGTTAGTTTCTTAGTCATAACACTGCATGAGAAGACAAGGAAGAAAATAGAGAAGCAGCACTCACATCTGTAATCCTGCAGAGGGCTCTGATAGCAGGTCCTCTGTATACGTCTTCCTTCCCGGTCATGTCTTTGGTCAAGCTGTAAAAACACACAAGGAGTATTAAAAGACATTGTAGCTTTAAAGAGAACGAAACAGATTTGCAATGTGCTGTTTACCTCTGCAATAATTTCATTAGTCAAAGAGATCATATCTATTTGCCAGACTTTATAACAACATGAGTAAAATCAAACTTTTAAAAACACCAGATGATCAAAACTGCATTTCAACAACAGACAAACTTCCTGGGAGTAATTTTGGTATGAGCACACAGGTGATTGAACATCACACAAACCTGCTAGTGACAATGATGACATCCTCAGAGATGTTGGCCATCTCCTTGATGGTCAGGTAGCACATCCTCCTCAGGGTTTGCTGAGAGAGGGAGAAGGAAAAGTATAAACTACTATATTTCTTTTCGAACACTGCAGACTGGTGGCTTGAGCTTTAAAATAAAGTAAACAACCCATAAACGAATTAATTAATTAAAAACAACAACAATATCTTACATCATTGGACTGAAAGAGCCTGGTCATGGCAAAGAAGGCCTCCGTGGCCTCTGTGGTCCCAAAATGCTCCCCCTGAACACACAGACATGGGAGTGGGCAGGAGTTAGAAATTTACGAGGTGGACAGCTATTAACTCACCACAGAACAATAAAGAGCTACTATATATTTTTCAAACGTTTTACCTGGTTGAGGAGGTAGATAATTTTGGTGAGAATGTGGAGGCATCTTCTTGGGTTGATAGGGGTCTCATTGAAGATACGTGCCTGTTAACAAGAAGACAAACCATATAGTGTAAAGAAATTGTTTCTTTAGTGTTAGATGATACTTTTTGTCTTGTATCATCTAACACTAAAGAGTGCAAACAAACTATTTATAGTTCAGCCTTTACCTCTTGCAACACGGCACTCTTCTCCAGATGCTGGAAAGGGTTTGATCCACTTCCTAATTGTGAAAAAAGGCAGAGTCAGACATCTGTAGAGTAAAACCCACCTTATGCTGTATACATGCTATGTATGGCAGAGCTGTTGTACTGGATTACACAAGTGTAGCTAATCAAGTCACCGGTGAGCCAACATTCAATACAAATGGACCAAAAACTAAAAAACATACGAGCATAAACCTGAAGACAAATCGTAATAATTAAAGCATCTATCTATATTGGGAGCAAATGTTTGAAGACGACACGTCAACAAGCTAAACTAGCATCCAGCTGGCATTCGCTAGCTTGCAACGCTAACGCTAAACCTAACCTAGCTTAAGACTGGCGTTAGCTTTGTTGCGACATCGAAAAATAGCGGTTAGAATACTACAATGCAACGGAATATGCGTTTATACCTAATCTTTAATACAGGATACATCATTATAAACCAGTCTGCAAGCCGCAGTTAATGAACAGTGCTACTTTAGCTAGTCGGCTCAGTGTAACAGGCTAACCCTGCGTTAGCTTCGAAAGCGTCCAACATCTCCAGACACGACGTAACGTCTTCAAACAGTATCATTCTTCACAGTAAAAACTCTCCAATCTTACCAGACTCCTCGTCCTTCTTGTCGAACTTTTTAATCATCGTGTCGGAATGAAGCTCACGGACGAGGGCAAAAGCTGCACTCCGCCTCGGTCCAAGCGAAGCAACTTCCACGTAGCCAATATGAAGCAAGCCTAGCTTCCGGTTGAAACGTCCACCTGAACGGAACATACGTCAGAACACCTCCGCGTCATGGCCGGAAGAGGTCACTGCTGACAATAAAAACAAAGCGATACAGTACCATAAACTCTACATAAACGACTTATACTATAATTATTCAATAAGTCTTTTATTTGGATTGATAATAATTATTAGAATCGTAACTATGTTAAGTTATTAAAATATAACGAAACCGGTCCGCTACATGGTAGCCTGGGTGCAGCCGAACTGTAGCCCCGCCTACAACATTTGTCTGCGGGCAGTTCGGTCTGGACCATTCTGAACAGAATAGAGTCTGAAGCTGATCCATTGGACTGTGATTATGGGCGCGTTTCAACCGAACCAGGAAAAAAAAAGCTCCAAATAATAACAATGTATTATAATATATTTTTGAAATACATCATTGTATAACTCTGTCCAAGGTTGTCTACGTGTCGTTTGGTCAAACACTTTTTTTTTTTTTAAAAAAAGCAATGAAAGTGGACCAATAAAGGGGATTCAGGCAAATCATCAACATGACTCAAACCAAAAGTCCAAAGTTATGAAAAAGAATTTACTCACCTGGTCAGTGGAGTGGCCTGTGGTGCACACCTGGAGAGCTGACGCACGAGCTGGTGTGCTTCCGCAAACCACCACAAGATGTCGACATTGCAGCATGTTTTGAGCCTTACAGTCTATAGTTTTGAGTCTTCTCTATGACAGGTAGGTAAACTACAAGTCCCCTGTTTAACAGTGGCGGAACAAACAAACTGCCCATCTACTGAACAATCCTATAACATTGTTATATCTGATAATGACACGGGTCCATATATTTGAGACTTTAAAGTCCTATAATGATATAATTGTTTAAAATCATTAACCTAAAATGCCAAAAATGTAAATAAAATAATATTCATTGAAAAACTCAACTGCATTGTCTCTTTCTAGAACTATTTCCAGTAATTTTCTAGTGTAGTTCCTCCATCAAACTGCTCGTTAAACATGATCTTTGGATTATTCAGATTTAAATGCATCATGGTCTCCGAAAAGAGGCATGCTGATGAGATTTAAAATATATTTCTGGGTCTTTTAGCACCACAAGCCAAGTGCCATGTTGTTCCATGATATTCGAGAGAAGCCAGACATCTCTACAGGTTGCAACACACCAAAACAATCTAGACTGATAAACAGCGCTACAGGTAAAAGAAAAAATATACAATATGTATTTTTGATTGTGGGGTGAATGTGTGATGTATCAGTCAGGATCTACTATAAATCTTATGGATTGTAAAGCGATAATCCTTTATAGGACTATTTCATGGATCCCACTGTTTAAAATGCAGCATACAAACAAGTGAATGTAGGCCTAGTTAGTTACATCTGCTTTATTTGAGGAAAAATAATCCTTTATTTTGAGTATAAAAATAACAGACATCTGATGAACACATACATTCTCATGCACTTGCATTTTACTGTATTTCATGGTCTTGCAGTTGGTTTGTACAGTATTTCAGAGTCAGTGTTGTGTTTTTGCCACACTAGAATCTGGAATCATTATAGACTCCCATGTGAGCTTCTGAAAAGCAAACCTCTTCAATAAATGAAGCAGCAGAGAGGGAAAGAACATCATAATATAACATCTCATGTTATGGTTATGCAACAGAATTACAAAACATTTCATTGGTCTTTTGCTGAGGGTGTAAGAATAAATGATCACAACTGCTTTGTTCTGCTGGTTTGTCCAAGATTTAAAATTTGATGACGCTGGGGCAAACTAACCACATTAAACATTCATTTTACTGACAATGAAAATCTTAGGGTTTGTTTTTACAGAAAGCAGCCCTGTTTCACTGCAACACAAATCCACGATGTGAGCCAATTTATACAAGGGTGAGACAATTTCATATGTTTCTAATGCAAAACATGTCTCATGTTTCTTGCCTGGAATCATCTTGATACAAGTAAAATAACTTCATCCATATCTTAAATCAAGACAATAACACTGTTGCTACAAATTGCTGACAGTGCATAAGAAACACATGGATAATTCTCACAAAAGCATGGTTTCAACCCAAACTACAGCATGATTACAATTTTAAAGGTCACTTCAACAGTAAATGACTTTGAAAGTTGTATTATAGTTATCCGTTAAATATTGTATCATTTATGAATTTTAAAAGCAGAATTGGCATAAAAATAAATGAATAAATAAATAAATAATAGTATGCATCTGTCAAACATTGTCATTTATTTTTTATTTTTTTAAAGTTGAGTTGTCATAAAACAAACCAATACATTAAAAAAAATAATAGAGAAATGAAATAAAAAATAATAATGATACTAGTAATAATGATACTTATAGTAGTAGTTGTAGTAATAATAATAATAATAATAATAATAATAAATGCATATGTCAAATATTGTGTAATTTATTTGTTTTAAGTTGAGTTGTCATAAAACAAACAAATATATACGAAAATTATATAAAATTAAATAAAGAACAAGGAGCTTTCACATGAGAGCAACTCAATTCGATTAGAAATGCTTCTTTTACCTGTAATGTCAGTGGAAAGAAAATAATCCCCCCCTGAAGGAACAAACCAACAGCATTACTTTAAAAGTGAATAAGAAGTAATTCATTACATTTGAGTAACGAGGAGGCCAACACTGGTCATGGCTGTTAAATCTAAGTTGTCCAGCATGTTTACTTTCTCCGTCCAATCTGAGCCAACAGACGCGCGTTCTCGGCCGCCTTCGCGCGCAGGTGTTTGGCTTTGGCGACATCAAAGAGGACGTTCATGATGTTGGTCGGGACGTCCAGGGACAGGGTCAGCCTGCTCCTCCGGTCCCCTTTGCTGCTGTTGCGGAGCATCTGCCCTCTGAGCTTCGTCCGGCTCATGAAGCGGTAGTTCGCGGGACTTGAAGTCCTTTTTTCCCGGCTGGACTCAGCAGAAGAAGAAGAAGAAGAAGAGGAAGTGAGATACTCCGCGGACTGCAGGAGGGACCCCCAGCCGTCCAATGGGGAGTAACCCGGCTCGTCCTCGTCGCTCCGGATCCCGACTGCCATCTGGTCGCCGCACAGGAGGTCGGAGCGGATGCACAGGCTGGAGGTCGGCGTGCACAGGACCGAGAGCAGCAGCAGGGTCTTCAGGGACGACAGCATGCTGTGTCCTCTGGGACCAACACAGGTGAAGAGGGAGAGGGAAGACAAATGTTGCTTCATGACATTCAATTTATTTTTAATCTCACTGATGAGTTTTTTTTTTCCCGTTTTTCCCGTAATTATCTTAAAGCAAGTGACACAAAAATGTGTGCATGTAAAAAATGAGGCCAGTCATAACACTGAATTAACATTAAAATCGAGCTTAATCGTCTCAAACAATATTATTTCTCTCTTCACTCATTAAAAATAAGGTTTCATGACTTTAAGATTTTGTTTTCAGGCGCTATGTCTTCGGAAAAGTGTTTGCACAAGAACCATTATTGTCTATTTTTGGACCAAAGGGCAATGTTTCAAAGGCAACATGTAAGCAATAATTTTCGCACAACTTACCACTCGTGTCCTACAATAAATGATAGAGTTAGAGAGGTCACCCAACACGTATCCCTGCAAAGAAAAACAACAAACAGGCAGAAATCCCCTGAAATAAAAACGAGATAAGAAATCCTGATAAAGTGATGCTGTGTGCGGAGGTCAGCAGTCAGCGCGCGCTGTCTGACCAGCAGTGTGTCTTGCTCGTCCATTCCCACTGCATTCATTTAGTAGGAGCCATCAAACTGCAGCTCTACGCCAGCAACAACGTCATCCCGTTGACATTTTGGTTTGCTGTGAAGTGTCCGATTGGCTGTGATGCAGTGATGTAGCGGTGGATTGAAGAAGAAGAAAAAAAAGTTGGTAAATGTGACCTCCTGTTGGAGAACATGAGACATCACGACCTCAGATACAAAGAAAAACTTCTTTTTTTCTTGCATTCTTAGACCTTATTGTATGTTGTACGTTGTTTTACGTGATGAGGTTAGGGTTAAGACTTATATTAATAGTTCGCCAGCCAATTAACACATTTTGAAAAAAGCCTAGGACATGGGGGGAGCTGTCCGTGGTGCTGAAAGGGATTGCCCTTTCAGCACCAAGGACAGCTCCCCTTTAGAACAATGGACAGCTCCATTACTCAGGCAACCTTTCCTTAAACCTAAAGCATTGACTGACAAATTCACGTGCAGTGATTCGTTATTATCTCCATTTTCACCTCAAATTAGCAGCTTGGTTAACTAATCAATCAGCTGATCTTATAATATGAATCAATACTTTGTTTTTTGTCATTTTTAAATAAAAAATTTGCTGCTTCCAGCTTTTTTGATAATTTCTAATAGAAAATTAAACATTTTGGGGTATTGGAGTGAAATTACAATGTAGACTTTTCACTATTTCCTAACAATGCATTAAAAAACAATCAATTGGTTGATATAGAAAACAATTAGTACATTAACATCAATGAAAATAACTGTTAGTTGCAGCCCAATTTGGTACTACTGTCTTATGAGTTGTCTTTTATAAAGGGTTTAAAAGTTTGAAATACATGCTGATGAGTTCCTCGATGTCTAATAAACTGTAGTCTGCAATTTAAAAAATTTATATATTGATAGCATACCTGCATTTATGAGTTTGAATTAGCTAAATAATTTACAGAAAAAGTGAAGCAACTGTCACTCTGGAGGAGAATAAAGTTCAGCCAAAGGGATTTTGGTACAAGTGTGTACCAAATATATGTTTTGGTTGTGTGTTGGTCCCTTTAATACTCCATAGTGTCTCTTAATGGTATAACTAACATATGTATGACATATATAAGGACGTCATCACCCCTTTCAGAATGTGTTACGTGTGCCGTTTGTCACAGTGCGTATGATTTGTATGCCGTATCTATGGCAATTAATGTCAAAAGAAGAATGAAAAGAGAAATCTCGAGAACACTGTGTTTTAATTAAAAATTTGTACACGCAGCACACACACCATGAGAGCCACCTGCAGTGATGAACATTACCACGTTGAAACCAGGACGGAGGCAGTGGGAGCATCAGAGGGTGTTGGGTCAAACTCCAACGAGTGAACTCATTGAAGGAGTAATATGACTGTAAGTCTTCACAGCTGGAGTAATCGTAGTCTATGACACACTGTGCGGCGACACGTCCTCCCACTCCCATTGATCCCTGCAGTGGAATTAATTGCTTCTCTTCAACTACAATGGAAAAATCAGACCTTCATTACTGTGCCGAATGTTTGTTTACACTGTGTTAAGAACTCATCTGTGTTAAAGGTACTATGTGGAATATTGTGGGAATTTTGTCTGTGTAGTCTTGACCTATAAGGAGGAGAAAGGGGGAAAATGTTTGTATTTCTTTCAAATAATCACAATAATCTTGTGAATTTATCTACAAGTGGGAAGACATACTTCCACTTCTTGATGATAATAAAGTTGCTATTTTCTTACAATGAGTCTTGAAATCTTAGGTGAACACAAAGTTAGAAGAGCTTTGGTTATTTCTGTATTTGTCTTTGCTGTTACTGAAATCTGACTCTTCCTTATTTAGTCATAAATATTCAATATTGTGGAGAAATACTTAAAGGCATCCTGTCGGGTGTTTGAAGAGCGCTTTTTTATGAGCTGCTACACATTTTATTGTTTTATTTCTCTAGTTTCCCCCCACCAGTACTGTTTAATTTTAATTCATGCCAATCTGAGTATTTGTACTATTCAGTTACATGCCAGAAACATAGCAATGTGTCAAAAAAAGCTGTGATTTAAGAAAGAAAATGATTTAATATTCATTTGGAACCTTTGGAAACATCTATGTTAACTGAAAAGTATATTATACTTTCTGCAAATAATATGAAAGCTAAAGCTCTAAGCCTTTAATATTTCTTGCAGTGTGGCATGTGTCTTCAGTCTGACTCGCTGTGGTTGGCGGGGGGGTGTGGTTCAGCGAGAACAGCCTGTCACTGTGGACTGTGTAACCACATCTTGCAGAGCTATGAAGCATCTTTGCATGTGGGAGTACATTACAGTGCAGAATCGTGACTAATGCAGAGAAAGCCTCCGTTGCTTTGGGGCAAACTGAATTCTGCTTTAAATTCGGACTATTTCCAGTGAACAATTTAAGGAATTTAAGGAGCCTGGTGGTGGAGCTGGTGCAGCACGTTGAAGTGAGGACAAAGGCATCTTCTTCATAACATCCAGCACTGACGCCCTGAAGTGGTGTCGTGTATTTTCACGTGTCCCACTGCCGGAAAAAAATCTTGAATGCGTGCTGCAGCCACATCAACACCCACGCAGGAATCCCCTGCTCCTGCTGCGCCGGTCTGATGGAGAGTCCTGCAACACAGTCCCTGCGTGATCTCCCTCACTGGGCCCCTGTTGGCCCTCATCTGGCTCCCAGCCTGACCCATAACACCCCCCGCCAAAGGAACATATGTAGTGGTGGAGGTGTCAGCAGGCAATCAGCTACCAGCTTCTTATTTTTCTCACCGCACAGGATGCAGGGCAATCGACAAAACACAAGAAAAGGTGTCCGAGCATTACATAAAAACAGGGAAGAAACGAACACGTCAAAGACACAAAAAGAAAAGGCAGAGTACATGTTTTCAGTAGGGTAGTGTAAAACTATGCAGTCTATTTCTATATAAAAAAAATACAAAATTCACATTTTGATTTTCAACATTAAACAAATCAAGAAACAGCTGTTAAAAATATATAAATAAATCCAAAGTAACACACAATGATAGAACATTTTACACATTTATGTACAAAAATTAGTTTCTCATTCTGGGTTTCTTGTTTCATCTCCAGGGCTCCGTGTCTGTGGAGAAGTACAGAATAAGGATAAAGATTCATAAAAACAGTTAAGCAGTGAACTTCCTTCTTGTTATTTAACATCTTTATCAACCCTTTACTACATTAGTTAAAACCTCAGTTAACCTCTAAACCCTTAATAAATGTTCACAACTAGTTCATGATTATTACTGTGTAGATTAACACTTTTGGTAAATGTTTCCAGACATATCAGTTAACTATTAATTAACTGCTCGTTTAATGCCTATTACCAAAACTAATGTTCATTATCATTGTAAAGTCTCCCCAATCTGATTAGCTGCTACAATGTGATTTCCTCTGAGATCTGATTGGCTCCCCCTACCTCTCCTCTCCTTCCCACACCAACTCTGGCACTCTTGTCTCGAGGAGAATCGGTTTCTGTTGCCGTCACAGCCCCCGTACACGAACGGCCTGCATTCCCCTGACAGAGGGTGGAAGTACCAGAGCAGAACGTATTCTGAACAGGCGCCCTCAGCCATCGGCTCCAGGCAGCGGTCCGCCGCTGAAACTGCATGCAGGGTGAGAGATGAATAAAGGTCGGAGGTGCTTTAGAATCACTGTTCCTCCACATATTTCAGGTGCTGCTGCTGAGTCTTTCACGAGTGTGCAACACACATGCATTTTGGATTTTAGCACAAACATTCATGGATTAAGTTTTGCTCTTATCATTCTCTCCCACCTTGTGCTCTTCACAATTTCAAGCAACTCATTATGCAGATTATACAAATCAGACAGAAAAATGAGAGTGATACTCAGAGCAAGTAAACAAGAGAAAAAAAGAATGGAAAGATAAGAAGGAAATCAGTCGTCTTGGCCACTCACCAGCAGGGTTTGTTCCAAATACTCGTCTTTTCTTCCTCTGTCCCCACTCATCACTTCCTCCCTCATGAGAATCTGAAGACCAGAAAACATCAATGACAAGTATGATAGATAGATAGATAGATAGATAGATAGATAGAACAGTACAAGTACTTCAAATTTGTGCTTAAGTACAGTACTTCAGTAAATGTACTTAGTTACATTCACCGCTCATTATAACCAGGATAAAACAGATCTATAGGTACAAACAGCTGCAAGCTCAGTTTCTACTTCTTTGTTCTATGAAGTTTTCTGTGTTGATCTCTTTTCATCTGATCAAACAACATTACTAATTATACATTCGCCAAAAGAACAAGAAAAACTTCAGTCGGAGACTCTTACGTCAAGGAATCGACTATGTAAAACCGCTGAAAGCTGGAATAAAGGAGCTGGCAGGAGCGTATCAGCTGATGAGCCGGTGACTGTGAAGCATGAATGAAGCAGCTGATGCTGATCACTGACCTCGACTCAGCAAGGTTCATTCATTCACTAAGTAAGTACATGGACTCAAATACATGAGGTACTTTACTTTACTTTTCTTTTTATGCCAATTTCAACTTCTTCTACACTACATTTCAGAGAAGGATATTGTACTTTTTACTCCACTAAATGTATTTAGTTACTAGTTACTTTACAAGTTAAGATTTCTGCACAGAAAACATGTAAAGAATTTATAAAATATGATGTTGTGTTATGAATTTAACGATTCAACAATATACAGGCCTACAAGTACAGTTAGTAGTAGTAGAGTTAATTAATCAATTAGTTGATTAAATTTGAGGAATTTTTTTATATTTTGAGTACATTTTCCTGATCATACTTGCAGACTTTTACTTAAATAACCTTTAGATGCACTTTCACTTGTAACAGAGTATTTTTAAAGTGTGATATTAGTGCTTTTACTTGAGTAAAGAAGCTGAATACTTCTTTCACCATTATTAAAAGATGTTTAAAAGTTTCAGAAGAAAAACTTTTATCTCAGGTGACAGGCTTTGGGGGCTGTGTTTGTCTGTTTTTGGGGCGCAGCCAGAAGAAAGAAGTAAAAAATAAGTAATTTTAATGACGCAAGTTAAAATAAAGTGTGAGCCAGAGGACCACAGGTTAATACAACAGACTTCTTTTAACTACAGGCGACTGAATGCTGTGGAGAGCCTCGGAGCACTTTTTTATTTAACTCCTTTGAAGTTTTCAAATTAAAGTGTCCATATTGAAATGTGTCCCACTGTGCTTACGCACATTCATTATGTTACGCACAGAATGAGCTAAATGTCACTGTTTTACTTGTAACGATTGTAATTTATGAATAAACATGCTGACATTGACAATGGGCAATGACAGGCTTTCTCTTTGATTAGTTTTCTGGTTACCTGAAGCAAGAATTAAAATAAATTGGCTTGTGGAAAGCTGTTATTGCCTGGGGGCTGTACTCACTAATGAGCTTCATGAAATATTGTGTGATTGGTTCATGTTGAATCCTTGTTTAACTTTCGGGCTGTTTTTTTTTTTTTTGTCTTGATGTTGATGGCCTCAGTAATAGCAGCGCTCTAGGAGCTGATTTCTTTTTTTGATTTACCATATTTGCCTATAGGGCAATTACATAACTGCATATCAATGTCTGACCCCATTTCTTAAGATAATGCACAGACCTTGTTGTGAGCAGTTTCATGTAGGAACTATGTTGACTGAACAAACATTTATAAATGGATGTACAACAACCTTTTCTTTTCTTTTTTTTTTAAATCACCACGATATAGGGCACCACAGGAATGAGTTCTTAAACCAGGAAGTAAGTTAGCATGTTAGCGCCCTGGGGTCTCTCCTCTCAAACTCAATGAGGAATCTAAATGGGTTTGAGGTTAGATGCCTAAAATAAAGTCTGTGGTTAACATAAGCTTAAGAGATGTTAATGTTTTGTTGTACGCCATAAAATATGTTAGTAAATGTGAATTTTCATGCTTTAACATGTCCTTTAAAAGACGGTTGCTAACAGGTTGTCAGGGACATTAAATGTCATCACGTTGGACACAGATGGGAACTCTGTCAATAGTTCACCTTACAGCCTCTAGTCGTGTTTTTCAGTGATCTTGCAAACTCTTGCAGATTGTAGAATAGGTTTAAAAAACTATTTATTAGGCTACAGTTTTGCTAGCTTGTCAAAACTTCTGGTTAGCTTGTTGGAGACCATCTAAAGTGGTACTGACATTCAGGTCATGACCGTGGGTTAGTTCGCTATAGCATAACGTTAGCTTTTTACTCCTGTTGGCTGCATTAATGCTTCATTTGTGAAGATTATCCTGCTGAACAAAACTCGTAAGCTTCAGAAATGTATGTTTGCTACAGAGCTTTTTTTCCTGCAATGATCCAAAATCCAATGCAAAAAACCCAGAGGCGACTTTCACTAGACCCCATAGAGATGCTACATCCAGGTTTGCCTACAAAAGAACCTAATTTTGTTTCCTCTTTTTAGGTGTGAGAATAAGTTTTCTCAGTATGAGTCATCATAGATGGGTGGAGGTGATGGTATCTGTGACAATAGTGTCCGGACATTTTCTTTCTCCAAACACGTCGGAGTACATTATTACACTCTTACACAATCTCAACTAACAGACTGTAAAAACTGCCTGCATCACAGCTGTCACACATAAGTGTGACATATGTAACCGTTTAGCTGTGACACACACTTTCACACTCTATAAATCTGCTGTGAGGACATCGGAGCACAAAAATAATGATATCATCTGTGTTTGGCCGCTGGGCTTGGACCCTGCATGCAGTTAGTCGTGCCAGTGCGTTACATTGAGATAATGATTATTACCAGTGCGGTTTAGTGGAATCACAGGAGCAGGACTGGTCATTTCTCCCAGTTTGTCTCCATATTCTTCCACTTCTTCTTCTTCTTCTTCCATCCCTTGTTTCTTTGAGTCACGGTTCAGGGATGTCTCCACATCATCTGCCTCCTTTTTATTCTCCGTCACTGTGGTTGTTCCATCTGGATCCACAGACTTCACCATGAACTTGTATTCCAACCCTGTAACACAAACGCACAACATATAGAATCATGAACAGTAGAAAATATATTTAAGATATTAACATGTTTGATCTTGCTCTACACATCAGCATACCTTTGAAACAATTGAGTAATCTGTGGCACAGTTTTAGTAAGTAAATAATTAAGTAATAATTAATTATAATTTCAGGTTTCAGTTTCTTACTTTTCGCTGTCCAGTGCACTTTATTTGTTTCATATTTTATATACTTGTATGTCTTTTTCTACATGCTGTTTGCAGTAACTAAACGCATCATTTCACCAATATATTGATGTGGTTTCAATAAGCAACAATTGCTTTCAAGTACCCATCCAAGCTGCGAAATCATATATTTTTTCAGACAAAATGAATGTATTTTCATACCAAACTCTTCTTGATAATTAAAAGTATTTTAAAAAAAAGTGTGTGGTTAATATAACAGGTAATAAAGCTTTATCAAAAGGGAAAATCTAACATTATGCCTATAATATTAAAATGACTGAATGAATGAATGAAATTAATTATTACAAAATTAAAACAACAACAATAATATTAATAAAAAATAAATAAATAATACAATAAAATAAGAAATGAGAATATTTATAATATTAAAATTGAGGATAAAAGCGAATGAAGAGAAGGAAATTGTCAAAATCTCGTCTGTGATCAGACGGACAATATGCAGAATTGTCCTTTAAGTATAAGTGTCAGTAAGTAGTGGACTCTCAGAGAGGCGTCCCACTTAATGGCGGTCTCGTGTTTGTGAATGGTTCGGCTGTTGCTGGCACCATGGTGTGTGTTCCTCTGAGAGAACATAACAGATGGCAAAACACACACGGGTGCCATGCTGCTGCCACGGGAGCTCCACAACAAACAACCACACACACACAAACACACACTCTTCTAGAGGGACACTTGTATTCACTCTTGGGTAAATGTACAGAAAAGTACAAGCAAGCATCGAGGGTTCAGGATGTACCGTGACACCTCCAGCCCACACATATGAGCTTACCGCACTTTTCTACCACCTCCTGGGTGACAAGCTCCTTCACTTCTTCAGCCTGGACACAGGAAAGGATTCAAAGTAAGTTCATTCACTCAGATAACTTCTGTATGTGTGTGTGTGTTTTAAATGTCTGTGTAGGTGTGTGTGATTGTTATAAATACGTACTGAGAGTCCAGGCTCCCCCTTCTCCCCTTTTCCTCCTTCAATACCCAGTGTACCCTAAAGCAAAAAGACAGTTAGAAAGCATGCACGCTGTAGTAAAAAACTATTATAAAGGCTACAATGTCAACAACCTGCAGCTGTAACTAAGATTAACACCACAATCATGTTGCATTGATGCTTAAAGACAAAGAGCTGAGTGAGTAGCAGACTTCTAGTTTTATTAAAATTTTGTTTTTGTGTGAATGCCACAATGTCTTCCACTTAAAAAATACACTACAGGTCCTATTTAAATACCAAAAGTGCAATTCTGAAGGCACTGTTTTTCCAAAAGGGGGGGAAACTTTAATATAAGTTTTTTAAAATATGTCTTTCAATTCATGTCTTTTATAACAGAAGACACTGAATGTAATGAATAAACAGGCTTAACAAAAGAGGACAATTCTAAACACAATTAATAGTAGAAAAGCAAAAAAAACCCAGAGGAAATATAAAAAGTATTAATTTAAACAACAGGATATTTAAAATCAGGAACAGTATAAACAATATAAACAGAGCTGAAGAGAAAAGCTGCTGTGCATTTAAGTAAACACATCTCACTGAATATACCTTATAAATAGCAGGAACATAATGCACCATTGACTTTAGACCAGGTTTTTGTGGATCATTTGTACAATCACTCACTGTTTCCTCTAGAAAGTGATACCCCAACAATGCACACAGAAAATTAGCTACTTAAAAAGTGTGGATGCTGGTTCACAAGTGTCAACAAACTGGTGAAGTGGCACTATAAGGTTTATATAAATTCCAACCTCGGTAATAAGTAATATTTTCCCCCCAGGCTGTAATTTTGATATAGCTGGCATAAAGAAATCACAGGGTAAAGTATCACAGATGTGTTTTTTAGCAGTCCATCTTTGGAAAGTTGTAGTTTTACTCATGCAGCATCAGTTTTGCAGCTTAGCAGCAGTTGGTTTTTCTGAACTCTGTTTGTCTTTCATAAATTCTCTTTCTCATCTTTCCTCGACTTCCTGGTGTTTTCCATCAAGGTGTAAGAAAGTTTTTAGGATAAGACACGGGAGCAAGCCAAACACTTGGCTCTCTCGACTTTAAGTTTTTTCAGAGAAGTGTGTTTGTGTGTGTCTCACACTCTGTCCTCTCAGTCCTGGAGTCCCGGGTGCTCCCCTCTGACACGGCTTCGATCGGCCCCTTCTGCCCCTGTCCCCCTGTGTGACACAATCACAGAGCGCACAGTGAAAACACACAGCGACACACTGTGAGTTTTGGGATACTTTGAAACAAAAACCCCTGTCCTAACAAGACAGAAACGTAGCCCCACACTCTCATCTAAACAGCATGAAAGACAGACCAATTAGGTGGATCCTTGGAATATCCTCATTAGTGGTTTCCAGCCATTCTCTGTCAACACGGAAAGTCTGGTAATTGTAGCTGAAAGCAGCTAATTGAGTAAGATATTACTTGAAAGCTGCAGACAGAAATAGGCCTCTATGTGTGTGTGTGTGTGTATGTGTGTTAATTAAGGACGTGTCTGAGCTCTATCCACTGCTGCAGCATACAGAGCTCATGCTGCCAGTCTGTCTGCTGATGACTGTAATCAGGCTCAGCTCATCCTCTTCATCCTCTCCTCCATCATCTTGTCTTGTTACATGGACTTTAAAAAAAAAAAAAAAATTACTATAAATTTAGTAATAATCTTGAAGTTTGTAGATATCTATACATTTGTTTTCACAGTGAATAGGAGGAAATGAAAACCTAGAAGCAGATTAATTTAAAGAGAGCAGCAAAAACATCATCATTTAATATAAAAAAATACAATTATCTAAAATTTATGATTATTTGTATTTACGTGCTGCATTTGCATTCTATATTTTTGTTTATTTAGTGCAGCGTGCTTATTTGTATTTCTATTCTTCTATAGCAGTAGCTGCAATATAGTAATTTCCTCCCAGGGATCAAAAGTGTTTCTTCTGATTGTATGATATTCATTCATTTTTACGTTCCAAACATTAATGACAAACAATTTGTGGACGGTCAAAACGACAAGTTTTGTTGCAGTTTTAGAGCACATTCTGGCCGTTTGGTCGGTCTAAAAAATATTTCCCACCCTGTGGCGGCCATTGTTTTCACACTAGGAGGCTAAAATGTGGTAAACATGTCGGCTATTGCAGCTACTGTGCATCTGCACTTGTTTTCTACTATCGACCACTTGTAAAATCTTCTCTTCTAACCTCAGAGAGAAGCAGAAATTGAGAAAAGAATCCCAGAAATAAAAGGGAACTAACAAAATAAAAACAACTTGAGGGTACAAAAAAATAAGAGCAAATTTGACCAGATATCACTTCTGCATGAGGCCCAATGTTTCCATATGTGACATCAAGACTTAAATATTGTGTTAATATTAAAATGTGTCAGTTTTTCCTGACAGGTTTGAACAATGCCAGGACATCAGCAATTCACTGTGATACAGATCTGACACAGGAGAACAGCTCCACTACTATTCAGTTATTGTCAAAAAAAAATCATGTCTTGAAGTTCTGATCAAGAGAACAGCTTGATATCATCAAATAATAAAGAATAAAAGTCAAAATCATAAAGAATACTGAACCTTAGGTCCCGTGTTCCCACGGGGTCCTGGGAAACCTGGGGGCCCCTCATCTCCGTCCCTTCCTGGATTCCCTGCTGACCCTTTAAATCCCGGGAATCCTGCGAAACCTGCTGCCCCCTGCACGCAATAAGAGCAAGATTCATAAATCACAATATGCTGTTATTAGTGGATAAAAGCGGTTGTAATATTACCAGTGATATTCATATTGAATTACTAACCTTGTTGCCCTTATCTCCTTGTTCACCATCAACACCGTTGATGCCTCCTTGTCCCTTATCGCCCTTAACATAAATCACATGATGAGAAGAGTGACGTTGTTATGTTTGGGAAAGACAGACGGAGACACGTGAACGTTTACCTTTCGCCCTGTGAGACCGTTCAGTCCAGGAATCCCCGGAGTGCCGTGTAACCCTGAATCCCCCTGTTTTTACACAGACACCATGTTGATAAAAGTTATCTAGATTACTGACTGGATTTCTTTCACGTGACACTGTGAGAGTTTTCTGAGGTGCTGATGTCGGTCTGACCTTTTCTCCATCCAGTCCTGGATTCCCAATGCGTCCAGGCAAACCTCGGAAACCCTGTAACAGCATATTTTTATATAAATTGTACTTATTTTATTCCTTATCTTAGTGCTTTGCACTTTTTTACTTGGCATTTAACTGCTGCTTTTACTATTTTATTATGATAATATCTTGGTTTTAATTGTGTTTCTTATGCATGTAATTTATCATTTCACTTTTTTATTCTGCTGCTGAGAACACAGTTTTGTTCCTCTGTATGCAGCCTTTACATATGGTTGGTACATGACAAATAAGGCCCACGGTGCCTCATGCAAGAATTCATATTCTTATGGATTTTCAAACTAAAACTAGCTTAAAAGTAATGAAATATACAATCTATTAGTTAAAAATGGCAAATCTCCTTCAACACGTCTGACGCACCAGTAAATAGTGCTTCAGGGAAAATTAATATTTCAAGTATAATAATAGAAAGAAGATGAATAAAAAAAAAATGAGTGGATGTGAAAAGTTCTTCAGAATCACTCAGAGAGCCACTTAATCTGTTCGTATGATTGGTTCTTCTTGCTGTGAGAAATAAGCACCTTTTCTCCTTTCTCCCCTTTGTCTCCGGGTAAGCCTGGCTCTCCTGGATCACCCTGTGAAAATATAATATATATATTTAAAAATTCAAAGGACCACGATTGCTTGTATATTGATTTTCAGTGTACCTGATTTCCCTTCTGTCCAATCAGCCCGTTGTCTCCTTTGTCCCCCTTGGCTCCGTCCACTCCATGGTCACCATTACGACCCTTAAATCACATCACATGTATTATTATATGTCAGTAATGTCGGGGGGAGGAAAGTAATGAAGTACATTTACATGAGTAAGTAGATTAATCTATCTCTAACAGTATACAACGGAGTTAACATCAGCACAACCTTAAACATCTTACACATTAATGGTGCAGTAATATTTGTCCAAAAACATCATATATAACATTAAAGCACTGACGGGGAACATTTTACTGCATAATGAGTTCTTTTACTTACTCTCTGCTGATAATACTGACACACTTTTACATTTGGTTTTTACATCAGTAAAGTATCTGAATACTTCTTCTACCTCTGTTGCTTAATTGATGTTAAAACAGAATTTTTGCTCGATTTCTAGTTTCTGAATCTTTGTTTGTGTGTGTTTGTTAGTTTGTACTGTAGTTTTACCATCACTCCATTGACTCCTGGCTCTCCTGAATCCCCCTGCAGGAAATAAAAGACGGTTTCACACACAAAACTAATATAAAAGTGTTGAATGGATAAACTGAAGTGTCAAGATATTAAAACAGACTCTTATTTACCTTCTGGCCAACTGGTCCTCGTGCTCCAAACCGGCCCAAAGCCCCCTTAGTGCCTGCATCGCCCTTTATGCCCTTCAAAAACAATTTAATATATTTAACACAGTTTATTAAGTGTTATTTAGCAGTTTATTTCAAATAAAAGCAGGTAGCATCAGGAACATCAGGACTCATTACCTTGACTCCAGGAGGACCGTCCTCGCCTTTTTCCCCTTTATCGCCATCAAAACCTGGCGGTCCTCGCTCCCCCTGGAACAAACACGTATTTAATTCTTCATACGTTTTTGCTTTATGTGTGGTTTCAGCTATATTTGGATATTTACAGTATTCATTAAAGCTTTTTTTCCTGAATCCAAGTGTCCACCCTTTCACTGTTTTCTGCTTATTTAGTGATTTATTTGTCGATGTAGCTGGTGGTGATAGACTGAATACAACTGCCCTTGTAGGAACAAATGAAGTTGTATTGAATTGTGTTGATTTTAACCCAGATTGTATATATGATTAAGGATCTCACAGCTTCTCCTTTGGAGCCCTTAAATCCACGGGGTCCTTGGATTTGAAGCACGCTCCCCTGTAGGAAAGGATAAAAATGATGAAAAGCAGCTACAAACAAACTGCATGTGACACCCTGCAGAGAGTCATTGAAATGATCATACCCTTTCTCCTCTGACTCCAGGTAAACCACGGTCACCCTGCAAAAAACAACCTCCAAACATGATTATTTAATTCCAAATGTGATCAAAAGTGCAAATATTACTTTGTATTTCCTGCTGCTTTGTTTCTGCAACAGGTAAAATGCTGCCACTCAAAGCATTTCATTAAACCCTTTTAAAATAAAAATCCAGTCCAATACAATCCACCTTTGATAAAATGTCATGTGATTGATGTGCACAACACAACCAGGTTTTAGTGGCATTTGACAAGAAGACTTGAATCACTTTAATAAAGAAGAAACTAACAAATGTGAAGGCAGTCTATCTGAAAACTGACATCACTTCACTTAAAAAATAATGGAATATTGTTATCTTATAAATAAAAACGAGCCTGTACAAGCAACAGGACTTTTAAATGTCAATGCTGGCCTCTTCCCTCAAACCTTAAACCTCACTGCTGATGCAAACCACCACAACAGCCGCTCATGTGTCAATAAATATTCAGTACAAGCAGGCGGACAAGGCCAAGAAGAACATCTCTTTGTGCACGTTGATGTATCGATTTACACAGAATGGTACTGTTAAATAGAAAAAACATAAAGAAACAAGCAGGATTCTTGTGGTTGAGCGCACTTTAGAGATGAAAGACGTCTTCTGTCGACCCTGGGCTGCATGTTTCAACCTTGTGCCCCTTTGTAGTAATTTAACAAAACAGCTGGTGACAAGATGCATCTCATAAGTGCATGTTTTCCCATTAAGTCTCCTGTACCTGATCATGCTCTGGACATAGTGTGCTCACGCTGAGCACGCCCCACATACAGCAGAGAGGATAAGATAAGATAAGATATTCCTCTGTTGCGTTTAGTTGTTACAGAGTCACATAAACATTTGCATGTGGCACTTTCACTGCCATTAGGTTCACTTCACACACATGATTATTTTTGCACCTGCATCAAGGTAAACACTCTAAACTCTCGACCTCTGCGTCTATTTTTCTCCACAGAAAAAGTGTCCTGATCAGACACCCTGAGGCGCCCGCTGCAGCACCCATCGACCCACAGAAAACACACTCTGCTCTCACAGCTGCAGTCTCTCCTTTCTGAAATGGGATTTTCAGCGGGACAACAGGGCCTGTGGGGTCCTCACATCTCAGTGTAACTTTTTTATTTTTCTGTTTCATTTTAACCTCTGGGTGAAATCAAACTGGTGGTGTGCTTCATCACTCATTTGACGTCAAGGAATTTTGAATTAAAAAACAGGACAATAATATTTTTTTGTTAGTGAGAAAACTGAAGGAAACATAAATAACAGCTCACCTTTTCACCTTTGCCACCACGCAGGCCTTTTGGACCCTAATAAAAAAAAAAGATAAAATATCAAACATTTTGTGTACATCATTTAAATAAAATGCTATACTCAGTTATGTTTTTAAAAAGTTGCTTACAAAATGCCCTGGTAGTCCTTTAACACCTAGAGCGCCTTTATCACCCTGAAAAGAAAAGAAATATTTGAAGTTTCCTGCATAATCCACCAACAGAACAGGATGTAAAATAGTACGGTTAGATAAACTGTGTGTGCTTTTTTTACATTACATAAACTGTTTTTTTCTCCCTCAGCTAAAAATAGACAGTTCAAACAGTTGTTCACACTCGGAGGGCTCGTGTGTGATGTTTCAGCTGAACTCAACTCACCCTCCTGCCTGGAAAGCCAGACAGCCCTCTGGCACCGGGCTCCCCAGGAATACTGTCACCCTGATGAGGATAAAACAAAGATCAACTTTTTTCTACACTGCACTTCCTAGAAACAAGAAAAAACTCAAAAAAATGGAGAATGACAGTGATATAGACATATCTAATAGAGCAGCATGGTGCTGTGCTAAACACAAAACAAAGTAATACATGATATTGTTTTACATATTACATAGATAGTACATAATATATAAAGTATTTATACCTTTTCTCCTCTGACTCCGGACACACCAGGAGGACCCTGATGCAGTGGCAGGAAAAGAAAATAGCATTGAACATCATATGATCAAATAAAATGTCCTGTAATATCAAATAATGCAAAAATGACTTTCTCATACAACTCTGATTCCAAAAACATTGTGTAAAATGTAAATAAAACCTAAATTCTATTGAAAACTATACAGAAACACATTCAATGTCAAAACCTTTAAAATATTTTTTTTTGTTAATACACACTTGGAATTCTGAATTGGACGCATGCTGTTTTTATTTTTTGATTTATAAAGCGTCCAACCTTTTTTTTGGAATAAAGGGTGAACAACAAAAACTGCATTCTCAATCCTGGGTTATTGTTTCACTTTTAAACACGTGATTAATGTTGTGAAACGAAACAAAGATACTCTGATTAGGTTTAGGAAAAGATCACAGTTTGAGATAAATTAAACTCAGCGCTGTGCTTCTTGTAAATTATGATATACCACAGAATATTTTCTTTTGTCTTGCCATGATTGCAAAGAAAAAACAAATATGACAGTGAGTAAAAGGACAAGAGCAGAACCAAAAAACAAAACAAAAAAGAAATTTTTGTCTCGAAAAGTCTTTCTGATAACATCAAAAACAAATGTAATCTCTATGGGAACGTATTGTTCAGGGGCGATGATATAACAGTTAGTTAAATAATATCTGAAAGACTTTGTCTTCATAGGGAAAAAAACTCGACTACACATGATGCAAAGTGTAAAAGAAGTGTTTTTCTTTTAGAGTAGCCCCATAAAAATGATTAAAATCAGACACAGCCGCTTGCAAAAATCATTTAACTCATTAATGTTTCCTTACGTGAGGTCCGGGTGATCCTCGGGGTCCAGGAGATCCGGGCGATCCATTCTTCCCCCTTTTACCTCGTTCCCCCTGCAACATCAATCAATTAACATGGAAAATCTTGCTGTGTTCATTCACAAGTACAAAGCATCTATTCATATGCTTTCACGGATCAATGTGAGCTTAATAGCTACTGCTGTACCTCTCTGCCCGGCTCTCCTGGGTCCCCTGGGGGGCCCCTGAGGCCCGGGGAGCCCTGCATGCCTGCATTACCACGTATCCCCTGGATGCCCTGAGCCCCCGGAGGCCCCGGCTCACCTGGTTCACCCTGAGGGGGAAAAGAAAGAAGACGAGGAAATGAAAGAGGAAGATAAAGACAAATGAAATGTCAAACACACAGCTAAAGGTCACTTGTTTCATGTAATTTAATTATCCAGCTCTTCTATTACTTCTGAATAATTGCTTTTGAATAAAGTCTTACTTCCGTTTTATCAGTTTATACGTTCAAACACAATTTTAAATGAGCGAGTGAGTCACTGAGCCAATTACATTTGCTAAATTAAAACCACTATGAGGAACAAAGTCAATCAGCGAGAATGAGATGGAAAAGACTGTGGGGATTAATTGATTTAGACAGGATGTAATAAATAACACCAGCTTGTGTTGTTTTTCCTTGAAATTTCACCTTATATCCCGGAGCGCCGGCCTGGCCCTCTGGACCCCTGTGGCCGATGCCCGGCTCTCCCTGAAAACACAAAACAATCACGTCTATAATGTACTTTACTGCCATTCCTTCAGAATAAAAGCTCAAACTGTGAAGAAATAAAAGGTTATGTAAATAAAAGCTTATGAATATTTACCTTTTGCCCCTTTTCACCAATTTCCCCCTGAAAGATGGACAAAAATAACACATATCAGTGGAAAAGTTGGGAAAACAAACACAGAGGACACACACACACACACACACAAAAGAATAAGCAGACGTGTCAGCATGTTTAACAAGGGGAATTATTAATGTCTGCTTTAATCTAATGTCTCCCAGTCAAACAGAAATAGAGCAGAGGGGGACATCAAAGGCCTGGACTCGACTGGCTTCACTGACAGGCGAGACGGGAGACAAGTTCTCCCTCAGTCTGATGTCATCCACTGATGCACTCTGGGTAGGCGGCGGGGCAGCGATGATATTTTTATGAACTGGTGGCACATTTCGTGTGGCGACTGTCACTGCTGCTCTGTGATGTCAGCATGATGATAATGATGCTTCAATTAGTTTTAATCAGTGAGATGATATCAGTGACTCAGTAAATCCTGGCTGTGGAGGGACACACTGTGTGTGTGTGTGTGTGTTTCAGTTTAAAGGGACAGTTCACCCAAATGACAAAACATATCACAGATAGTTGATTTCACATGCAGATATTTCAGTTTCATGACCTAATGCCGTGTTTTTGCAGTGAATTTGAAGTCAAATCTGACAAGTTTTGAGATTCATTCATTTAACTTACCATATTTTTGCAAATATGTTTGATGGAAATCAACGTGGACAGTTTACCTTCATTAATTAATCATTTCTAACTGTGTCTTTGACTTCACAAGAGTTTATAAAGTTTAATCTGTTAGTTACCTTTCGTCCTGGCGTTCCATTCTCACCCGGTTGTCCCTGGTAACATTAAAAGCGTTGCATGATTTAAAGTGGACATTTATTCTGCCAACCTTATAAAACACATTTATAATTTGATGTTTCTTTGTGTCTTTACCTTCAGGAGAAAATACTCAGGCGGGTACGGGTAAGGCTGTCCGGTTTCTTCATCATAACCTCCCTGTCTTTCCCTCTCCATCTCCACCCTCCTCCTCTCCCACTCCTCCCTCTCCCTCTCCACCTCCTCCTCCGTCCTCTCCAGCTCTTCCTCCCTCTCCAGCTCTTCCTCCTTCTCCTTATTTTTCCTCTCCAGCTCCAGCTCGGCATCCCTCTCTTTCTCCAGCTCCTCTCTCTCTCTCTCCATCTCCAGCCTCGCCCTCTCTCTCTCCTTCTCCAGGTCGTCTTCCTCTCCTCCCCTCTCCCGATCCACGTCCTCCTCTGTCTCCCAGTCGTAGTCTCCGCTCCTCTCCTCCTCCTCATACACCGGATCCGGGCCTGTTTCCGTATATACGTCTGTTTCTACTTCTTTCTCCTGTTCTATTTCCCACTCCTCCACTTCGATCTCCTCAGTTGGTTCCACTCCTCCACCTTGTGTGTCTGTATCACTGTATCGCCGCCTCTCCTTCCGTTCTTGCCTCTGCTTCCTGGTGTGAGTTTGGACCTCGGGGTTTTCTTGCTTTTTCTGCTAAAGAAACACGTTTTTATGACACAAATCAATGTAAACAGAAGTGCATCTTATTTTGAAGTAATGCTTTTGTTTTGTAGCAGCCTTACATTCCAGCTGCTGTAACCCTGAGCTCCAGAGGACAGACGCTGAAATTAAAATAAAGGGGAAATCTCATGAAATTACATTTTTATGCTTTATGTATTTCATGTATTAAGTTTGAAGAAATTACCTTGTGTGCCTCCTGGAATCGACTTCTTCCACCTGGAGCACCTGGCATGAACACCTAAAATATAGAAATAATTACTACAACCATTTATCAAATACCATTAATCTGTCTTCCACCAAAGCTGGTAACACGTACCATGTTGTCAGGCCAGTGGGCGCTTTTCTTCACCCGCACTCGGGATCGAGGAACCTGTCAAGCCCCCAAAAACTTCTCATGAACAAATTCAGCAAATATATTTTGATGCTTCTCGTCATAAAGCTGCAGTCATGGCTGGATTGTGAGACAAAGGAGCCCGGGACAGACGTGCAAAAGGCCCCACCACTTCTACACAGGGACAAGATCGCTTTGCTGTCATTTATGTCTTTTTTTTGGTCGTGTTGTCTCTATTTTTTGTGACTTTTCACATTTGCATCTCCCTGTGGCTGCTTATTGTCACTTTGCAGCTATTTTGCATTTCTTTATAGTTTTGTGCCTCTTTGAGGTCATTTTTATCCTTTTTAAGAAGATTTTTAGGCTCTCTGTAGTAGTTTTGAATCTCCTTGAGATACATTTGTGACTTTTTTTTTGTAATTTCCGTCTCTTTTTCTGGTCATGTCTCTTTAAGGCTGTTCTGTGTAATTTTGCAGCTGTTTTGCATCTTTTTTGTGTTTGTTTTGTCTCTTTGTAGTTAATTTAGGTTTCTGAGTCTCTTCTTGGTTGGTATGCGTCTCTTTGAGTGATAATTTCCAGGTGAAATGTGTGTGCTTTGATGTATGATGGTCCAAATGTAAGAAAGAAAGACACAAACTTGCTCAGAAAGTTATTTCAACATGTTTTACTGAGGATACATGCACAGAGAGGTTAAACACAGACAAAACAGTGTAATAACAGAAAAATTTCACCAGTGAAAAGAGTGTTTTATGCTTATAGTACCACTACATTCTGATTAATATCATTGGTGTTCAAAGGCATTTGGTGAAGCAAATACAACATATTTTCTATGTTTCAATAAATAAAATTTCAGTACAACTCATCAAAAGGAAATATGTATTGAAATTATTGGCACAAATTGTGTGTTTTATCTAATGTGATATTTTTACAGAGAAAATGTGTCTTAATAAATAATTTAAGAGCTGAAGACGAGGCTCCACTGGGGTTTACACTGAACAAGTGAAGAATGAAAATAACCCGGACACGAGGAAACAAATCTGATAATTTAACAGCCGTGCCTGATTTCTAACAGAGCTCCACTCAAAATAAAAGATATGAACTTCGGTCATAGGTTTGGGTGAGCGACATCGTCTCTGTGTGGAAAGAAGTCCTTCCTCATGAAACGGGGGTCAGGTTCAGGGCTCCTCACCAGCAAAACACTTCACAGTTTATTCACACGCTCCATGTAGTGTGAGCTTTCTTATGAATGCTTAAGGCCCTATAGTCACACTGTCTTGGGACTTAAGAGATGTCCTGTTTAAAAAAAAAAAAATAAGAGAAAGAAAGTATTAAATAACTCTCTGGAATTGTTTATTTGCCAGTAAATGATTCCTGAAGAATCAGACTAAAGGCTGCTATTTCTGCTCATTCCCATTCAGGCAAGCTGTAAAGAAATCATGCTCACAGCATGCTGCTTACAAATGCTGTCCTGTCTCATGCTCTGGTAATGTATATTAGGGTATATTTCCATTCCCACTGTGTTCACATTAGCCTTATAGAAACATGTTTTTGCACTGGTGAAATTTTCATAGTAAGTGGAAAGAAGAAAATGTCTTGAAATGTGATGCCAAGTGCTTATTATTTATATAACACTTCTTTTTCATTGAATACTTTATATTATGACAATAGGGAGAAATGTAGTGAGAAGCTGAAGCTCGTCCTTCATTGTTTCAAGCACTTGTCCATCACTTTCAGGCATTTTGTGTTAAGTGTAAATAAAAGGCATTCCAAGGCATGCAAGGAACATTCAGGTGAGATTCAAGCGTTTCAAATCAAATAAAAGCTCTCTACCTTGTCGGGCTCTTCTGTCGTGATGGGAGGTGTGGGAAGTGACACTTCATCCTGGTCATAACAATGAAGGACAGATCAGATAAGAATGTGACAGTGAGTGAAAATGCTGCTTCAGAAGTGAAGCACAGTGTTGATTAAAAAATCTACACGTGATACCAACCAGGCCAGCTGCGGCCCATACCTGTTCTATATCGCCGGCGGGTTGAGAGAGAGGCTCTGTGGTTGTCAAGACAACCTGGGGGTATAAATAAATAAGTCAAAAGGGGGAGAGGTTACTGAACCACTATATATTTATACTGTACTGTATCTTATTAATTGATATAACTTTTGTGACTAATGTGGTTTGAATGTGTTTCATTTCGGGGTTTTTTTATTATTATAATTTTTTCCCCACCATTTATTGCACTGTTTGTACATATATTTTCATACACTTTATTGTAAATATTTCTATTTCAACTATAAGTGAGCTTCTATGGCATTTTATTGTATTTATACATTAATAATAAATATATCTCATCTTATTTTATTGGTTCTGAAGATAATTATTCAATATTTCCTGTATGTCAGTGAATATATTGGCATGAGGGCTTGATTTTTTGGTTGTTTTTGTGTATATACTTGTTAAAGAAGTTAGCACTACTGTAAGATAATGTTTAAGAAATAATGTAAAAATGAAATAAACCATTGTTGCTTTTCACCTGTTCATCTCTCTGTCTTTCCGTGGAGGACGTCAGAGGAAGAATGGAGGTTTCCGCCGATGTTTCTAACGGGGCAGGACCGTCTGTGGGTAACTGCTCCTCCTACAAAGATGAGAAACAGCATCAATATGTTATTATTCTTCATAACTGAGCTCAGCTGTCTCTGCTTCCTTTCTATCAGAGCGCAGTCCTGCATCAGTGAATTACTTTTTGTTGTCATCTGGGCTACAGAATTATTAATGCTCCACCTTTTTATCCACTGGATGGGGGGTTTCATCTGTTTGGACTTCGAGCTGCATATGATAAAAAACAAACAAACATAGAACACATTTTACATTAGAAATAAATTATATTTTTACCAGCTGAAACAGATTAAAAGCTAATTTACCTGTGTGTTGTCTTTGATCTCCGGTGAGGCCGAAGGGTCGTCTGGGGAAAGTTCTTCCTGTTTAGAAAAAAAAAAATTCATTACAACTTTTTAAACACCCCCAACCTACAGACACTGCAGGGGCTGATGTGCAGAGCAGATGCAGTGGGCTGTAATGACAAAGTAATTTATTCTTAATGATTAATTCAGGTAGTGGGTGTGTCATTAATCAGCTCTCTCTAGTGTTTAGTGTGGGCACACATGAGATGCTGCTATTAAAAAAAGAAACAATTTGATTATGGTTTGACAGGTCTGTTAGCGAGGAGCCACCCACCACGACAATGCTCTAAATCTGTAACAGCCCCATGTCATCAATCATCACTTTAAACTAAAGTTTCCCACAGTTCAGCGCAGCAGCTGCCTACCTCGTATTCATACGAGTATTCTTCTCCGTTATAAAACCCCTCTTCCTCTTCCTCTCCTCCTTCTTCTTGCGTGTTCTCGTCACTTGTCTTCAGATAAAGGAGAAGTGACAATAATTACAGGAAGATACTGTCACACATCATAATTTATCACCTGTGTCAATGGCTGGTAGACCACAATGCCAAGCGACTACAAAAGAAGCCATTATCAAATCTGTTATCAATATAATGACACGTTTAGACACATGCATGCTTTTAGTCTTAATATATTTTAAACAATAACCAGTTCTATTTTAACAAATGTTAGTTTATTATGATTATGTTTATGAAGTTTTAGTTCAAAAGCTGTTATTTCTACACAGTTTATGTTCTGTTAATGTCATGTGAGCGACAGCCAGTGTCAGGTTTAAATTCTGCAGGGTGAGATGCTTGTTAGTTGGGTTTTATGTTGCTTAGTTGGAGCACAAGTGAGGTTTAGTTTTCAGGTTTAGTTTGGACCCCTTCAAGGACATTTACCAGGCGTTGTCTCTGCCTCTTATGCCGTCCTTTATTTCCTTTGCCCTGGTTAAGAAGTTCACAGTCAGAGAGAGAAGAGATAAAAGTTTCTCATGCTGCAGACGTTGATGATCAAAAGTATGAAACTACAGGTTGATACTGTAAGTCGAGGGAGATATTTGAGAGGGGAATAGGTAGTTAATGATTATCAAACATTAATGTAACACCTTTACATTGAGACGTTTAGGAGCCCTTAGTGTTAAAGTTATCAAACGGTTTAGACCTATTTATTCAGGACCACACTGACAGTTTTGCATGTTTTAGCTCATTTATTACAAATATACTTTAAGGCACTGCATTCAGCTATTAGACCAGAGGTTTTCACAGTGTGACGGGGGCCTCCACAGTGGAGTTTAAGTGGAGGTTCAATCAAATTCATATAACATTAGTTAAGAGGATCACATGGAGTAGCCTAAATGCACGAGTCTGTTAAAGAGATAGTTCAAAAATATAGGGACAACTACAATTCCAAAGGACAGACAGTTTTTTTCAACAAAATCTCCAACCCATCCCTATCGCATTCATAATTACTACGGCCACAAGAAGGCAGCGGAGGAAAGTCTAAAACATAAATGTGGGTCCTATTTTGCTGCCTGTACAACGACCTATGGGGATGTTTTTGAGGGAAAACCAGTCTGGGTTTTTTGTTGTTGTCAAAAAGCAATGTTAGGGTATTTTACCTCAATTGTTGAGTGTCTGTGGGATCAAATAAGAATCATGATCCCAAAGGCACCCAGGAATTTAGTGCAAGTAAACTAAATGTGAGTGCAGGGACAACTTTGTCCAAACTCTGAGGAGACCCACAGTGTCAGACTTTGAAAACCACTGAATTAGACCACCGCAGTGCCCGCTGCTGGGGTTCTTGTTTGGAAACGGCTGATTGTCTGGACTCCATATTGCTGCTTGCAGCTCATCCAAACAACTTCACACTTGACACTGGGTCCTCAGCAAACACCCGCCAAGTGAGAAGCCGATCAGATAAAAGGTTGGCTGAGAAATGGACAGACTGAGACTCCTTCCAAACACATTTAATTTACCTTTATCTTTCATGAAACTGCTGAAAGTATAAGTTGATCTTCCAACTTTACTGGCATTAGCTGAAATCAGTAAATACTTGGAGGTGAGCTAAAACATGCAACACTAGTATGCTCCTTAAATTATATACATTTAAGTTATCAAAGATCAATGAGAAAACATAATTACAGCTTGTTAAAGTGTTTTATGTCGAATATCATTATTGAAACAATACTCATGCACTTTGTTTATCAGTCATGGGAAAAACCGGGTCACTGATTAGATGTCCGTCGACACCTTACCTTCCCACGCTCCCTATTCTTCTTCTTTTGTCCCGCGTTCTTCTTCAGGGAGTCTTCCTGAGTGAGCAGAACAGTCTCCGCCACAGTTTCAGGTAACCCTGAAACAGTCTGACATGGAGTTTAACATAAATGCTTGAAACACTTGACGGTTTTACCAGGTTTTACTTTTTACTGAACATCATGTGAAAGTTTGCCACTACAATGACCTTATACTATCTCTGTGGAAACAAAATTGTATTAAAATGTTTAATGAACTCAGCATGTTTTCAGCAGTTAGCTAAATCATACATGTAAAGCTGTCACACTTAATCATGAAATGTGCTTACCTCCTGGCTCGTGGTATAATTGAAAGTAGAATTGACAACAGTCAGATTAATTTTGAGAGAAGATATTGCGTCACTGTCTCCAACTACTATCTCCTTCCCTCTGGAGCCTTTTAACCTCGTGACCGTCCTGTCGAGCTCCAGATCTCTGTCCAGTGTGGTGACGGACCATAAAGTCGGACCCTCTGCGGTTTCATTTAAAGGGTCCTTCACAATAAAAGACAGAGGTAGAGGAAGTGAGAGTATAAGCAGTTTTGGAGTAGTAGCATTTAGCAGCAAGGTCGCTCGTCATGGCACAACACACCTTTAGCATGAGATGCACTGGGCTGACTGTAAACCAATATTAACTGATGAAATAGAGTCACAGTTAAGTTGTACTGGTATCACAAGTGTTGCTGGAGCTTAATCCATCATCGATCCTCAAAACATTTTAATCTTTTCTGTCTATTTCCACTTATATTAAGTCTTCAGGATTTTAACATTTAAAAAAATCAGAGGAGAGGGGTTTTAACTACAAATAATTGTACAGAAATCCTGGAAATGGGTTTAAATAATCTCATCAAACAGAATTAAAAGACTCAGTACTGAGATTTTGAGGTCACTTACAGCTGTCAAAGACCTGTAAAGCTGTCCATCTACATCACCGTCCTCAATGGCGTCCAACTCTCTCAGCGGCTGGCTGGTGAGGTCAAACTTCACTGAACTCTGTTGAGACATTTAGTTGTTATTACCCTTTTTTCAGTCTATGCGATCTTATGAAGCTGATTCATACTAATGACTCATGATCGAAAGAAAAATTGAAATGGATTATTTTAAGGAATGAAAAGTTATTTAAGAAATGCATGGAAGTTCAGGATGAATCTGTCTCTCGCACACTTCTTCCCCAGAGTTTACATACTGTGTACTCCGTGATGACATTGGAGGTGTGAGTCCCTGTGTCTTCTTGTTTTTTCTTGGAGTTGCCGAGCACCTGAAGCAGCTCCTCGATCCCATCCTGCAGCAGCCTGTCAATCAAAGCCTTCAGCAAAGGCAGCTGACAAAAAAAATATTGAGAAGGTCAAACTGGGATACTATTCCACTTTCTATCAACCTCACAATAAATTCTACGTCAAGCTCAGAGCTCACCCTTATGCCGTAAGCTTCAAACATCACTTCAATGTCCTACAGAAGAAAAAAACATATTGTTTAAATGTGCAAAATGAGAACATGTATCCCAAAGGAGGAGTTATTGTATTCACCTTCATCTCAATAGATCTTCCAGCAGCTCCAGCATCACCCTACGGAGACATTAGAGTAAACAAAAAATAATAATAGTCATTTCCTTTTCAATCTACAGTATATATGTGTTAAATGGAAAATATAAAGCTACCTTGTCTCCTTTCAGGCCACTTTCTCCTTTATCACCCTGCAACAAAAGACGAATGAGCAACACAGCCAATATTTCTGTCTTTATTAAACTCATTTTCAGTATGAACCCCGTCACCATCTTACCTTTATTCCCGGTGAACCCTAGACACACAGAAACAGAGGTGCAAGACATTGGAACATGCATTTATAATGCATGACATCAAGCTCGCCATATCTGCTCGCAGATAATGGCACGACTCATTGCAGCCCACAATAAAAGCACAATAGTCATCGCTGAATGATGACTCACATGCCTCGCAGGCAAAATATGAATTATGCCATGCAACAGCTGAATTAATGCGCCATTATTCTTGATCTATAAATATCTACAAACGTGTTCTGTGTAAGCATCGAACTCACAGTAGCTCCTGGAGGACCCATTGGGATTGGAAATGCTTCCCGGATTTCGTCAACGGTGGCGCCCTGAGAACAGGAAAGATGGAAAGATTGTTAAAGTTTAAGCTGCCAGGCACATCTAGGTTCACCTGCTTAATGTTTCCTGAATCACCAACAAACAGAAATGAGCCAAGGTAACAATGATGACAGGTGCAACCCTGAATACACGGTTAAATCTCCTGCTTTCAAAAGAAATAAATCCTTGTTTAATAAATCATTAAAGTTCTGGAAAAGTAAAGTAAGAGATTTGTAAGAAAACATATTTGACGAGGTACAAAATAATAGCTGAAAACATGTAAAAAGACGTAAAACTATGTATGACTGAATTTTGGATTTAGACCATTAAACTGTTTTTCTCCGTTTGTTTGTTCAGGATTTCAGGAAACACACAGAGTACAGCTCATTTTTTCAAATATTTCCAAATATTTTACACTTGGCAATTTCTTTCTGATTCAGATTTGGCTGGGGGTTTAATAACACATTTCTCTGGGGTGAACAGATCACATATGTATTTTTGCTTTACCCAGGCTGGTGATTTTTACCTCTGACGTGACAAGCACCTGCCTTCCTGGCAAACCTGGAGGTCCTGGTTCCCCCCTGCTACCATCTTTACCCTGAAAAGGAAGAAAAAAACTTTTAAGTTGCTCAATTTTCACACAAATATAACGTCTGATCTATTTCGAAGCTGCTTACATTTGCACCCGTGTCTCCTTTCTCCCCCTGGAATGAGAGAAAAGTTATCCCATGTATAAAAAAAATTGCTTTAGTGACATTTCAGTTGGTTAAAATACATTTTAAGGACCTTTTTGCCTTCATCTCCTTTCTGCGCGCCATCTCCCTGTGAAAAGGAAATCCAATTTTAATAATTCACCTAAAAATAATGACACGTTTCGAAGATCTGAACAATTTAATCAAAAGAATCAAATCAGCACAGACATTAAGCTTAAAATGCATCCAGTGGGTATCACACAGCACAAAGCTGTGACTGTTAGATGAAAATGTTCCTCACATCTTTTCCTGGCAGGCCCCTCTTCCCGTCAATGCCAGGCCTCCCCTGTGGAGCAGAGGAAATAAAACAACCGTAATCTCTGGAGATATTTTCAGATCGATTATCATGGTGGAAAAACAGAAGGCGCGAGCTAATTACACACCTGGAACAACAATACATTATGCTATATTGGCTTTACTGCTCCCATTAGAAACATATAAAGGATGGATATGTAATGTTTTAGCCAGAGGTGTCGGGATTCAGAGAAATACTCACTGGAGTTCCCGGTAAACCAGGCATCCCAGCAATCCCAACCCGTCCCGGGTCTCCTTTGTCTCCCGTCTGTTCACATGCACACATTCAAACATTTTATATAATAAACTCTTGGTGGTATTAAAAGGTATTTACCAGAAAATATTGGTACAAAACACTTACAAAGACATGACATCCATCACAACAAAGCAACTCTATTTCTGATACTTGAGAAATCATTTTTTCCTCATTGTTATGAAGACAAAATGACTATTGATTACTGTCATCCATCTGATAATCTGAAGAATTATTTTCTTCATGAATTCTTTTTGTCGATAAAATGTCCTTTCCTGTTTATCAGAGTCCAATGTGATCTCCTCAAACGTCTTTTTTTGTCAGTTCAAAACCCAAAAATATTAAGTTTAATGTGATATAAAACAGAGACAAGCAGGAAATCCTCATATTTGAGAGGCTGAAAATGGCATTTTCTGCCATATTTGCATAAAAAATACTTAAATGATTATCAAAAACAGTTAAAATTAGTTATTTCTTATCAAAATAGGCAGTTATTTATGTGCTGTTTTCTGTTTCCAGCTTAATAACTTTGGTACACTCACCAGTCCAGACTCTCCTTTCTGTCCTGGGTCACCCTGCAGTTATTATAAAACATCTTGTGAGTAAACTTGTAAATGCCCAAAGCTCAATGCAGATCTCATGAGCAGATCTTAATAACACAAAGAAAACTGTGTGTGTGTGTGTGTATAACCTTTGATCCCGGTTTCCCTGGTAAACCATCCAGGCCATCTCTTCCAAAACCCCCCTGCAAAACGAACACTTTCTTATTTCAACAAGTCAGCGCTGATGCGAACAGTAAATAGTAAATAAATGATGCATACACGTACCACAGAGGATCCTGGGAGTCCAGGTTTCCCCTCTGGACCCTAAGGACAGACACAATTATTCATATACTGGGAGGATTTCAAGAAAAGTCAAAATGTGCTTTTGTTGTGGTTTTAAGAAAGAGGAGAGGACAACACATTAAGTTAAATGTTATGGGCAGATCGCTCTGGATTTATGTCACATGCACCAGAATGAATCAGGCACACATGGCAAAATGATCTTATATAGTTTTGTTCAGTGCTATTCTTCTACACTGGAGGTTCCTAAAGTATCATAAGAATGTACCCATTCATGAGTAACCTGTTGACACAGAAAGACACATGTCTGAAGGTTACAGTGTAACCGTGGTTCTCTGAGTGAAAGACTATCTCTCCACCCAGCTCCATATTCCATATGGGAACTAAGTATTATGTTTGTGTGGACTCCAACAGTAACACACTGTTGAGAGTTATAAAAAAAAAAGCATCCTAACAAAAGGTAAATTATCATCGAAAACACCAAAAACAAAATAATAGTAACTATAACTTTAAAGGTAAACCAGTCAAGGCTAACTAATTTAATTTAACTACTATTTTTATTTCCATATTTTCACTCATTTTTGTTGCTGGAGGTCACTGGTTATCAACCTGAGCTTCCTAACACCCACTAGGGGTCGCCAAAACTTCACTGGGGGTCACCAGGCGTTTGTGATTAAGACAATTTAGCAGTCAGAACCTGAGAACAGTTGATTGATTATCCAAATTGTTGGTGATACATTTTCTGCCATTTGACTAATCAATGAATGAATCTTTTTTTAGCTCCATGTGATACTTTTTGGGATTGGCCGTCACGATGAGCATGCTTCCGAACTTGTAGTACATATATAATTATGATATATGATGATCGGACACTCACTCTCGGCCCTGGCAGACCCGTTTCTCCCCTTACACCAGGTTCACCAGGATCTCCTTGTTCACCCTGAAGGAAAAGAAAAGAAAACAAGAGCAAATAAACTTTGAATATAAGAGCAAAAACAAACAAACAAACAAATAAACATGATGTATTCTATTCTTCTGGTTACCTTAATCACTCTGGTCAGTATGTTGTTGTCTGCAACAACCTGGTCATATAAAATCAGAAATCACAAGTTAACTTGCTAATTTATAATAATTTCAGCAGATAGAAAACACACACTGATTTTCCAAGCCTTATGGGAGGGTGTTTTTTTTGTTTTTTTTTCTGTATAAGCTTCGTTACAACCATTGCCCTTGTCAAACATGGCTGAACTGATGAGAAGCTGTCAAATATGATAATAGAGGTTTGTTTACTTGTCCTCCCGGAGGTCCAGGTTTTCCCTTTGTGACCACGGCAACACGATCAAAAGAAGAGCACAATGAAACAGTTAAAAATCTAACATGTCACACTGCTAAACACAAATCCATCTTTACAAGACAAAGGGAAAACAGTAGGAGCGCTGAAGGGTGGCACACACAAAAAGCCAAACTTAATTAGCGAACATATCAAAAAACAAAATCATGAAGTCACGACGGCGACCGAAACAGAAGAATGAACAGAAGGCGTCAACCAGCAGAAACAATGAACGTGCTCGCCAGTGAGAGGAGAGAGATGGTGAATACAAACATACCTGCTCCCCTCTGTCGCCTTTCTTTCCATCAGAACCCTACAAAAAAAGACAATCAGGGTTTAGTGCAATAGAGACATAACTTACACAGAAATCAAAGAAAACTAAACACTTTTTTTTATAAATATTTGAGGGACTTACAGGCAGGCCAGTTGTCCCAGTATCCCCTTTGTCTCCTGGGTCCCCTGGTCGCCCCGGTAACCCCAGTGGACCCTGATCAACATTTACAAAAGGAGAAAAACAGCATTTTAGTCTTGCATTGCTATTTAGGTCAAAAGCCTTAAAGTAGGTACAAAATTAAACATGGTACATGAAATGCTGCTTTCAGTAAATGTGTGTATAATTGCTCGGCTGGAGTCCTGGCAGACGGTGGTGCCCGGACATTTTGGAGCTATTACCGAGTCCTGAACATGGAGGTTGGGAATTAAGAGTAACATGCAATATAAAGCAAATCAAACACTGAAATTCATTAAAAATATGTACTTACTGAGAACCATGGTTGGTGTATTGAGTGGCAGTAAAAAAAATCAGTACGAACTTTTGACTGATCAAATTCAAGTCTTTTACCAAACTGAACATCTGGTCCAAGCAAAGTGCAGACTTCCATTTAGTTTCTACCATGTTATAAAAAGGTTTTTCATCCAAATGCATTTCATATTTTACCAACATTTCGAGAAAACAGGCAAATTAAAGCATACGGAATTGTTATGCACATATTAGGAGCTGGTTCTAAGCAGTAGGTGGTGCCAATTATCCAGTTTGAAACCATTATATGCAGAAGAAGAAGAGGGCCCAACATGATGCAAGGAATTGTCAATTGCACATATTGCCTTTATTAGTCGTTTATGTGTCAGAATGAACTCTAAAACATGTTAATGAGGCCCTGCTGATTGTTTCTATCACAGATTCAGAACTTCATAAAGTAACTTTTGAGTACAGTACATGTTTGGTTGTTAATTAAAAGACAGATGTTGTGTTTGTTGTTTAATTTGGGGGTTTATGTGTGTTTTTTTTGTTGTTGTAAAAAACCCTGAAGAAATACCCTAATTCCTCTGTCTCCAGGCTCTCCCTGTGGTCCAAGTTCACCCTGTGAAAGACAAAACGACACAATCACTTAAAGTTCTTAAATCAATTGCATGACTCCATTGACTTTAAGTCATCATCAAGTAAAGCATCAGGTGAACATGCTGACTGTACCTTAGTTCCTGGGTCTCCTTTGGCTCCAGTTGCACCCTGCACACAGAGTCATTGTCACCAATGTTACAATCCACATATTTACATTTAAATACTTTTCTTGAGCTCAAGTTTTTACCCGTACATATCACATTCTGACTTATTCACGTATCTCTATTGTTTTCATTAAAACTGAGCTTTTCCAGATGCAATGGTTTCTAATAAACCCTCGTCAGGAAACGACATCTGAATTGTGCTTTATTGTGCGGACAACTTGTATTATTGCTGTAACAGCCACTCAGGATTTACTTACATCTTTACCTCTTAATCCTGGTTCTCCAGGATTGCCGGATAACCCGATAGACCCTTTGTCCCCTTTAGAGCCATCGTGCCCCTGGACAAAAACATGACTTCTGTTAGTAACATTAAGAACAGGAGTAAATGCATATATATTTTAATAGTTGCAATGAAATGCAAAAAACAATATCGCTTCTTTGTGTAACTGTGATCGTTAGCAACTGTAAAGAGGAGCGTCAAGCCTGTGCTGCACACTCCAAGTGTTCAGAGTCCTAAAATAGATATCCATGACCTCTTACTGCTGTACATTGCACAGAGAAAGAAAAAGAAAACCAGAAGGGTTGGGTTCAAGAAGTTCACATTTGTTCCACACAAGGCAGTGGATTATAAAAAGGTCCTTGAACACATCTTCCATCAGCAACAAAGTGTGCTTGGAACTGAAACTCTTATTGATTTCAATCAACAGTGTCTTTCTCTGTCCTTGCTGTGAAGCACAGCTGCAGCTACTTTTCAGCCATTTTATTATTCTTATTAATAAAAATAAGATAAATTAAAGTGAAATCAAGCAAAATTATGATTCCCTTATTAGTCCCATAATGGGGAAATTCAACCTCAAGATCAAGTGTATCGGCTGTTACTGACCTCAATAACTTTTTTTATTCTTGTGCAATGTCAGGATAATCTGGCTCATATTATTTATCCATTAATGATCATAAGGAGGCTAAACAGTCGTCATAAGGCCACCTGTGGTCTCTGCCAGCTACTGGATGGATTTTGTTTGACTGTCTATTTTTATTGTTGATCAAATCGTTCTGAAAGTGATCGATATATAAAGTTTCCCACTGTAGTTATTTTAATAGTGGTGGGGACTCCACCATCCATTTATAATGAACAGCCCTTAATAATAAACAACTTTATTTGTACAGCTTTCACACATGAAATTACAATTGCTTCACATTGAACGGACATACAAATGAAAATAATAAAAGCATTGAATTCCTAAAATGGAAGTAAAATTATAGATAATAAAAAGTGCAGCAAAGCAACTTAATGAGCACTTCACACTGCAACCATCCACTGACTAACAGAGGAACGACAAACACAAATTGAAATGTATTCTTCAATAATTCACCCCAGAAAGTCTTCCCACTGATTAGACTGACTCTGTGCTCTTATTTCAGCTTCGGCTTCTCTAAGCGCTGAGAAAGACGTTCATTAGCTGCTGAATGCTACACCACGTTCCCCAGCTACTCTCTGCAGTTTGGTGCTGAGCTTTTAAAGCTTTTTCTGTTAAAAACAGCTGCTGTGAAGGCAAATTAGGCCAATGAGAGCAGTGAAAGTAAACCAAAACCGCAAAACATCTCTGTTGTGTGAAATTCTCTGTTGATTTGTCACTATTAGGGATTTTTTTTTTCACATCACAGTCTCACTCGCCTCATTGTTAAAACGATCATTAGAGCAGCTTTAAGCAGAGTTTAAACTTACTTTTGGTCCTGGTTTTCCAGACAAACCAACATTTCCCTGTGAATGAAAAGGATAAAACGTAAATCTATAATAGCACAAACAGCTGTTTCCTGCTTTAGTGTTAAATGAGTGAATTTACTTTTCCAAGTGACTCACCCTCTCCCCATTTTCTCCCTTAGGTCCCCGCTGTCCTGGAATCCCAAAACCAGGACTTCCCTGCACACGTCAAGACAAACCACCCACATCTCTATGTACAGTTAATCTACACCAACAGATATTCACTCTGATTTATATTAGTGGAGTAGAAAATGACGACATTCAAGCGTGATGTACAGCATGTTTTGTTATTAACCTTCTCTCCTTTGTCTCCCTGTTCACCCTTTATTCCCTGAGGGCCTGTGGGGCCGACTGGACCGACGTCTCCCTGACAAACAGGAAATATTCACACACACAAACACACACAGAACGTCAATCAACATGATTCTCGTCAAAAGGCCAAACGACAGTTCCAAAACAAAACTCTTCACTTTAAATGGCACCCTGTGGACTGAGATTAAAGAGGTCCCATTCAGCGGAGCGTTCACTCCCCTTCAAAAGCTAATGAGAGAAAATCCTAATTGTGTTTGATAAGCGGACCCAGAGGACTGAGTCTGAGTGTGCAAGAAATACCCCCACCAATTAATTAACAATGTCCCAACAGAGTAAAACATTCAGAGAATCACTTCCCTCTGGCTGGCTGACTTATTTTAAGCCAGTTAAGATAAATACAGGGAAACAACTGAGACAAACATGTGAGGTCGGCACTAATTTTAATCTGTGAACCTAATTGAAATCTAACCAGCGAGTTAAACTTGCAAAACACTTCTTTTTGATGATTAAGTTTCAACTGAACAAATGGTTTTTGGAGGCAAAGCTTCTCTGGATTAATTTTATTGGCTGAGTGAAAACTGGAACAAATGCCACTTTCTGACTGGTCAGGATGCACACAGCCTGCAGGAACCCGGGGCAAAGTTTAATGTAAACAAAGAAATAACATGTAATTGTGGGCAATTAATGTTAAAGAGCTTCTGGGATTTTAAATTAGAAAAGTCTGTGATAGAGAAATCCTTTTAATCCTGCTCTGTTGACCTTCGTTGCAAGCTAAGAATTATGCTTGCAACAAATTTGCAATCTGCAAGAAAGTGTGTGTGATATAAAAACAATATAAAAGCTAACTTTGGTTACTTACCCTCGCACCCTTTTTACCAGTTGGGCCGATTATCTGTTGTGATGGGAAAAGAAGACTGAGTGTGAATATGAAGCGCTTCTATTTCTAAAGTTTTAATGAGTGAAATGAAATGGTTTCCTTACACCCTTGGCTGGATCTCCAGGTGCTCCTCTTTGACCCTCGTCTCCTTTTAACCCCAGTGGCCCCGTCAGTCCCTGGAAAAATAAAAGTTTTTCTAAATCTATATTGCCATTTCTGTCGTGATTGATATTTTGAGCCAACAAACATTCAAACAAATTTTGTTATTTCCCAATTTATTTTAAACTATCATACATTCTACAAAACTGAACCATAACTCTTAAATTCAAAAATAAAAAATGTATTAAAAAGACAGGAAGATCTTCCTTATGACGACATTTTTTTGTGACTCACTTCTAAAGGACCAAGCTGCCTCAAATTAAAAATCAGTGACGCAGGACAAATGGCTCATTTGATAAAGATACCCACTGAGGTTTGAACATTTGGCACATGATCGTATGTAATCATAACCATCTGTGATGGGGCCTAATCTTGAAAAGCAAGAACAAAATGGCTTTGTTTGTTAAATCTAAATGTCTGCTTGGAGACGTTAGAAAACTGTTATTAAACAGTGTTTTGCCGACATTTTGGTCCCAGTGGGTCCTTAATGAATATTCTGCCTGTGCCTCAGGCTTTATTAGCAATAAAAAAAAGTGTTATTAATATGTGTATGTGAGTCATCGGAAGCAATCATGATTATGTGGGTTTAATGGGACACTAACATGTTCCAGTGAGCAGGCAGCATGCAAATGTATACAAACTGTAGGGGATTGTAAGGAATATTTTGTCTGCATTGAAAATGTTGTCCTTAAAAAGCTAAATGTGCGTTTGTCAAGAAGTTTTCCTCACTCACTGTGGGTCCTTGTGGTCCTATTGGTCCCATTTCTCCTTGATCTCCCTAAAAAGATAGAAATACATTTTATTTAACACTGAACACAGCCAGCACGCTCACTTACACAACTTTTTATTCCAGTGTGACTGTGTGGATTAAACATCTATTAGCCTGACTCATGGCTAAATTAAAATGGATTCTTTCATTTCATCATATTAATTATAAAGCACATATTTTCAGCCTAATGAAGAGAGAGTGGACATGTGTGTGGGATGTGCTCACCTTTTCCCCCTGCTCCCCTTTGAATCCCTTCTTTCCCTGCAGGTGAAAATAAATTACTGACTGTGAATTCTTTCATCATTGATTCAAACACAAAATTCAGCCTTAGTTCAACAGGTTTCATCTCATTAGACTGAGCTGAAATGAATTCATAAGCATTTGAGGGTAAACTGTGCAGCTGTTGGACAGGAGATAATGATGAAATGCACACCCGAGGTCCGATGATTCCCTGGATGCCCTGCTCTCCACGATCACCCTGAAAAGATAAATCACTACAGTTATTTTAGGAGGATTTTTGCACCATCTAAAACATGTCAAAGTAAACATAGTTTCTCATGTTCAAATTCAAACAGTTTTGTTACCTTTGGGCCAACTGGTCCTGTAAAGCCAATATTTCCCTGCAAAACAACAGTTCAAACACTGAGACAAAGATACGGTTTCATATTGATGCATCCAGAGTGATTCTTAAAAGCGTTTTTTTAATATGCCAAAAACTTAAATGATAGTACTGTTTATTTATGGTTGATTTGATTTTTAAGTGGATGTACCTTCTCTCCCGGCTCTCCACGAGGACCTTGAATACCTTGTATGCCAATTCCTTCTTCACCCTGCAAAAAGGAATATTTATCAGTCTTATATTATATATTTCTTGTTCAAACCCTTTTTTTTTTTTTTTT
>CAFUXE010001178.1:47938-131805 GCA_903364295.1 Serranus cabrilla
AAACCTGCAATACCCTACAGCAGTTTGCACATGTGTGTGTGTGTGTGTGTGTGTGTGTTAGGGACGGCGAGAAAGAAACAAAAAGGAAAGAAAAACACTTTTAGAAGGCAACTCTGAATTATCTTTCAATTGTGTCATGCAATGTTTTTTGCCACTTCTAATAATGTTATCAACAATGCACTCACATCTTTTCCCGACTCTCCTTTGTCTCCTTTCACACCCTGCTTCCCACGTAAACCCTTTCAAAAATAATGGAAGTATTATCAGATTTAAATGAAACAATGGATATTTCATTACTGGTAACATCTGATTCTGAGGCATTATAAATAGGCTTCACATGCAAGTACACATCATTTATGGTGCATGATATTAATGCTTTGGAAGTAAAATGTTCCAGTGTAGAATTTTAAAAGGACAAATAAAGCGACGCAAAACAGCCTTCATACTTACTTTTGCTCCCGACTCCCCAGGATCTCCCTGCAAAGTGAAAACAATAAGAACAATTCTGTTCGGTCGATGTTTGGTGCATTTTGTGACACTTTATATAAACAATACAACATTAAACAAACAATAAACAATACATAATTATTATTGCAATATGGAATTAAGGCTGCTGAATGTTTACAGCTTACACATTATGCTGCTTTTCTTATTAACCTGGATTTTAAATTGGATCCATATTACCTTGACAGAGACTCCTGGTGATCCTGGTGGTCCAGGCTGGCCAGGTAGTCCAGGAGCTCCATTGACTCCTGATACACCTGGAGGCCCTTGGGGACCCTGAAACATGCAGCGATTAGTGTTTGAGTTGCCTTCAAGTTCAGTGTTGGAAAAACTCCAAAAGACTTCGACTCACTGAAGATCCTGGTTCTCCTTTTCTTCCAGGAACAAAATTTGCATCCGTGCCAGCGATGACATATCCAGGCTCTCCCTAAGTGGAAAAACACAATAAAAGCTTGAACCTGGAGGCACAACAGAGCATTTTAATCCTTTGTAGTCAAATCCCTTTCACAATCCTGCAGATAACTGTGTCATGAGCTCGAATCTGAGCCGAAAGTAATCAGTCTAAATTAAATGCACCATGTTAGACTTACTCTCTCTCCTCTCTGCCCCTTTGGACCAGTGAGTCCAGGTGGACCCTGACATGGAAAAAAACATGAAGAGATTAATTCATAAAAAAAACTGAACAATTCGTCCTGGTGACTATGTACAGTAACTGTACTTCTAGGGATCTTTGTTGCATGTGGCCCCAATTTTATCTCAAGCAAGGGGAAACTTCTGGTTAATGAAGCCAATGTGGAAGTGTCTTCAACTTGCATTCTATCTAATGGCCAGCAGAGGGCAACACAACTAGTAAGCAAAGAGACACGGTGGGTGCAACTTGTATTAAGTTTAACATGAAAAAACCTCTGTCTTAGTCAATGTGCTCAGTATATGCATTACTGTTGTGTTAACTTTTGGTTTATTTATCATTTGTATTATTATACCTATTGTTTTATTTATCATTACTGTTACTATTGCTTTTGTTTAATCTCTTATTTCCACTATTTATTTCCACTAAAAATATGAATAGTATTAATATTTGGGGTTTCTTACATCTTTCTGCACAATTTTTGCTATATTTCTTGTTATATATGTTACATCTATGCTACATACTTTTGTTTTTATCAATTGCTTTGTGCTACTAAACTAAACTAAACTAAGCACTTTCTGTCTGACATTAAAGGACAGAATAAAAGTTACTCACATAAATATAGCTTGAATAAGCTGAAGTATTGGTACTCTATTCTATTTATAAGTCCACAGTGGAAAAGCAATGGAAACAGGTGAAAGATGCAGCAACGCTCAAAGAAAGAACTTCACATTTAGTCTCAGCCAGCTTACCCAACACAATCCTCCACTAAAACAGTTTTATTTCATAAATGCATTTGTCATGTCGGTCTTACCATGTCACCTGATATACCTTGAGGGCCCTGAAAAAAACAGAACAAAAACAAATTTAATTTTCACACTCAGACATGTATGAAATACACTTTAAACAGGTCAGTGTGACGTTTGGTGTTTTCTGATTCAGTTACCCGTAGGCCGGCAGAACCTGGGGGTCCAGTCCTCCCCGGTCTTCCCGGCAGCCCAGGTATACCATCTGTTCCAGAAGGGCCCTGTCACATTAAAACAGACTGTCGGTCAGCTCTTATTTTACACAATCTGGACTTATTTCTGAAGGTGTTCTCCCACACATACACCTGAAGTCTGTGTCTTTACCTTTTGGCTGCAGTCGGAATGTAAAGGTAGTTATTCCCAAACATTTCAAACCATTTTTTTCATTATTATTACAGGCCCCATCACTAAAACAAGCTGTGATTCTGTGATTCTAATGTGATGATTCTGATGTTTTTTGTTTATATATTCTTTTTATATGTTAAATATCTGTAACAAAGCATGAAAGTATACTTAAAGTAAATGTTGCCTGATTGTAATGTGGTAAAAGAAAAAGAAAGTACAATAAGAAAGCTGAAGAAAAGAAATATTGCAGCTCCAGTGGTGCATGTGGAGCGAACAAATGAATGAAAGGAACTTGGACTTGGTTGTAGTGGTTTTGGTGTACAATGTAAGAAAAAGAACAACAGATACAAAATAAGGCAAACTTGATAATAAGCAATTATCAATGATGACGGTATTGGTTGAGTGTATTGTTGTGAGTTTTGTGGGTTCTCACCCTTTCTCCTCTCTCTCCTTTGGAAGAAGTGAAAGGATCAAACTGTCCAGGGCTTTGTCTAAATGTCTACATAAACAAACATAAATAGACATCAACTCATTATAAAAAAAAATTACATTAATAATAAATATAACAAAGTTAGAAAACATTATCACTAAATAGATGGCATAATGTAGAGAAGAAGAATTGATCAAACATACCAGACCTCCAAGACCAAAACCATTTCCCTGAAAGAACGAGAGCAAGAATACAGAAAATAAATAACACAACTTTACGCACATTTCTGAATAAATTTGACCTTTGACACTTTTCAGTTCACGCACCTTTTCCCCTTTCTGGCCCTGCATAAACAAACAAAAGACATGATTAACAGTTGATGAATGAAGACAACAACTCTTTACATTTCTGTTGGAGATTTGTACCCTCTCACACGTGTTTGCACAATGACTGATAAGATGATAATAGTGACGATAATAACAATAGTGAGGAAAAGGAGGAAAAAGGAGTTTCTGAAGCACCAACCTTCACACACTGGGAGGAGCAGGGACCCTGAGGCTTCAGCAGCTCCTCTGGGTCTTCAGTCGGGGTGTCTAACTGAGCAGACTGAAAACAGACACGAGGAGAAGGGACTTCATTATCGACCGGTCAAAGATATCATAGACAACGTATATAATATAGAATTAAGTGGCAGAGATGGCTAAGTATAGCGGCTACAGTCACACCTTCCACCACCCTGACGTCAAAAGAAGTCAAGACCACAGGAGGGCTCCCTCCTATGGAGTCTTTGTGAGTCAATTAAAAAAGTAATGACAGTTACATTTGTGTGATTCAGAGCCAGCACGCATGCCTGACCATCTTCTCAGGCGGTTTCAGCGACCTCTCCTACACATCTTCTCAGAGGTGCAACTTTGGTATGATGAGTTTCACTGTGTGCTGGATGTTGGCTTGCATGAACATTAGATTCGGTTTGAAATTTCCTCTCAATAATTGTGATTAAAGAAAAACATATCTCAGTGTTAAAGACTTTACACAATGGGGGCGTGACTAATAAACAACTTAAAAATGCAAAATACTCGCCGGTTAAGGTTCACCAAAGCAGGCAAATTTTTTATTTGCCCCCTTTCTCGCATAGAATAGAAGTTTACAGGAGGTGAATATGTGCCAATGTTAATTTGACAAAAAGAAAGAAAAAAGCTTATCGGAAAAAAAACTTGTTTTTTTTTTTTACCGTGTAATATTCCCATTTTGTGTTAAAGTACTCTCAACAAAAACAAAAAACATATCCAAAAAATATATTGACATGCAGAATAGTCCCATGAAAACATCGCTCCCAGTGTTTAAAGACCTAAATATAAAAGAAAGAAAACAATGAGATGGACAATATTTTTGCTGTGTTTGAATCTTGCCTCATCATTCAGTTTGAACTCGGAGAGGACTTCGTCACTGCAGATGACACTGATGAACTCTCTCTCTACAGAAGGGAAGTCATCAAAGGTTGGAGAGTAGAAGATGTTTTTGTAGCTGGTGGGAGCTGCTATTTTATTCAGCTCCTCCATGTCAGCATTAGACACTCCCACTGCCAGGACACTGACACCTGGAGAGAAACAAGAGGATCCAGGTGAAACCTTCAGGGATTATAACCTTGTTTAGGTTTGACAATTTCTTGCTAAAGTAAAGCTCATTTTGGAGGCTTTACAGTAACTTTATACCGACCCAGAGCACGTGCAATTCTGGAGGGTGGCAGCACATCATCCTGGGCTCTGCCATCTGTGATCAGAACCAGAACATGGGCCACGTCCGGCCTCATCCCCAGAGACTCCTGGAACATTTCCTGCAGAACGTAGCTGATGCCTTTTCCTGAGGATACACACAATTTTCAGAGGTTTTTACTCACAATGCACACCTTCAAAACAATAATTCAATAAACTTGAATACTGGGTGTGTTAGAAGTAAATATTTATAGATCTATATGGACGTAAGACCAAGAACAGCACATTTTCTGTCCACCAGCATGGCAGCTGTTATCCTCTGTGACATCAGCAGCAGCAGTGGTGGAATGTAACTAAGTACATTTACTCAAGTACTGTGCTTAAGTACAAATTTGGATGTATGTATCCTTGAGTATTTCCACTTAGCAACCAGCTTTAGTTACTCTCAAGGTCACTATTTAAGTAAAAAAACATGATCAATATAAAATGATAAGACTTTTTTTATTTTCATTAATCCTTGTAACAGTATATTAAGTAGTTAAAATGAGCCCTACCTTGACCAAATTAAAATACTTCTTGCATAAATGCATCAACACAAATAATGTAATAATATATCTGGAATATATATAAAACAATCTTAGTGGGGCCATTTTGCATAATGAGTACTTTTACTTTTGATACATTGAGTACATTTTGATGCTGATACTTTAGTAGGTTTTGAATGCAGGACTTTTACTTGTCGTGGAGTCATTTCACAGTGTGGTTTTAGTACTTTTACTTCAGCAGGGGATCTGAATCCTTTTTCAACCACTAAGGACCCAAGTAGCCTCATAGAAATGATCTCCCGTCTGATGACAGGACGCGAGGTAATTGGTACATTTATGTGAGTGTCACTGACCTGTTTTGGTGTTGCCCCCTCCATAACGTAGAGCTCGGAGCGCCCTGAGCATGGAGTTTCTGTCTTTGAAGTCACTTAGACGGAATTCAATTCGAGGCTCATCACTGTAATGAACCACAGCTATCTGAGGGAAAACACACATCATCATAACATCACCCAAATTGAATGCGGTGCAGTTTTAAGCTACAGTTCTAATGAATCCTCCTCACACAACCTGTACAACACTTGTTTTTACATGTTTATAGGCAGGTGCTGCAGTTTTATTTTTCCAATTACAAGCCATGTGGCTTTGTGCCTCGTTTATCCTTTCTGCAAATGTTTGAGTCTAGTTCTGCCCACTTGGTGAAATAATTGCACATTATGTTCCTGCTAATGGTGCTGGCTTGCACAGAAGACTCAGTGGAGCAGTTTGCTAACTTGCAGCAGCTATTATCATTTAAAATCACTGCAATTCAGTTTGTAATTGTCCTACCGCACTAAGCAAACATACAAGCAAAGAGCCGCATCGTGACCGGAATATCAAGCTGTAACAAAGTATAACAAAGGAGGTTTTTACAGAGACAAACCTGTGTGCCCCGAGGGCCGATGACAGGGAAGTAAGTGGCCACCCGGAATATGAAGTCTTTCATTTTGATGAAGTTGTTGGCGCCGATGCTTGAGGACTCATCCACTAAGAATACTATGTCTGCTTTGGTTTTCCCACACACTGACAAAACACAAAAACACACAGCCATTAAAAATGTGTATAATAAAACAGAAGATATTGTTTCAGTGCACACTCTTAAGTTCTTAATTCAGCTTTATGTTTTTCTCACAGTGCAGTAGATAATAAAACGTAAGCAATATCTATGTGTGATTCATATTTTCTCTGTGTAATGGTGCAATTTGATGTTGTTGAGTCAGTCTATGTTGTATATATTGTTCCTAATTTTATATTTCTTATTTTTTAAAGTGTTCTTGTATACTTCTTGTTTCTATTTCTTGTTATTTTATTGATGCTTCTTTCTGTTTTTTGCTGCACACTTTTCGCTACTGTAACAGTGGGAATTTCCCCATTGAGGGACTAATAAAGGAAAATCTTCTCTTATTTTATCTTATATTGAACCTGCCTGGTCTTGGCGGAGCTGTTGGCTGTGCACCGAGTGTAGTTGATCGAACGGAGGTGACTGCTGCTCTGGCTGCAGTGACACTTGGCTGACCCGGAGGCTTCTTGGCGGTTACGGATTTAGTCGGCGGCACAGCGATGGGCTGCCGGGTGGTCCTGGTGGCTGTGTGAGTGATGGCGGTGTCAGCTTTGGAGGCAGTTGTGATATGAGGGGCGGCTGTGGCTGGAACAGGCTGGACTGTTACTGCAGGACGATCCTGTCCCACTGAGATACACAGAGACATGATATAAATTATTTAAAAAAAACATCACACTCTAAAGGATTCTGGAGGAAAACAAACAGTAAAGAAAATTGATTTTTAAGGAGTGTTGGTAGGAATGTTGGTACTTTTATACTTTTACAAAAGTAAATATAATTTTGAATGCAGTGGAGTGATTCTGCAGTGTGGTATTAGTACGTTTACTTGTTACTTACATATTCTCTGATATACAGTGCTTATAGGCCCCTCCACTTCTCCATACAAAGGTTTGATGGCAAAAATATAGGTTCTTCCATACAGCAAATCATTGATCTTAAACGAGTTGAAACCAGGACCCAGGGTTTCTGTTTTAGTCTCCAACACTGAAAAGACAGACAGAGAAGAAGTTATTTGAGCAGAGTAATCTTTTACAGGAACAATAACACAACAGGAATAATACATTTTAGTCTACAGTAAGGAAGTGTAAAGTGAGCAATAAATAAGCAATCATAAAATGATGATGCAATGCCTAGACATTGATGAAGCAACAAGTTATTAAATCCATGCAACCACCTGCTGTTGTAGAAAAATTAGCTTGTAAAACTCTGCATGTATGATAAACACATGATTATTACTTTTGAGGATGTTTTTCTTCATATTTCCCTTTTCAGCAAAAGAGTACTTATGCTGAGACTCAATACACAATGTAATAACTTGTGCCACGCTACATATCCTCTTCAAACCCTGAAGGACTCTGAAAACAAATAATAACAAACTCAATAGAGGCATGCTGTACTCTGGATGTATTCAATTGATAAACAAACCTAACAAAAAGTCCTTCTGACCGGGCTCAATGTGCAATAAAAATTACATTTACGCAACCTAAGAATGATCCTCTTATCTATTTCTAAGTTTACAGATGCTGCTACATTATGGATGCTACATTAAGGGTGAAGCTCTGTGTGACCTGAGATGTGCCTCCAGGAGAGAAGGTATCCAGAAACGCCTGCAACACGTGTCCAGTTCAGCAGAGTGCTGCTGTCTGTTGTGTTCAGAGCAGCAAAGCCCTCTACTTTTGGGAGATCCACTGAAACAGAAAGAAACACATGAATAATGACACAAAACAAATCAAGTCGAGGGCCACATTTGGTGGATTAAAGCAGTTTTACAGTGTGATTTAATCCACCATTTGGATCATTTCTATGTGAAGTTACATGGAGTGTTGGGAAGTAACAGAATACAAGTAACAGGATTATATATTAAAAATACACAATCTGAATAATGGTTGACATTACAGTTAAATTTGTGGTATTTTAAATACAGTTACCATCTTAAAGATGACTTGCAGGGGTTACTTCTTCCAGTGAGGTTATGTTTTCAGTTTGGTTTTTTATATTTGGGGTCTTTGTTCGCAGGATTAAGGAACAACTGTGGTGTTTCTTAACCCAGTAAATAAATAAAGGAGTTACCGATTTTGATAATCACACTGACAAAGACACTGTGGATCCATTGTGTCTGGCTGACCTCCTTAATAAGGTCAGAACCGCCCCTGAAAACAATTATTATCTTCCAAACAAATGATCAAGGTCAGAGTGAAAACAGGATTCTTATACGAGTGTCTACAAAGTTTGTTTCAAATACTCATTAACAGGATGGTAAAACTTAAATGATGAATGATACATTTAAGGAGGCAAACTTTCATAGCTTTAAATTAATAATTATTGCCAAGATTTAAAATCTATTTGACAAATTCTTACTGTAAATTTGTGCTATATATAAGTCTGAAACCTTTCTCTGATTGAGAGAATTTCTGACTTTTCTAAAATAACAATTTAGAAGCCAATATGCAACCCAATTTCATTTTGAAGTTATCAAACAAAGCACTCTCGCCTCATCCTAAATTGCTCCTAAAGATACCTCCTTGATTCATGAATGAAGCGGTACATGGAAAATGACCCCATAACTTGATTTAGACCCTTGTCCCTGCATTAGAGTTCCTTAAACGATTCCTAGCACCTGGGGAAGTTCCCTACATGAGGCTCTACTGTTCCTCACTGTTTGGGCAGGCAGGACTCACAGGTGCGTGCAGTGAGCAGGACTGGGCTTCCCTCCCTGTTGCCCACCATGGAGGACACCTGGATCTTGTAGGCGGAGCTCTCTCGCAGCTTGCGGATGGTGAAAGTGGTGGAAGCAGCAGATACCACCTGGGACTTCTCATCACCCCCTAGAGCCGGAATAATGAAATCCAAAATGTCGAGATAATGAGTGTGAGAAACAATTCTGTTGGGTGCTAATTTACAGTTAAAGCTCTATTGCAACGAGCCACAGGAGTCCAAACAGTGAAGAGAAATTACCAATTATACACAAAAGCAGTAATACGTTGTTTTAATTGAAAATGGTGCAAATATCCAAAAATGTTTCATATCTTTAGTCAATAAAATTGTGATATTGTCCAGAGACATATATTTTTTGAAGTGGAGTGAATAAAATCACCAGTTAGCAACACTTAAGTCTGTTGTTTTGGTTGGTATTAAGTACAAAATGTTTATAGGTTTCCATTTGAGAGGTTTGAGCAGGTTGTTGCTTTAAACTCGACTAAAAAGGACCAAGCATGGGAACAACACATTTTGCAAGAAAAACTTTTCTGTCAGTGTAGATCAGTCTGTGCACACATTTGTGCAGAAATACATGCATGCACCATTTGGCAGTTTAAGGCTGTGAACAGGACACATGGCTGACTGTGTATGTGGTGCTTTACCCAGGAAGGGGATCCAGGAGATTTTGTACCCAGATGCTCCTGGTGTTTTCTTCCAGGACAAGGTGAAGGAGTTGACTCCAATGTCCACAACCTTTGCCTCCCTCACTGCCTGGATTGGCTGTGAGTCTGAGACAGCAGCTGAGAAAACACAACATAACCATGTCAGATGATTTTATGTTTTATTTTAGTAAAAAAGAAATCCCAGCATTCTAATCTCGATGCATTAGTTATATACAAACATCGTTCATTTTAAAGCAATCCAGAATCTGTGAGCTGGATGAGCTGGTGCCGCTTCACTCACACACCCTATCATTTGTTGGTGTAATAAATGTAGCAATTGAAGCTCGGTGCAACACGCAAACTTTGACAGTGACAGTGATAAAATGATAGCAGCTCTGCTGACTTGGACTCAGTGACACATACTACAAGTGACAATGACGGGAACTGTGGTTAAAATGGGAAGACCAAAGTACATGACTTGTCAGTCAAACAAAGACGCCCCGAGGCAGCCGTGGCACGGGATGAGGTACTTCACTGTCCCTACCCATTTAATCACAAGGGGGTGCACAGCTGCACGGAGCTATTTAGATCTAAAGATGAATCATGATCAATTAAAATTAACTCAAGGCTTCACTTCCTGTACCTGTGAGCTGAGATAAGGAGATTTCTGGTCCCTCTGAGTTGCCGTACACGGCACAGATGGTGATCGTGTAGGTGGACTGTGAGTTCAGGTCTTCGATACGATGGAAGAGAACGCTGCGGTCCAGGTAGCGTGACTGAGGGCTGCTGTCACCTGTGAGCATGCAGGTACATAAACACAACATTTAACAGTTGAGGTATATTTTTGTTTTGTTTTTATAAAAACAAACTGAATATAAGGCTTTAAGGTTAGGTTTGTATGGGGCTAAAGCAGAGAAGAACTTGGCGAAATATATCACCTGTGTTCCAAGTCAGTTTGTACTCAGTAGCTCCAACAATGGGACTCCAGTCCACATCTATGGTGGTGCTGGTGTAGGAGGACACCTTGAAGTTGGACACATAGCCCAATGGAGCTGAGAAAGAGTAGTATGGGACATAAAACACCTTTATTTAATAAAAAAAACTTCTGGATAATTTGCAACAGAAAGAGTCATGACCACTCATTTAATTTGAATTATTAAAGTTTACTCTGTTCTTGTTATCTTAACTGGGCTTCTTGAAGAAGAATGTGGGGGCTACACAGCGTGTGCACGAGCACAGATTCCTCCTGGCTCTGATTGGTTGTTTTCATTCAAGGGTTCTACATACTATATATGTCAGGGAGGGTGATTAAAATGGGCACATGACCCGTCAATCAAACGTATTGTTACTTCACCACACGGAGTGGGAGTGAAGTATTGTTTTGGGCGGCTGTGTCTGTCTGTCTGTCGCATATACATCATCTGGCCAACAGAGGGCGCTGTTGGGTGAAGTCTACCATCTCTGCCTTGTTATATTTTGTCTCTGCACAACATTAGCTGGATGAATGAGATGACTCTCCACAAAAAGAACAAGAAAACACAGCATACACTTGCAGTCTACCAGTTGTACATAAACACAAACTTCAGAGGTACTTTGGAGACACTCACATGTCCTGAAGGTTGCGCTGATGCCCGGCCCCACCACAGATCCAAACAGCACATAGAGAGACAGGACGTACTCTGTATCATGGGCTACATTCTTCAGATGGTACTCTGTGGTGCTGCCGTTCAGAGCCAGCTGCCTGGGACGGTCCCGACCCACAAACTCTGGAAATAATATGAACAGTGACAGTGGAGTCACATCATTCTTTCTTGCATCTGATGATTCCTTACTGCCAACTCCAGGGCCCTTTCTATAGAAACAGCATCCTTTTCCCCCAATATTTGTATTTCAAAGTGAGTCGCAATGCCACCTGTCACATCCATGAAGCAGACTGACAGGTTGGATGTGTCGAGTGTAAAAGCAGTGGCATTTCAAAAGCTATTGTCAGAGTGAGTGTGTCACTGGGAGAAAGGGAGACATGTATGCATACACGAACCAGTATGGACATAATTTAATGATGTAAACAAACCAAAAAGGCTAAAATAGAGACAAAACTTAAAATCACCTGGAGTGGGCCCCCAGGCCAGCCTGTACCCTGTGGCTCCTGGGACACTGTTCCAAGAGATCACAGCCGAACTGGTGCTCACAGCCGACACCTTCAAAGTTTGGACTGCACTGCTTTCCACTGACACACAGAGAGAAAGACAGAAAGGGCATCATGAATAATAATATCGTTTCCACACGTCTGTATATGTAGTTCCTCGTAGTGTCCTAGTTACGTGTCTTGGCTGTGGTGCTGGTGACGGGCCCCTCGATGTCTCCAAAGATGGGGTTGATGGTGACGGTGTACTCAGAGGCTGAGTGGAGGCCCTGGATCATGTAGAAGTTAAAGTTGTCCCCGAGGTTTATGTTCTCTATGTGACCGTCTGAAAGACACAGAGGCTATAGTAACACATTTCTTGGATTCATCTCACATACCAAAGTTCCTCTTTGCCACACCATGCAGTAAGGAGTGAACAACAGTACCTGGGGATTCCCATGTCAGACGGTACCCTGATGCACCCTTAACTGATGCCCACCGTGCCTGGACTGTGTCTGTGGTGGCGTTTTGGACCAGGAACTTCTGAACCTGTACCAGCTTTACTGTGAAACACACATATCCACACAATTACATATACATTCAATATTTCTCCTCCATACATTTAGTTGTTTAAAAGAAACATTGCAATGTAAATGTAAAGATTGTTTATAAAAAATTAATAAAAAATGTTATTTAAAGTATTGTTATGAAATATAAGAATATAAATGAAGGCAGAATTCCCAAAGAGATATTCCTCTTGTGTAACATGAAATAGAGATAAATGAAAGTGTTACTGTATGTACCAAATCTAATGCTGGTACATTGTCTAGAGCAACAGTACCACCCTGTGGACATATTCTGGTACTGCACCTTGGTATTTGCCTCCTTGTTTTCTACTCTATTACACGACTTTGTCCTGCAGTTGTTGATTAATTAAAACGATTCAAGCTCCGTTTCTGTCAATGTTTAGTCAGTGTTGGGAGTTTCATGCTTTAAATAAAATTAACTTGAGTGTGAAAAACCTGGAAAGTACATTCATATAATCATGGTGTTTTACCAAAGTTGATAAACTTACATGTCTTGCCCACTATTGAAACGGTTTCACTAGTTCCCTGGGGGTAAACAGCATAAATACTGATAGAATATTTCTTATCCTCCTCCAGGCTTTCAATCACATGAGAAGAAGCATCTCCAGGCAGCAGGTTCTCATAAATAAATCCTGGTCGGTTGGCTGCAGACCAAAGAAATATACATTAAAAAGTTAAATTAAGCATCTTCTCATAAATCAATGATAATAAATACTGCAAAACAGATTTTTTTATACTGATCTGCAATGTGTCTCCAGTGAAATAATAATAATTGCACGGTGTGGTGTTAGCATACATCTTGGAACGAAGATCTTGAATCTGTTGACCTTCCCTAAAGGAGGCGTCCAGCCCAGGCGCAGAGAGAACAGGCCCTCCTCGATAACACGGAAGTTTGACACCTGAGGCAAAGGTGCTGGAAGACAGAAACTTGTTGCTCAGTGAAATCCAAAACAGATGTAAGGAAGTATTCTGAAGGTGGATGAGTCGGCAGTTTACAACAAACCATAGAGTACGTTTCTGCAGGACAATGTGGGAAACAATGCTGAGGTAGTACAACATTTTTCTCCTCATGTGCATTTGCGGAATAACTCTGGACAAATTTGCACAAAAGTCTCTAAGAATTCACTTCCACCAGTAGTTTCCAAATCTTTTTTGTAGCTTTTATCATACTTCAACTAAATTGTTTACTAATCCTAACCCAAAGCAAAAATTAGCAAAGATGCTGACTGGTCAACATACACCTGACGCATGTGTACGCAATTTGGTCGTTATTAAATACAGCCTAGTGAAGAAAGCCTTCCCTGCTTTCTTCACAACCATTGGATAAAAAGCAGATTTTAGAAGTGTCCTGCAATGGTTTGACCTAAAAAAAAAACTAGAGCCAATCAAAATATGGGATAAGGGTTAAAATGCTATGCAATCCCACCTAAAGCGGGACCAGTCGTGGAAGAAGTATTCAGATCCCTTACTTAAGTAAAATGACTAATACCAAACTACAGAATTACTCCACTACAAGTAAAAGTCCTGTATTAAAAACCTACTTGAGTAAAGAAACAAAAGCATCAGAATCAAAAAGTACTTAAAGTATCAAAAGTAAAAGTACTCATTGTGCAGAATGGCTCCAAAATTGATTATTATATGTATTCTAAATATACTGTTGGATTATTTGTATTGATGCAGGGCTCATTTTAAATACTTAATATGCTTTTATGTGGTTTAATTTATAAACATGCATAATGATTTTAAATTGATTGTATTGTATTTGATTGTAGCTATTTTTAGTGGTGTAAAAAGGACAATATTTGCACCTAAAATGTAATGGAAAAGAAGTTTAAAGTTACATATGTGGAAATAAAGTACAAGTACCTCGAAATTATGCTTGAGTAAATGTACTAAGTTACAATCCACTAATGAGCAGGACACATGTTCACCCTATGCCTGAGCGTGCACTGATGTGTGACACCCACTTGTCTGTACGGTGATGGTCGCAGAGTCTCCTATGAGGCTGGGGTAGATGGCGTAGACAGTGAGGGAATAGTCTGTTTTAGGACTCAGCTCTGTCACCACTGTTGAGCTCACATCTGCCTTCAGATCAACCTGTTGCATAGAAAGAAGACGTCAGAATGACAGGAGCTTAGCGAGTGAGTGTGTGAGATAGACTCCTGAAAACGTGTACTTGAATAAATATCACTTCACTTCTCATGCTAGTGTTTATCTTAATAAACCACCAGCATCCTTATGCTTTGTTCACACATCTGTCCAATTCCCACTTCTCCATGGTATTCAAAGTAGGCTGCATGTTACATCTTACAGAAGAATGCAAAAACATTCCACTTTGTTACTGAGACATAATTGTCTTTGTTTGTGAAGGGTGCGACCGCAGTATTATCATGAAAACATATAAACAAGTACAAATGCACAGATATGTGACAAATGGGCATCACGTTGATCCCATTAAGTAACAGTCTGATGGCCTGCAGACAGGCTCGGCTGACTCTGTCTTTCTGCAGCAGTCTCAGTAAAGACACTGGTATTATATGAAGCTAGAAGACTTAAGGAATCCACTGGTACAATGCCATGATATCTCCTCAGGAAGAGGGCGAAATACTGCAGCAAAGTTTGGTTAAATTTTGGTGAGGGAAAGGCATCCCTTGACCTCTGACCCCAAGATATCTGAATGAAAATGGGTTCTATGTGCACCCAGAAGTCTCCCTGTTAAAGACATGTAAAACTTTATGTCAATCCAATGCAGTTTAGGAAAGAAACCATGCAGTATTTCAATGAGCCCAACCTGATGATTTCAGTCCCAATAGAAGCAATTTCATTGTAGTAAGAGCATTTTCTTTTTTGCTTGACCTCACTGTCGATGTAAAGTTTCATGAAGCTGTGATTATTCTAAAGGTCACTTTATACAAACTAGAGAAGAACTTGACACACAGTGCTGAGCTCACCAATTAATATTCATGTTCTCAGCTTTCAGATGATGTAAGCCACTTCTATGTGGCATCTACTGTTAACCATTTATTTACCCTGAAACATCCTATTTACCACCCCTCTAAAATAAGTGGGTAGAAAAGGGTTGATGCAAGATTAAGTCAAGCTGCAATGAGATGACACAGAATCGGGACTTGCATTTCTGCACATAAGCAGTCCTGAGTATGGAGAGCTGAGGACTGTTAGAAATAAGAAAATGCTCCATAAGCAACACAACTATCACAATGCACATGTGTTATCCCTCACCTGTCTCTGCTGCAGGTGTCCACTGGAGCTGAGCGGGTGGATCAGGAGACGATACCCGGTGACATCACCTGTGGCCTGGCTCCATGTCAGTCTGAGGGAACTGTGGGCCAACTCGCTAACCTGCAGGTCCCTGGGACCCACCACACGCTCTTCAACTTGGGAGATTAGGAGAAGGTACAGAAAGAGGAATGGAAATATATACATGAATATATGTGAGAAAAGGAACAGGGAACATAAAACATGCAAGCCGATTTGAATGTATAATTTGCTGGCAAGATAAATTGATCTTTGTGAGAAAACTGCAGGGCAGAGTGAAGTAAGCGAAAAGCATCAATCATTTTTATTACGACTTTCAAGCTGCAATTCATCAATATAAAAATGCAAGCAGCTGTCAGTATGAGGGCAGCTTTTAAAGGAAGTTTGTTATGAAGGACTTTGCTTTCAAACTGCACGCGTATTGACTCACCAGGCGGGGAACTTTTCACAGGAAGTGGCGGTTCTGAAGCAGTAAAACACACTCTGCGGGATAGTTTGGGAAGGATGGTTTCAAGGAGAGAGTAGTCAGCGCCCAGTAATAGATGCTCCTCCTGTGGCTTTGACACAATCCTCCTGAGCTCTGACTCTTCAGCTCCCCTAACACCTGGTCACAGCACAGAGGAAAAGAAAACATTAAGTCCACTAATATTTGGCTAAGCAAATAAAAACTATTAACCTAATGAATGACCTGCTGCTCAACATTTAACTTGATTAATGCACAAAATAAAGAAGAGAATACAGTGGTACAAAAAATGTGTCACAAATTCCTACATTTTCTCTTTGCATTTACCTACCAGTCTTTCCCACAGACACCACTAGGGGGAGCTGTGGCATTAAGAGTGATTTATTTTGAAATCATAAAAGGATCTACATACCCATCCACATGCATACTAAAGATATACACAGACTTAATCAAATGCAAATCACTGGCACTTAAATCAGTTATGGCATTATGTGTGTTTGTCAGGCTCCAGCTTGTGGAAGTGTGACCTGACAAACACAATAAATAATTCATGTTGGACTGTATTTATGTAATAAAGAAGACATTTTAACAGAAACAGTCCCACATGTGTTCAAGTCATTTGGAAGAGCTGATTCACAATTAGCTGAAATCTGGACCATAACAAGATACTCATTGTTTCTATGTGCAGAATATGCTGCATATATCTGTACATAAGTGTTACTAATGATACACAGGCTTCTTGGTTTTGCACCGGTACACAAAATGCACGTGGAGCTTCTCTGCGGGAGTGATAAACGAGAGGAGCAAGCCTCAGTGTCAGAGGTGCAGATGGAGGACACTGAATCGCCTAATGAAAAATGGCTGCGATTAGCACACCATTGGCTAATGAGCAGTAATTATTGCACCGCTCCCAGCTGAGGAGAGTAAGTTGTGGGCTTGTGTGCTCATGCGTGAGTGTGTAGGAGAAAGAGGGTAAAATAAATGTAAGTAAACTTGTGGGTAAACGGCGGTGTGTATTCATGAGCAGGGGGAAAGGTGTAGGATAAAGAAGCTTTGCTGGTGCAACACGCTGCATCAGAGAGTGAACTTCTGCACATACAGTACAGGAACTTAATACATATTTAGTAGATGTTGTTGTGTTTGCACATAGATATACAGTGAGTGTGCTCAGACACTCGGAAACAAGAATCTCATGCACGCTCACAAATACCCACACTGAATCCAATGAATTCAAATGTACAGGACATGAATTTCTGACTGCAAACACTGCAGATAAGCCAGCAGAGCTCGGATAAAATGTGAGGGGCCGCTGCAGTGGGGATGTCGAAGGAATTCACAATACCAACTTGTACACTCACCTACTGCAAAGAGAGAAATCCCATTGTCAGCCACAGCTCTGGCTGCGTCATCGAGCTGGTCGTCTGAACGGCCGTTTGTGATCATTATGGCAATCTGTACAGGAGTGACACGACAAAAATAAATTATGCAAAGTCAAATACATAATCTAACAATATCTTACTCATGTAGTCAGCTTCAGCCTTGAATGTTGCTGAATCAATAGTATTCACCTTCCAAACAACATTTTGTTTGGATAACAAGAACAATCTTTGTAAACAGAGTTATGCTCCAAACCCCCCATGGACTTTTGACATGGTTTAACTCATAATTAAACACCTAATTAAATAAATCAAACCCAAAGACAGAGTGGGTCTCAATGATCCTGGCTTGCAACAGAGACTGATAATTTGCCCATTAAGGAAAATTTACTCAGTTCACTCACAGTTCATCCCTCAGTCAATGAAGAAAAGGGCTGGAAAGCATCAATATGAGAATGTATCTGCTTCTCTGCATGTGCTCTGGCTGTACAATTCAATATATCAGCCTAATCCTCAATTCTCTGCCTTCCCACGTCAAGTGTGCTGCTGCAAGATGATTCACACGCACACTCAGAGATAGAGAGGTGATTGGAATGCTAACCAGCTGTGTTAGACTGAGACCAACTACAGCGCAAGACTGCCAGGGAAATTTAGCTGACCGAAATGGAAAGCTGATGGAGGAGCATTTGGAGATCTGATGAGGCACTTATTAGGGTCCAAAGTTAAGACCAGGACCAACCAACCCTTTGCTAAGTCCCGTCTCCCTTGGTACCTACTGCTATGCCTGTCAAGCTTTCATAATATGGCATTTTGAATGACATTAGTGAAGATAAAATCCAAAGGAAAGGAAACAAAGGCACATTTCTGGAATAGCAGTTGTGGAATTTTACAGAGAAATAAACAGAATTTACCACACTATGCATTTAAGCACCAGTTGCTAATGCAGGATTGATTGAACAATAGCCATTCTAGGGAGGGGTTTTGTGAATTAATGTTAAGAAAGCATGTTAATATTTATCATTGAGTATCTTTTGTCTTTATGAAAAGACATGCAGCCATTTGAGCATGTTGAATCCATGGCAGAAGCTAAATGTATCGCCTCCACCTTTTCATTTTCTTCTTCCACAAGCAAATCAACAAACCCAACCAAAGCCAGATCTGTTGTAACTTTCCATCAGACATGCTCTCAGTTTGTATTCCAAGTGCAAAGCAAGATTCACGCTGGTGTGAAAATGGTAGATCCGTTTTTTTTGTTGTTTCACACAATGTTGTTTGGAGTACAAATACAGATTTCATTTTCTTTCACAGAGCGCCAGAACATGCAACATATGCATGTTAGCGGCCAGCTGGAAGCTGGAATAGTTTTTTTCAATGTGGGTTGTAATCCTGAATCAATCATTTCCTTGTTGCGTTTGTCCAAATGTATCATACGTTTAACAAGATTTAAGCCCTTCAGTTTCTGATGTCATGAAAGGAGTTTAGGGACCTTTATTTCAAAGTGCAGGGACCTCTTTTACCTTTGCTCTTGCTTGTCAGTTTTTAGGACTGATTTAAAGGTACAGAATAGCTTTTATAAGCTTTTCTTTGAGTCTGTTAATGTTCTAGATCACTGGTTCCCAACCTTGGAGTCCTGACCCCCCACTAGGGGTCACCAAGGCTTCACTGGGGATCACAAGGCATTCTGGATTTTAAGGTATCCAAGCCATTCTTTAAAAATACAATTTAAAGTGTGGAACATAATTTAGGACATGAACAAAAAACAAAACAAATTATACTATCAGAGCCCTCTCTTGCTGCTAAACAGCCTCATCCTGTATTAGAAAAGCAATTAGTTAAAACAACTATCAGAACAAAGGCCAAGCATCAGGGAGAAGGGAACACTGAATTTGTATATGAAAGCCTATTCAGTATGTATGATTGTTAAAAATGATTTAAAAAACATACTACTGGCAGAAAATCATTTAAAGGACCATAAAAACAACAGGAAAACTATTTGATGCAATGTTAAAAGCTAAAAATTAAACCAAATTGCTCATTTTACACAAACTTCCTGCAGTTCTGCATGTTATGATGCAGTCATATTGTTTATTAGTTGTTCTGTAACTTTGTCAGGGGTTTATTCAAGGCTACAGGAGTCGTCCCTTGAGGAAAAAAGATTGGATGCCAGTGTACTAAAGTGCAGACAGACGCAGTGGGACGGGTTTTCACATCTTAAAGCATTGTACCTTTGGGGCATGGTCTCGTCTGATGACAGGGCTGAACACGGGATCGACCAGAAACTGGAGGGCATCGCCAGTCCTCCTGGATCCACCCTCATAAGGGAGGTCTCTGATGGCTCTGAGCACCTCCTCCAGTGAGCTGTAGTCTGTCAAAGCAATCTGCATCCTGCACAGAAAGGATTTAAAGGAAAGCAAGAGTGGATGATGTAAAAAAACAATAGAATAACTAATACAAACATACTGAGGGCTTCAGAATCTAAAAATGAAAATGCTCAGTAAATAATTTGTTTTTATGATGTGACAGTGCCCTGCGGTAAAATTAATTAAGTCTGGTTTGATGGTGATTGGATAAATAAGTCTGTTCTCTGTGTTAATTCTTTGATATTTTGTTTGTATTTGAATTTTACCTCGGGACGTCCCCAAAGACAGTGACTCCAAAGCGGACCCCCTCGATTCCCACCACACTGTCCTGGAAGGAGGAGACGATGGTGGAGATGAAGTCTTTGACCCTGGAGAAGCTGGTCTGGCCCACGCTCCATGACTCATCCACCAGAAACACTATGTCTGCCTGCACCACCGTCCTGCATGCTGAGGGAAGAGGAAAATACGAAGGAGTGAGGAGCATAGCTGTATTCACTTGCCCTAACCTTTTTTAATTAAATTAATTTGGAGAATCTAAATCTTTTCTAAGGTTAAAGGGTAAAGCTGGTAATTAAACTGTGTGTTTTCTTCCTGCAGTGACCACTAGATAGCAGTCTTGTTCCATCATGATGAGATTTTTCCTCTAACTTGATTCTGTCATGCAACCAGAGCACCACACAAATCCCCATGAATGTTTAATGAGACACAAGTGAGCCAAAGAGACTATCAATATTCTGAGCACTCCAGCAATAAAACTTTAGTACAGCGATGAGGAACGCTTAGAATAATAAGGTAAACACACCCAAAATCAGGGTCAGTCCCCTCGCTCAGGCAAACAAACGCATTTAACATAAGGATCTGCTGCGTTTGGCAGGATTCAGCTGCGTTTTAATGTGAGGTTTAAAAGCCAGAAGCACAAAAAAGGTACACTGATGCATTAACTGTATGCACGCGCACACTCACACATACATTAGCTCTTGCAACTCTGTCTCAGATGCACATGTCTGCACACATTCCAACAAAGATATACAGTACTGTACATGCACCCGCCATACAGAAATCTGCTGCGTGTGCAAACGCCCTCTGAGTCAATATTTCGGCATTACATATGCAATAAACCACAGTGACGACAGCATTGATTAGGCTCGTGAATAAGAGATAGGCACCACTGATTGTTCTGTAAGTGATAACTCAGCTTCTCTGCTGTCCGCTATTTCATTACAGAGCCTTCCCGCCTCTATTATCTCGCCCTTCTTCCTTTGGCAACAATCCCAGGATTCACTGGGGGAGACATATGTCTCCAGCCCATGGCAACCTAACATTATGTTCTCCCTCACACACCTATACATCTCTGGCCACACAGTGAGGAAAGAAAATATCATTGGAGAAACCATTCTGGGGCTTTCTCTGGTGTATCTCTGCCTCCATGGGAGCTTTAGTGTCGTATATTTAGCAATAGTGGATGCAGAAACACAGTTAAAACCACTGATGCAGATGAACAGGATACAACAGTGTTCATTCTCTCCATCCTGAGTTAAGCCTCATATAGGCAGCCAACAACCCTTGCATACACATGTGGCTGTTTCATTTATTGGGATACATTTTCTACTCCATAGATTTCTGTAAAAGCCTATAAAACACGGTGGAGACTTTGAGCAAGAAAGCAACTGAAGGCTGGTGTCTGTCAGACAGACACAGACCAAGGTGGAAAACAAGATCAATTATCCAGAAGTTTGTCTGTCTGGACTGGCAGACAAAGAACCGCATGCCAAGGTGAAGGACAGCACATGCTGAGGGATTAGGAATGGTTTTCTTGAAGGTTATCAATGCTGATATCTCAAAGCTTGAGTATACCTCCGTGTTGGACCACCATTGATTTACGCCTTAGATATAGCTCAGTGGATACAGCATATGCTGCAGAAAATTCTGCCAGGGATGAAAATGCCTAAGAAATAATGATGCACCACTGCAATCAGCTCCAACAAGATCAAGCGAAGAGATGTAAACCATCAGAGAGCTCAACTCAGAGGGCTGTCAGGTTCAGATTTTATCCATACAAATGAATGTAAAAGTTTATCTACAAAGTAAGAGAAAGCAATTGCAGTGATTTGCAGAGAAGCTACGAAGTGTAGGACAGAAATATTAAGTAATATGTTTCAAATGCAAAGTCAGTCCCTCAAGATCTCTGTGTGCAGTGTCATGTATTCACCCTGTTGGGACAGTCAGTGGATGTAAACAAACAAGTCAGCGTATTAGTCTTCTCATGCTGATAAATTCTCATTTAAATTCAAAGCAGTCCACCATGTTGCCTATTACTAGCCAGCTGGCTGACAGTGGGCTGATACCTGGGTCAGGGATTATGTCATGCTTTAATAAATATTGGTTTGATCTGATTTGGATTTTTTTTTTAACTCCACGATTCTGAACCAAATGGATAATTTAGCTGACTTTGAATCTCTTGTAGATTTGTGAGTCAATTATAAACCCCACACATCAGTTCTGCAGAGCATATTTGTGTATTTCTTGTAGACTGTATTTAAGAAATGGACAAATCTTCCTCATTGTGACCTATTGGTTTGGGAAAAGTATTACAAAGGCGCAAGTTTGGCGTTTTGGCTGCCACCATGTTGGTTTCTTGGAACTTGAAGTAATCATAATTCTGCTAGAGAGCTAGCTCGGTTGGCAAAGTGCAAAACTCAACAGCTTACTTTTTAGAGTATCTTCTAGTAAAACCAAACACTGTGTAAGCCATTTTTTAGGCAAACCCAACATCCAAACCTGCTTTGTCATCTATTTTACTCTAAATGGGACCATTATTCACAAAATTAACATCATGCTTTATTGAGGAAGACTTTAAAATACAAATTGAGACCATGACCTAATTAGGAAACTGCTTTCTGAGATAATAAGTCAAGTGAGAAATAGTGTTATTTTCTCATTGACTTCTATTGATTTCTTTTTTTTTGCAAGCAGTGGCAACAAACCACAGAATAAGCAACTTAGCAACTAGCTGGTGAGCATCGTGGAGCAATGTCAAACATTTCCCTCAGCAGTTAGTTGAGACCAACACATAGATTAAAAGCAAAGTGAATATTGGGCTTACATTTGTCGGGTGGACACAAACAAGACTCCCAGTGAATGCTAATGTTGCTCCATGCCTTCTGGATGTGTAAATAACAGTTTGCTCACAACTTTAATCAGCTTATTTGTGGGCTGTAACACAAAATCACTGACTCACTAAAAGACACTAAAAAGCTCCATAGAGCTGCAGAGTCTGATGATAATTCTCTGAGGGTTCCTCATATTGCACGCAGTCATTTGATTCATCATTGATATAAAAATATTAATTAACAGAGCTTTAAGGTGTCAGTCGGCGTGTTAATTTGATAACGACCACATGCCCATTCTTGTGTGTAATATGAAACACTAAGCCCTCAGGCCTGTGAATTAACACTGTCAAGAATAAACAATGATAACAGTATCAAGGAAGCAGTCGGTTCTGATGTGGCCTTGGGCTATTTATACATCCTCCCATAATTCTGCCCAACAACCTTACCAATCACTTCCTGCCAACCACACTCCAGGTGGAAGAAAATCTAACTTTTGATTGGCTGATTGACCTTTTGGCGACATCCAATAGCACCTGAGGCTAGAGTTCTGTATCAGGGAGATGGGTTTGACAGGCTGGCAGACAGAGTGCTGTACTGTACATGAGGCTAGCAGATGTTTAAATTCCCTGACTAGACACAGTCTGGAGAGAGAGTGGAGCTGGGTTAGTGTCTGCCCTGTGCACCAATCCATGTGTGGAGATTTAATGATGGAGCACTTGCACAGACTGTGTTCATTGAGCACCTGCCCTTTCTCTGGCCTGAGCATCCGAGTCATTTAATTCATAGATCTCTGCACATTACTGACAATTAGACATATGGCGTTGACTCAGAATTAAGCAGCTGACGGTGCCATAAGGCAGTTTCACTTCTCTAAGAGAGGGAATGGTTGGAAAACACAGAATGAAATGAAGAATAAGGAACTGACTGAAATTTGTTTAAATGAAGGACCAGCTTCTGGGGCTGAAAAATGAAGCCAACAAGGAAGTGCCGATAACTTAATTTTGGCCGGCCTCAAAACAAGACCATCCCCCATAGACCCCATGTTAAAATTCCCAACTTTACAGCAGAAATAAACATGTTTACTGCCTGGTACAAAAAGCGTTCTGGTCTCTACAAAAATCAAGATGGTGCAGCCAAAATGCCAAACTTGAGGCTTCAAATCAAGATGTGGCTTCATCCCATATTTTTCTCCATTCAAGGGTATGAATGAATAACTGAATTAATATGAGTAAAATACAAAGGAAATGGCTTAATGGTGCGATATGGGTAGATAAATAAAACAGTAACAACTTTAGAGGTAAATGAATGATCTTATGTTTGTGTATGGATCAACCGTTACCTTCTGTTTGTGCTGTGATGCTTTGATGAGAGAGAGAAAGGGACAGTAGAAAGATCCACACAGAGGAGTGGCCCATACTCTTCCTCCTCCGATCACCTGCTCCTCCTCCCACTTCTTCTCTTCACGAATCCCCTTCTTGAGTTCCACTCCACAATCATCAATTCCAACTCTTCTTTCCTCTTATCTGAAAGTACACAGATGAATAGAAAGTGGGAAAAAGTAATTAAAGGCACTCAAAGATAAAATATAATCAGTCATTTTTAATTTGTAAAGGACTCATGATTCTTCGGTAGAGTCCTAGAGTTCTTCTTGCGTACCTGCAGTGACAGTGTTAAATACATTTATGAACAAAGGGATAAGTCTTTGTACTGAATAATAACATAAGACAGGCTGATAGCACATGATAAATCTTACATGTCAATAAAAAAATTTCATGAACCTTGGCTCTGTGCACCTGAATCTCATCCATCACCACGTGCAATTACATGGAATTATCCCCACAATCAAAAATAAATTAACTTATCTTTGTATTATAATAATTAAGCCAATCTACAGCACATTCCGAGAGCATGATGCTGTACTCGCTCCCATCATTATGTGTTCAGTCCCTGTAAATAGCTTTACAACAGATTCCAATGACGCCATGCAAATAAAAGCATCAAAAAGGCTTTTAAACTGTCCAATATGAACCCAACTCCTGAAAGTAATTATTAGGAGGTCTAAACACTATGAACATTAAAAGTTATTACCCCAATAAGCCTTTATGACCGTCTTCCAATTCTACCTGCAGGTGGATGCATGCAACTGTTACTGTTCATAAATAAAAAAAAGTTTTTGGCATCTCTTTACTGTTTAATGTCCTCACTACGGAATCTTTTTAAATTTTTAATAACATTTCGGGGCAATTACAACAGATATTGACACTTGTTTTTTTCATAAAACTTGTAAATGTATTTTCTTAGCATCACTACTAAGTCAGTTAAATAGTTTGGTAAAACATGGTTTTAGACAGAAAAGAACATAATATTTGTGGAATTATTAAATTATTTCAGCATTTATCATGGAATAATATTACAATGAATGATAAGACGTTTTTTTTTTTTTATTTTGCAACTATTTTAATTACATTGGCTTAGCTTTGATCCCCTGCATTTTCAGAAATTGATTTACCTTGATTGACTCTTATTAGACTTTTTTGTTGTATCAAATTACTATCTTCCTAAAAGCAGACAAACTGAAAAGGCTTACTACTTAAAGACACAGCAACATGTAGTGGATTTTTTGTTACAAATGTACTATTTAAAGACACAGAAACACTTTTTTTCCATAACTACTGAAACAAATGAGATGGCTTAATCTTATTAAGTTAAATTCAACACATTTTCCAATAAAATACAGTTATATATGTAGGTATATGAATGAGTTAAAGAGAAACAACTGAAGGTACCTCAAGTGTTTTGTACAACTCTCCAACCAAGTTGTGTTTGAATCTCATAAGCCCGGTTTCATTTTCATACAGCCAAAGGCAAAGTTTGTCAATCCTCCGGGTGTTCACTGGCATTTGCTTAGACTAAGCGTTAGGGCTGTAACACAGGATTATTTTTATTATTGATTAATCTGCAGATTATTTTCTTGATTGAGCAAGTAATCTTTCGGTTTATAAAGAGTTTTTCAAAGTCTTAGGTGACGTCTTTTACTGTCATGTGAGAGAAACCGAGAACAAATCGATTAGTCAACTTATCAGGTCTGCTTAACATAAAAATGATCAGAAATTCATTTTTAAAAGTAATAAGTAAGGCTAAACCATTTCTGCTTTTACAGTCATTTTGGCTCCACATATGGCTGTTGATAAGAAAATCAAATATCAAAGGGATCAAACCTGTGAATCATCAGTTACTTCTTTCTCAAAGAGGGGCAAAAAAAGAACAATCTTACTGCTGGGCTTGCTTTCCCACAGACACACATTAATATATGTGAAAAGCTAAAGTTGTGAATATGGAAATGGCCTTTTTAAGATAAAGAAAGTAAGATAAAGTGCTTCATCATACATCTTGTATTACTATAGAGAATAAAGCTTCAGGACTTGAAAATGACAATTTATAAGGGCTGCCGCACTTTGATTTATGCTACTTTTAAGTCAAACTTTGTGCTGCTTGGTGAATATGCTTTCTGAACTGAAGACAAAACAGCGGTTCCTGGAAAGCGTTCAGTTAAAGTAGCTTGAAGGGGAGAAACGCACAATCCTCATCAGTAAATTCTAGCGGCGTGACAGGTTCAAGGAAGCTCTACAGGTGCAAAAGATATTTGGACTGGTCAAATCTGGACGGTGTGCACCTGTCCCAGACTGAGGATTACACACACTCCCCGAGGGCCTGCAGTGCCCTGGACCTCACACTGCAGAGATGAATATCTACAGAGCTAAGGCCGAGGCAGCAGCATGGAGGATTACTTCCAGTGTGTGTGTGTGTGTGTGTGAACTTGGTGAAAAAAATGTAGACCCATGGCAAATCTGCAATAACGGACACCAAGTGTGGCAAATTAAAGTTTCCACCTGCCCTCTGTCACGTTCTGTGCATGTCAATGTTACCAAAAGGATCATGCTTAACTACCATACCAGACTGATTGTATTTGTGGTTAAAATATAATACACAAGTCATAACCCCCAAGAACAAATCTGTCATTTTGACAATGGAGATCAACACTCTGAGATACAGAAAATGTTCTTTTTTTTGTCTTCCCCAACAGACAGGAAACTTCAGGTTAGCATGTGAGAGATTAGCCCCAAGGCTGCGGCTTTTGACTTGGCATCATCCACTGAGTGGAAGCAATTCACTCCCATTGAGACGTTGCAGCTGCCCTACTAGCATATTATCTCTCATGGAGGATGTGTACATTTGACGGTGATATTTAAAAGCAAGTACGGGGATATACTATAATGACAGTTATGTGCTGTAGTATCTTTACTGCATCCGTGCAGCTCAACGATCCACTTCAATTTCAGTTTAAGTGTGCTGCAGAATGTGTTGAGTATTAAAACCTCCCTTAAACGTCTACTGAGGACAACAGAAATGTATCAAGAAAGAGCCACAACAACATTCAGTTAAGTGAGTATAATCAATGTCTAAGTAAAGTAAATCCAACACTTTAATCGCACTGGCAAAGGAATCATGCAGCAGTAACGGATTATCCCATTTGAAATGAATGAACCCCTATCAGAAAACAACATGTTCAACGCATTAACTGTGATCTAGGAAACGGTTTGTGCCGTTTTGTTTTACATTAGCTCCCTAACTCCTACACGCCTCCACATAACAGTGCATGTGTGCCGAAGTGTCTGTGCATGTTATGCACTGTATAAGCATATGGGTTTTGCAGATTCATAGTCCTGACATCAAAGACAGACCTGCCTTCACTCAACTGCATAACATGAGATAAAAATATATCAGATTTTTCTTTGGTTCCTTTCCATCCATTGAGCTATCCGGCAATACATCACTTCCAATGTTTCCTCATGAGAGCATATTTCAACGATAAATTAATATGATAAAGCCATAAAAATGAATCAGATTAATGTGAAAGCATCTGAATTCTTAAAAGATTCCTGAGTGTGATTTGACCATCTGGTCTGACAAAGCCAGAATAGCTTTAGGCTGACTACTTTACAACCTCTTCAGATGGAAGTGAGAGCTGGCTGGGCTTGAACTCTAATGTAACAGCCAAAAAACTACACTCTTCGACTCACATACCAATGCAGATCTAAGATCTGTCTCTGCATGTATCTTCTTATTACTGAAGTGCACAGAGGACAAACGTGTGTTTTGATGAATGACAGCGAGGGCAGACGTACACAGTTACTGTCTTGTATGCATCCTTCAGCTGGATTTTTAAGTAGGTTTGCTTTGGTGTTCAGCAAAGCTGCAGTCAAGCAGCTTCAGTTGGATTAAACAGTTTTTGAAAGCTGTTTCTTTTCATGTCATCATAGGCCAAAGGTGGCAGAAGTTTCCTGAGGCAAGCAGCCAATACTAATGTTCACCAATGTGCAAAAACACAGCAGAAAATATAAAGAGCCTTGGTTTTAGCCTGACATAAATGTGTTTCTCAGACTTTGAAAAGGTTCATTGAAGTTCAAACATGACCCAGCCCGACAGAAATTGCTATTGTTATTGTTATTATGGATCCCGCTACAGTGGTGAACAGAACCCACCTCTGGACGATAATAATAATAATTTATACAGTCTATGGGACATTATGATTGGTGAGGGCTGTTTCTTATATCCTTGTGGCTTAATATTTATGTTAACTAGCTGCTTAGCTCAGTTGGAAAGTCATGGAGTTTTCAAAAATGGGACTATGAATTCGACTCCCCAGCGTGCAGAAATGTTTTGTTCCATTTAGTGCGGATAGGTGTGAAAATGGTAATGGTTGTTGATTGGTTGGTTAATTAGCAAAACTAATGTCTAACTGTTGACGGTAACTTTAGGCTTTGGGTTATAATTACTCAAGGTCTCACGTAGGTTTATTTGTGGTTAATAAACAACTTCTTACGAATGCTACAGTTATGTTTTGCTAGCTTGTTCCAAAGGTGACAAGACCATAGACTGTATACATAAGAAGAAGACCCAATTCAGAGAGACGACACTTTGTGACGCAGGATGTAAGGCACCGCGGTGAATAATCCTAGTGTCCCAGGGGTTGACTTTTTCATAGCTGCAGTGGGATCCATAAGAACGTCATGCTGTCAGCATCTGCACACATAATTGTTTAGAGGTAAATGCTAATGCTAACATGCTGACACTTCACAGCCATAATCTATACCATGTACATCATCATGAGGCTGAACGCCAAATCAATTGTGTGATGATGTCCAAACGAGGTGCTTGGTTTAACCTGTTAGCACACTAACATTTGCTAATCAGCACTTAGCTGAAAAAACTGATTGTTTTGCAGGTATTTGATCAGAAACTGAAAAGCTTGGCATGATAACGGTGCTAGAAGTCTGAAGATCTTATGGCTATGAATACATGTACAAAATTTTATGGCAATCATTATGATACTTGAGTTATTTCAGTCTTGATCAAAGTGATGGATTTATGGACTGACAGAAAGACATTGTGATCTATAAATCAGGCTCCTCCCAGCCCATTCCAACAAACCCTTAAAACATTCCTGCAATGCCTTTGATAATAAGCCCGAGTCAGATACTCAGACTACACGCTCGCAGTGATCCCCCATCAAAAAAACATATGCACAAGACTGCATCCATCACTCACACCACGCTGGGATCACAAGCATTCTGTCCAGCCTCGCCGAGGAGAAAATGTGTGTATTGTGTCAGAGACCTTTAGTTTATCACTGCCCCGAGAGGATTAAATAATGTTACAAAATGAAGTTTACTGTCTCTGGCCCTGATACTCCCTCTCTCCTTCCTATCTCTTTTCCTCACACACACTCACACACACCCGCTCACACATCACATGCCCTGCAAGTCTAACTGCACGTCAGCTATTTCTACATAATGGCATTTTCCACCTCACCACTTCACAGGATGGATTATCCCCGTAGGTGGGAAACTGGTAACAGTGAAAAGGCACACACACTGAGACACACACAGCTCAGAAGTACAATGTATGATAGCCTATGTCTTTGGTGCAACACAATTCAGATCTACAGCTATAACACACGAACAAATAAAAGCACACACACTGCCTTAATGTCACTTTGCATTTGCATTCAGCCAACACAGACAAGTCTATGCACGGGAGGAAAAATCCACAATTCATTCTCCATAGTTCCATCTCCTGACAACGCTCTTACAAACAGCCTGGTATGCGCTTATTATTCATGAATACACGAGAGCTGACATGACTGTAAAATGCATGATATCTTGTTTTTTATGCTCCTGTTGAGTTTAGAGGTGTAAAATCTTTGCGTTAACTCCTGCAGAGAAGCAGAGTGCTCATGCCAAAGATAAACACACACATGCACAGATTCAGGACATCTGCACTGCATGAACAGAGTGTGTATTAGTAAGTCAGTGTTCTTAGACCGGGTGCATTTGCAGCAATTACTGTCCCTTATCACATAAAGGCTATTCAGACAACAAGAAAATGGGCAAACAGCAAGCAGTAATATCGGACAGTAATGCTGTTAAAGGAGATATGGTACTGTAAGGAGCAGCAGTAAAGGCTCAGTATCAAAAGTGTTGGCCTTAGTCCAGACACTTAGGCTGTAACAAGGGTATCTGAGCAGTTAAGAATTCAAAACTACTCAGTAAAGCACCATATTAAAGTGCAGTTAAAGTAATGGGTTTTGACTATGGCCCTAAAATGGGCCCACACAATCTCACTTACCACAGCAGACAAGTGAATCATTATTATCTTCCCAAACCAGGTGACCTCTTGACAGTCCACAGGGGGAAAATTTCCCCTAAAATACACAAAAAGGTTTTATCCAAGTCAGGGCGGGGAAAAAAAAAAGTAGTCTGGAATTGATATTGTATTCCTGCAGAGGGTGTTATCAGAGATAATCGACTGAATGGTGCATGAGAATCAATGTGTGTATCTGTATGAGTGAAGGCGGGTGTGTTTGAGTGTGTGTAAGAGTGGATGAATGGCAGAGAGTTTCTGCTGGAGTGCAGAAAAGTTTGGGGAAGAGAGGTGGGGGTGTAGCTGCTGCAACCTGTTGGATGAGAGAGAGCGAGGGAGAGCGAGGGAGAGAGAGAGAGAGAGAGAGAGAGAGAAGTGGTGGTGTTACTGATGAGCTCTGACTCTGCATGGAATGTATTGCTACTGTTCTACAGTGCATGGAGGCGTTGACAAGTTTTCACCTCAGGGTAACAGAATAAGCAGTTAAGTAAAACGATGCTAAGGACTCGGAGGTTAAGTCTACTGTGAGTTGAATCTTTCTTGGGTAAGGAATGCAAAAATCCACCAGAATCTGTCTCGGCTACACGCATATGTTTGCAGACAGAAAGCAACCCTTGCACAACCTCTGCAAAATAGTGTCAGAAATAATATTTGAGATTTGACACCCAGTCTTTTACTGCTTGTTTCATCTTTCATATTGCAATAATATATTGTTTAAAATCTAACCTTATGACTTACTATGAGTGCACACCACCTTTAAACAATATTCCATTGATCCTAATAGATTATATAAGATAAAATACCAGACGATAAAACACCAAACACAGCCAAGGTCATGTTGGAGCATGAGTTCTTGTATTCCCCACATACCTCTGTAGTCAACGTTTGTATTCTCTCACATAAACCCAACCAAAATAGCTTGTAGAGCAAACACCTTTTCAAAACAGGAAGGCGAGGCGAGATGATAAATCTGTCATGTTTTACAAGCGCCCTCTCAGTTGGTGTGTGTGTGTGTTAGTGTGTTGAGGGCCAATGGGTCACCTTTAATGGTGGACCCCAGGAATGTGGTGACTAGTTTAATAGGGTTTATCCAGCTGTCAGTCTTGACATGCTATAATTCAACACATACACACCCTCTGAAGCTGGGGACAACAATAGGCTCAGGCTGAGATGCAGATTTAGATGGTGTAGAGATGGGAAGTTTATGCAGTGCAGTTATTGTAATAGCATCCATTCCCAAGTCTCACTGGGATCCAGAATGGCTGCTAAAGTAGCCTCTATCTCAATTCAACTGCACACAATGAATGCATCAGCACTATCAGATTCCCAAAGTAGGAGAAATGCTGAAAAACATGGAGATAATGACTCATGTGCTGCAGCTGCAGCTGGGAAAAGACAGAGAAAGCATGCATGTATTTGCATATGAAGTACAAGAGCTCTGTCTCCTAAAAAATTGTGTTCCCATATAACAAAACCGCATTCTCAGTTACATTTTGGGGGAAATGTATTTTGTGTGATATCAAAGTCCACACTGGGAGGAAGTCAGCAAAGCACTAAAACTCAACCTTTGCTTATTTTAACTTGCACGTAACTTAAGTTGCATTCAAACATAATTATTTTTGCCCAAATATGATCTTTTTCTAAACCTAACCAAGTAGATTTGCTGCAAAACTGAGCCAAGTAGTTTTGTTTCACTTCAAAACTGCACCTGTAATCCAGAAGACAATATGTTCCTCTCACAACATACTTGGGAACACAGTTCTGTTACATAGACCGTGCATGCATTTATTGCCAGTTGCAAAAAAATTGGATCGCCACTAGGAACGATGTAATCACGAAGAAAACTAGCTGGCAGAAAAGACTACTTTCTCACAGGATTATTTCTTTATTCTACTGTTGACATGCTCACTTGATATTTTAACCACTTGTAACTCAGGAATAGGTAATGCACGTTTAAAACAAATTACATTCTTCCAATGTTAAAGTTTTCTTGTTAATTCTACAACCAGCATAAGGAGACAGGGAAACCTTTCAACACAGTACAACTGATAGAGTGACATCAGGTTTAAGGTTAATTCACATGCTCCTCAAATGGTCCCATATACTGAGTTGGGAAGCCGTTCTTCCAACTTCATGGTGGTTAAACCTCCATGGCAGAGGAAAAAAATGGAAATGCATTTTAATAGACCACCATAAACGATTTTTTTCCCCTTGCAATAAGATGTAGCAGGCTGATTGAACTTCAAAGCTACAGCAAGTCTGCAAACTTCCAAGATGCCATGACATGAGTACTCCATCAAACACAGTGAGGCCATTTCAATTCCTAGAAAACAGGTGTACGTTTTAAATAAAACAACACTGCAGAATGTGGCTTTCTAAATGTTCAGTCTGCAGTCAGAGTGGATCAAATTGTAAAACCGAGGGCCACTTCTGCTTTTATGAGCAGGCATATTGTCGGCAAAGCGTCATTTTCTTCAGGCACATAACGTTTTTTTTCTTATCTGTCCAGTTTGATATGATGGTGACAGACTGAATCAGTGTGATGAGGTGGTGAGTGCAGTGCAGAGCACCTTACAAGCACATGGTTGTTAATTCAAACTACATGTGTGAATGAATGTCAGATGTCAGTGTGTATGGTGTATCTCCATGCAACCGATTCTGCACTAATATTGAGAATTCCCATAAATTGTTCTTAAAGGTGCTGCAGCAGCAATATAAAACTGATTGGCTTGTAGAGAGAAGATGATAAACTAGAGAAGGTGGGTATACTCTGGTTTGGCCTTAGGGCCGTCTGAGCTACGTGCTGCCCTGCCGCTGACCCTGCGCATATGTTAAGGAAGTTCAAAAGGGTGCATCAATCAGGACCACTCTCACTACACAAGTGTCTTTGTGCGTTTATCTCTCTGTAAACTACAGCAGCGTTTTCCCCTGATACTGTAAAATGGGCACCAGTGTGAAGAGAAGCTTCTAGTGTCAATACAGATTGCACTTTGGAGTTTGAAGCCAACACAAATCTTTATCACATCAACACCTTGCACTGTAAACATTCACCACTTTAGCTTTTCTGGCTCAATTTCCTTATGGGTGAATAAGCCTAACTGTCTTTTAGCAGCAGGTGTGATTAGAAATAAAAGGTGTTTTGGACCTGTTGGGGGTATTCAGATGGGGAATATTAACAAGGCTTGTCTCAGCTAATTGCACTTCTTCTCCAACTGGGTCTAAATCCCCCCCAGTCACGAGAGGTGCCGGCACGAATGTGAGCTTTGATTAAATTCATGCTGTAGGCTAACCAGAAAACAATCATGTGCATTGGGAGTCAAGAGAAAGAAGAAAAGAAAGGAAAAGGAAGCAGCAAAAGCACAGTAAATTAGCAAAGCCATCAGGGGTTGAGAGGGAAGGGTTTGTGAGTCGGGTTATTATGGCTGAGAGGGAGAATATGGGAGGGAAAAGGATATAAAGGTGTGTGCACGCAGGTATGTACGCGTCAATATTTGTGTCTGTGTGGTCGTCACTCGTAAAGAATCCTGTGGGTTTGCCAACTTTACTGACAGCCCAATAAAAATATCACTAACAGGTAAGTACATCATTGGTTTTATCAGACCTTTTTCTAAGTGGGAAGGTTTTTATAACACCTTATGTGACCCCTGGTTCAATAATGTATTATAAACATACATATAATGCATTATAATCTGCTCATAGCACTGTATAGTTATAGTTATAGACTAATGCTTTTAACTACAATCATAACACATCATAGATCATCTGATAATAAGGTCGAGTAGCATAATACTTCATGATTGCTGGTCACTTTTTTGTTGAAAGCCCTTGTCTGTAATGTATTATTAACATAGTTTAAATGCGCTTTAATCTGCTTTTATCTCTGTATAATTATACAGGCAAAGTAGATTTGCAGGAATCATCAATAATTTGAGTCAATTTAGTGCTTAGAGTGAACAGAGGGGAAACATTACGGAAATATAAAAGTCCATCATTCAGTTGTGACAAATTGGAATACCAATACTCAGGTTACTGTCGGTTATGACTCATTAAATAGAAGTAGTTTGAGGTCATTTGTATAATTTGAGTCATCCGAGTCTTTAGAATGAGTATTTTGGGGGGAAAATGTAAATGTCCACTGTTCAATTGTTGAACATGAATGAATGCATGAAGTAACACAATTACTCAAAACAAAAACAACCTTTAACACAACCGTTTCTCATCCATTAAACACTGCAAATCCACTTCCTTCCTTGCCACAAAACATTTTTTGGAAGTCAATTATTTCCTGTTTGAACATGATTTTGGAAGTTCTAAAATCGACCAGATCTGTGCCTTTAAATTTCAGTATAATGGACTCAATGTAAAGCGCTTTGGGTGCCTTGAAAAGCGCTAAATAAATCGAATCCATTATAAATCATTTTTTGCACTTTAATTAAAGTATATACTGTCCAATTATTGGTACCAGCTTGTAATGTATTATCATTTCCTAAATCTAAGGAATTTCATTTCTTCAATTAAAGCATCCAATGGCCACTCAGACTCACTTATAACTACATTGTAAAACATTAGAGCAGCAATTATAATGTGTCTCAAAATTATTATAATTTTTATCATCATAGTTGCCATTATAAAATGTTTTTTTAATGATTATTGTTATAAAAGATCACTGAGGCTTACAGAACTAAAAAAAATACAGTGCTATAAAAAGATTATAATGTACATTTATAATTCCTTGTAGACATCTGTGTCATAAAAAGAAACTGTTCTCGCTATCCTTCCTGCTCCCAAAATGCAGATGTGAAAAAGGTTAAATAAAAAAAAGCAAGCAGACATCTTTTATGTGACAGCACCCTTTTCTTAAGAGCCATATCAATTCCATAACTACTGTGTAACTGCCGAGGCCACTGATGATGAACGCAATGGAGGTACAAGTGAGTATAATAACCTATTAATATTCTGTTTGGAAAAGCCTTGGCCATTCACCATTCATGCCTCGTGGCAGCTTTTCAAGGAGCTTCTACTTGTAATTTGATGAAATACAGATTTAATGCATTTCTGAAATCTTCATTTCTCCACCTCCTTTTTTTTTTTTTTTTTTTTGCTCCACTGGTTCCATCATTGAGATTATAAGAATCTAACATTACTTTAGCCGCTGGTTGTAAGGCACTCTGTTAATTGTGCGATTTCTCACATGGCACTGTAATTATGTAAAGTTGAGGCTTTCAGTTTGAAATTCAGAATTGATTATTACTTTATACAGTGTTCTGTATAATTGGCGAGGATATTACAGTAATATCATTAGCTTGAGTTAAAGCGGAGACGATAAGAGTGTCTGAAATGTATTAGTAACTCTGAGCTGAACTTTGACCAGCTTCACTTTGGAACATTTTACAATTAAACTTTCAGAATTAGGACATGTCACCTGCTGCTGTGGCGTGAAATCAGCCTTGGATGCTTGTTTTCCCATGCTGATATTTCATTTGCGCTCCTGCCTCCTTTTGTGTGGCGGTAATGTAACTATTGATAGACTGACAGCATGAGATGTGTGTCAGACGGATTCGACGCTTGTATCAGTTTTCTGTTTAATGCTGTCAGTGTTGGCACATTTGTTGGAGTTTCACACCAGGAAGATGGGCAGTCTCTCTCTGGCCGGAGGCTAATGCAATCCTGACTCGTATCCATAAACCATACAAGCTGGGCAGAGTGCCCACTGCTGCCAACTACAAAAGGTTTGCTCTGTGCCAAGCCTTTTAGCAGTACAAACATACGTACAAACACGCACACACACAGAGTAGAGATGCGCATAGACAGGATAAGGCACAGCGTGCACAAGGCAGGAACAGATAAAAGCACACACACATACAGCCATACCCTCGGTGTACACACACTCGGCGCTTGCCTCTCGCAGACAATTTTTGTCATGATAAATTCATTTCATAAACCGCGCGACTTCCCGTCTCCAACTGAGATACGAGCTGTCATGGCAACAGAAGAAAACAGCGGTTTCAGCATGAGGGCTGGTTTGTTGGGACAAGCTGCACCAGAGCAGAGAATTGAGATGCAGCAGAAGTCTGAGCTGAGAGAATTAGTCATGAGTGTGTGTCCAATTACCACTCTGAAGCCGACAAAGGATATCAAAATAATGAACAAAACCAGTTCTCTACACTGTGCTTAAGAAGACACAGTGTCACAGCAAATCCCATACTCAACACCAAGGGAGAACTACAGATACACATGTAGAACTGTGAATCAATGAACTCACAGAAACAGAAAAAAGATGCTTGGCCCAACATTGAGACTTTTTCCTTAACATAACAGTAAAGGTTTTTGTTGCAAATTAAAGTCCAAAGTTCTTGCATGATCGACAACATCAGATTGCTATTTATACAGCAGCCTTTAACAACCCACATTTATGTTTGTAGTGAGGGGACAATAGGGACATTTCTGTCAAATAAACAAAGCTGCATTACTGTACGTTGGTCAGAAGATGGTAGTGCAATGTGTTGCTGTAGGCTAATCTGGTAGTAAACAGTAGAAGAAGTAGAGATTGCGCAAGAGCAAAAAAAAACAATAAGAGCGTAAACAGCTGATCAGATAAATGTAGTCATAATCTGTTACATCTACTGAGAAAAAAAATTGTAAATAATAGAAAATCTTAGCACTTTTTGAAGATGAGATCTAATCATTAACTTAATTCAGCATTGTGCTCTTTATGAACTTGAAGAGGCCATTAGGTTGTGAAATCATGAAGTAATCAATTAAAACATGTTTTTAATGACAACAAAGGCACACTGTGTAGTTTGGGCCTATTGGCTGAACACCTGCAGACTAGGGCAGTAACTTTTTGAGGCAATATTTAGACAAAAGGAGAGAACTTCGAACGATCCCTTTATAATGCTTTACCCTGCATCCTTCTTTCAGATGAGTTTCTACATACGTGTCATTCTTGAGGGCCTGCAACCTGGCTGACAGTTTACCACTTTCTAGACCAAGTAAAATCTTCTGAGTAAATTCAAAAGTGTTGGTCAGTGCTTTGGGATAGCTGAGGTGTAATGCAAAGATCAGTCCAAACATTACCAGGAAGGCGTCGCCAAATCTGGGGAGGCTGACCACGGCATCACTTTCAATGACGACAGAGACTCTCACAGGCTGGTAGTGAACTGGACTTGTGTCATGGTCACTGATGACAGTAAGGAGGGCCACTGCAACACCATCAAGCTCTGGCTCATCAGACTCGTCCTGAATGAATGAAAAACAGATACTAATCACAACCTAATCCACGGAATAAAACAGACAACATAATTTAGCTTTGTTTAACCAAGTCCTGTTGAGATCCAAAACCTCTTTTACAAGGGAGACGTGGGTCTCACTGTAAGAGGTGAAAACAGAAGATTCATGTTCTGCACACATGAATAACCCAATTTACCAGAGAATCAAACTGGTGTGAGAAACTAAGCTAAAAGATGTGTACAGGAAAATGTTTTACTGAACACCTTATCACTTTGAACAAAACACCAATTCAGTGCAGTGAGGAGAAAGAAAACAGACCATACACAAAACATGCATTGGTAGACAAAACGACAGTAATTCCTGAAACATATTGGTATTTTGATGAACTGTTTACATAATACACAGTAGTATCTGTTAGTTACTTAAGGAAACTCACTTTACAGGTTCAGAAAAATCCAGAGACCTCCTCGCGCAGACATACAGGGAGAGCGTGGAGAACAGCAGTGCGCTTCGTGCGGATGTCATGGATTTCCTATTCAGATAAAAACAGAAATGTATATACTGAAGAGTTTACTTAACAAAGCTCATTTTAAACAGTAAAATCAGAACATGTCCACAAATAAGCTGTTCACAACTTAAATGCAATCAGACAAATAGCAAACACAAAGTGGACTAAATGCAAAATACAAAAAGTTAATTGAATTATTGAACCTGTCCAATGTTCCACTGGTTCAACCTATCAAATGTGTAATCATTTATTTACCTGTTCATCGTGGATTTTTAAAATTTCAGCCAGGGCATCTGCTGTCTTCCCCGTTTTTGATGCCTTCTGTCCGAATAAGGTCATCAGTTGAGGAAGATGGCGGTCAAGCTCAGCATAGAATGTGTTTGGCAGGTTCTGATTCGAAATCCACTGGAAATCTGCGTACAACTACATTGAAATAACAGCAGGACAATAGAGCAACAACACGTAAAATTAAATTGGAAGAATCTTGCACATTTATATAGCAGCAAATATCTGCCAAATGAGTAAGAACCACAGTTTTCACTTTAAAGAGAGAGCTGATCCATGTTACCTCAGACTCTATTTTGAGAGCAGGCCATTTAGGGTTTCAATAGCCTGCCTAAAACATTGCCTAAAACAAAAACAAATTAAGTTATTGGTATATTTTTTGATGACATAGAGAGAGGTGGTTGGTAAAAGAATTCAAATACAAAATGCATTACCTGGTATCTTTATCACATCCCCAGTCTTGTCTTCTTTAACTCTGTCGTAACTTCTTGAAACTGGAACAGAGAGATGAAAGGACATAAACTAAAGAAAAATTAAAAAGCATCCAGTGTCAAATTATAAAGTCAAGCTACAACAGTAATCAAGCAAAACTAACATTACTATAGAGAAAAGCAGCAGCACTTAAACTGCATGGTTAAATCTAGAATTTTTTTTACATTTTAACAAATCTACATTTCTATGAACTAAAGTCGGGCTGATAAGGGCTTTTCCCCCCTAACTTATCTGTAAATTAAAATGTAGAATCTGGAGGGTTTTGCGTAAAAATTAAGCTTGTATGAGGGCTGCTAGCTCCGTTAGCTGTTCAGGATGCGGTAGCGGCTAGCATCTGCAGCTACCATCCGCCTCCCAGCTCAACACAACGCTCGTGGAAGCATAGCCCTCGGGGCTCCAGTTACCTGTAACGGCCAGGCATCGGCCAGCGGCTACAGCGCTTTACCTTTACCTCTGTCGCAGAAGAGAAAACACCGACTTCCGTCCAGAAACGTCAACAGTAACAACAAAGTAGTTATTCAAAACTTACAGTATTTCCAGTTGTGCTGACAGCTTCCACTCGTTCAAGTTCTGCAGTTGCCTGTGCTGCTTCCGGCTGCTTCCCGCCTCTCGCGCTCTATGCTCGCGCTCAAAATGTTCTTCTTCCGTTTCTGTTTTTTTTTTTCAAACAGCGGTAAGCATCATTGTATTATGCGCAATAGCGCCGCCTTCTGCTTCGGAGGGTGAATCGGAGATTTACTCGGAATAAAAATTGATCCTGCTGCTCGACACTTATGTAGGATTAAAATAAATATTTTTTTTCTTCCACTGATGCATTTAAGAACATTTGCCCCAATCAAATTGTTGCTGGTGTTGTTTTATTATGATTGCAATGTATTTGTTATGATTGATTTTACTTATTTGGTGAAGCACTTTGAGATTTAATTGTATGAGCTGTATAAATTAAGTTTATTATTACATCCCACCAATTTGAAACAATAAAAATAAGAGGACTTTATCATTCTTAGTATTTAATTACTTAATTCTATTAAGTTGTACTTAAATTATGTTTTTAAGGTGAACATACTTACATTTTTCAATTTAATCAAAGATTATAATTAATTATAAAGTATACGCTACTTAATCTATTTAATTACTTTGAACGTTCGGGTTTACAGTGAAGATATGAAAGACCATTCAATCAGTTAAAAAGCTGTAGATTTGCAGTTTACACAGCATACGCAGCAGCTCACAGAGATCATGTCTGTTGATAACTAAACACAAGCCTTTGCATCTCAGGAGTGATGAGTGTGCGTCTGACCTGGAGAGATGCTTTACATGCATGCGGGATTTTTAGGAACCACACAACCCTTGAAGGTCAAAGGGCAGCAGCTGTCCACAATTGGCTTTTTAACCTCTGAGAGACCACAGAGACAGAGACAGAGGGAATGAGGTCAAAAGAGGAGATTCGTGAAACGGGGCAACTTTTTGAATTCTTTGGGGGTTTCCACTTGCATGACGATGTGTCAGTCACTCAGACAGAAAAAGTTTACTCCTGATGGAAACGTTGTATTCACCTTCACAGCTCAATGCAGAGGAAGAATCCTCAGGAATCAGGTTGCATGAAGTCCAACACCCCTCTCTGTCTGCATACTCCAGCACTCACACAGGATTTGACTTGTTGAAGCGGCGTCTAGAGAGAATTTTAACAGTGCATATATGATGACGCTTTGCTTAAGGGGAAAACAAAAAACCCACAATAGTGTGTGGGTGTCAGCACCTTGATTCATTCATCCAACTGTTTAGTTATTTTGCATGATTTATCAGCCTGCGTGCTGCTCCATCCTACAGACTCGCACAGACTCCTCTCACTTGGCAGTCCAAACGTTTGGCTGCAAAGCACAAACAACAGAAAGGTGAAGCTTCTGACTTGTAAATCCAGGTGTTTCTGTGAAATGATACTGTTTGTTAAAAGCACAGGAATTTAGAAAACACTCTGCCAATTAAAATTGACCCGACTGCAGAGAGTAAATGGGTAAAGTAGACAGAATTGACAGCGAGTTGAGGTGAATGCTTCGCTCAGGCAACCTCTGCACTGCACATCTGGCAGAAAATGACAAAACTTTTTTGTTGTAATTGTTGAATAGTTAGCATCTGGATTTTAGTTAAGGCTGGTAAACATTGATACGCATACACATTTAGAAAACTGTAGCTGTTTATTTAATCCAGAGATGGACTGTTTGTACTGATACTTTGTGAAATCAGTTCAGTTATAAAGGTTATCGTGTTGGAGGAGTTTGCTGCAAGACTTGTGATTCTTTGCTTTCTCTGCACTGCTAAACCTAATCCAGCTTTAGTGAGCAGAGCAGAACTGGATTTAACTGAGTTCACAGAGCAGGACTGTGAAGGACAGTAACAGAGTTTACTCAGGTATGCTGTATAGTCCCATTAGTACTGGAATTTGACAATTTTGCAATAATAGTAGCCCGGAATGTAACTTTGGATGAATGCTACTGACAACAACTCCCATAAAAAGAGAAGTTAGTACTCAATACGTTCTGACATCCCTGCTCTGCAGCTTCCAGCCCAAGCCCATTGATTAGACATACTGTTCATGAATATTAAAACTTTTTTTAAGAAGGTGAATAATTTCTGTGGACTGTAGTTTTCACTGTAAATCGATCAGATAGGGGCCAATTCTGCAATTATTGGGGACTGTTTTTAACGGGGTAATATTCATTTGACATGCTATTAATATTTAGACCGACACAAAACAACCTCATATGTATGTACAAGCAGCTTATTTCAACCCATAAGCTTCATTTGAAAGGTAACACCTTAGTTTTGTGCTTGTTTAGCATGTGGTTTAAACACAACTGAAACTACATCAGTTCAAAATACAAACTATTTTTGTTCTAACCCTCCCAACTTATGTCTTTTTCAACCCCGATTCCATAAAAGTTACTCAGACGAATCTGCCGAGCTCCTTTGTATTTGCTCTGGCAGATGAGTTTGGTCACTCTCCCTGATGTGCAGACGGCCTGCGGCGGGCTGAGCCAGTCAGCGGGTTTAATAGGATGAGTGACATCCAGCGCAACTCACGAAACTCAGATCAAACTGTCAAACAAGGCAGCACTGATCCAATATGAATCAGGATTCTGTTACTATGTTGCTCAAATTATTTTAGTAACATATTTTAGTGCACAGTTTACCTTTGATTTGAGAAAGTTCTGCCCTTGTCCCTGCATTTGCAAATTCGTCTGGTTATGCCAGGCTAGTGAATCTGTGTAAACTGTTAATAAAAACACAATGCATCAAATTCAGAATTGAGTGTATATTTACAAAAAACAAATCAGTTTGAACATCAAGTATATCCGTGTTTGTACAGTTTTAATTGAATATATTTCAAAAGGGATTAGCAAGTTATCACATTCAGTAATGTACCTGAATACATCATGTCCATAAAGCAGGTTAACATAACCTAAATGTAATAAATGTTGCCTAAACTTTAACCAAACTGTAGCCATTTCACAGCATTAACAGTGTGTTTAAAACTGCAGTGGTTACATTTAGATGCGAGCATGTGTTCATCTCCTGCCACCATGATGAGCACTTATTTTGCAAATGCTCCTGTGGATCGTATTAGATGGTCTGGATGTGTGGGTTGGGGGACTATTTGATATTTATCGCAGCAGGATGGTTTATGTGGGACTGACTCAAATGTCAGTCAAGCAGTGCATTGCAGTCGCTCATTTAAGTGTTTTGAGTAGTTTTTGGACAAAAATTGATGTTTGGCACAGAGAATGAAGCCATAACAGCTTTTGGCTTATCTGTTTATTTGTATTTTGTAATAGGATAATCCAACTTTTCCTTGAATAGTAACGTATGTTTATGTTTTGAGTATTCTGCTACTTCACTGGTGAGCGTTTCCGATGCATATACCCAGCCCCAACTTTGATATAAGCTCACATGTGAGAGCTCTGTGTATACTGTATTAGTATAAATGCACTCCGTCCATCAGTCAGGCAGTGAACTCAGTGGAATGTGTCTTCTTGTGTTGTACAATATTGCATGTTGGCCACGGCTGAGGGATGACACACACACACCCACAAGCAGAGACAAGTCTGCTGTATGTCTGCTGAGAGCAGGTCACTGGAGCTCTGCGGCAGTACTCAATGGAATGGAAAATGGCCAGGGGGGCGGACTGCCACTATGAAGGCTGCTGCTTCATGTGCATTATTCAAAAGTAAGTATTCGCATAAAAATTCAGCAAAGTCGTTTTTTTTATTATTTGCATTTAAACATGACAGCCAACAGAGGTAAATGTGGTTCAGCAATGTAGGAAAAAATGGAAGCATCATTCCTAAAATGATCAGTGTGTTTTCATTAACTTCACAAAGGTTGCCATTTACTGACCTTTACAATCTTCACATTTTACGGAAACCAAAATAAAGGAAAACACAAACACCTGCCCTTTCTCATCAATCGGCACAGGTTGTTTCTACATCAAACCCTGCTCTCTGAACTCCACCAAACCTCGACTTTCCAGGAGTAAATAGATCACAAATTCATTAGAGCCCGAGCATATGGCGGGGTGATGGATTTCAAAGCGGGGACACCTGGGGGTTTTCACAACCGTCACATAACCTTTGTCCTCATAATCCACCTCTGTCTCTCCTCCCTCTGCTGTAATCGGCTCTTTTGACTGTTCTCCCTCATCATGTGCCCTTTTAAATGTCCCTCTTTGGTCTAATCTAATATGCATGGCACAGTAAGGGGGACAAGGACAGTAATTTGTTGCATAGTGAGAGGCTCTCCCTCCTTTTCAGGGATGCTATGAAGTGGAAATATTCAGCGGATCTCTCGATTTCATGGGAAGTGGACTGTGGGTGTAACAAGGCAACAACTTTTGGGAAATGAGAGTCTGGGAATAGAGGCAGTAAAAGCAGGGGATACAGTGACAGAGGAGGAGGAGAGGGTAATGAGAATAGCATAGAGAGGCTGGAGTGACACAGAAATTGAGTAGGCTTGAGGAAAATAGCTGAAAAGTAATGATTTCTGAATGGCAGCATGAAATACAACAGTCGTAGCCAGAAAGAAAAGGGAGCATGAAAAGAAAGAATGACCAAAAAATGTTTATTGCTAACACATGGTGAGTCTGTGGCAGCCTTTTGTAGCTATTACCGTACAGTTCGGCACTTCTCACGGAGATGAAAGAGCGGGAGACAGAGAGATGGGGTGATGGAGGCTACATGTAGAGAAGTGGGGGGCAGCAGACTGAGGAGAATAACATCTGCAGGAAAGAGAGAAACACATGGAGACGGAGGAGAGGGAGAGAAAATGGTGAGGCAGTCAGAGATATGATAGGTTTGGAGAACCAAACAGATGGGGTGGGTGGTGTGGAGGGGAGAGAAGAGAAGAGATAAAAAGCTTTATGAAAACTGCTGTCATCACCTTTTGGAGAGCCGACGTCAAAGCAAAGGTCAAAAGTATGATCAAAGGTCAAGACCCTCAAGACAAATCAAAGGAGAGATCAAATAAGTGTACACATTCGCACGTTCACACACTGCCATGCTCTGACTGTGAACTAGAAACCCACAAACACAGACAAACTATCTCCTCATCCCTCCTCTCCTCAGCCCAGCTGGAGCGCTGCTCCCCTGAGGCGGCCATTCCCTGGCTCCCAGGTGAGGTCAGCCCACCCTGGAGGGGGCAGTATTGTTCCAGTCAGGGTATTTGTCTGGGCATGCCCACCTCCTCCATCTACAGAAATCTCCCTCTACCTGACCCACAGCCTGAAGGGACCAGCCAGATGTGGCACGAGAGGGAGAAAGATAGATGCATAAATGTGTGTGTGTTTCTTTCTCTGTCAAGTTTAGTCTTCTTTTCCATTGACTTGTTGGACATGATTGCTGTGCTGGCTTGTCACTTCTAATGTTTGCAAGCTATCTAACAACCAAACAAATGCTGTGTTATGTAATTTTGCAGCTTAGTTTGGGCTCTTATGTAAGAAACAGCTGGCAAAGAAACAGGATGTGGGATCTATAGAGCTGATTCATAGTTTGTATTTTATACCAGTTTATATGGTAGCAGTTAGTACAAGCTTATACTAGTTTATATCTATCTTTACCATCTTAAATCAGTTTATATGTGCTTATGTTATCTTATATCAGTTAATATCAGCTTATACTTTTTATATCCATCTATACCAGCTCATATAAGTTAATATCAGCGTGTACCAGTTTATATCAGCATATGTACCAGTTTATTCCAATTTATACTAGATTTTTATCAATTTTTAACAGCTTATATATGTTAATATCAGTTTATACAAGTTTATATTAGCATATACTTCCAGTTTATATCAGTTTATATCTGCTTATACAAGTTTATATCAGCGTATGCTATACCAGTTTATACAGCATTTTTTATCCATTTATACTAGTTTATTTCAATTTATATTAGCTTTTATCAGTTTATATGAGTCTATATTAGCTCAACCAGTTTCAGATTTTTTATTTTTAAGTTTTTAAGTCAATTTATTCAGGACATACTGCACCAGTTTAAGCCATCGTATTTCAGTTTATATCAGCTTTATCAGTTTATATCAGCTTTATCAGTTTATATCTGCTTATGCCAGTTTATATCAGTATACACAATACCAGTTTAATCCAGTTTATACTACTCTTTTTATCTATACCAGATTATATCAGTTTAAGCCATCTTCTATTAGTTTATATCAGCTTGTATCAGGTTATACCAGTTCATATCATATCTGTTTATTTAGTTTCCTATTTCAGACAATACAACACGTCCAATTACAGTATAAGTAGCATGTAAATAAATGAGGCCCATGTCAGCGTTTGCTCTGTGAAACATCCTGCCTCCTCTCTGTAAATCCTTATATTGATGAATGGCGAGTTCCTCAGTATGCACTGTGTATTGATTATTGCAATTACACACTATTACGGTTCTATTATCCGCACTGACTGTCTTTAATTACACTAGAGAGCAAGAGGGAGAGTGAAGGAGGAGGGCGAGAGAGAGACAGTCAGAGCGAGAGAGAGAGAGAGAGAGACACTACACAGATAGATAGATGAAGCGAGACACTGCACCGAACTAATTAAAACAGAAACTTTTTGTTTCAGCAAGTTGACAGGGAATGAATCTGGCAGGGAATTAATCTGTCCGCAGGGAACACAGTGAGGAGTTATACACACACACACATATAGGGAGGTGCAGTGCAGTGTGCCGTTGCCATGGTTACTGAGTGTGGCGCCACATCATGCGGCAGAGTTAATGCAGAGGTGTGTGTTGAGTGTGTGTGCGTCTTATTTAAGCTTTCATTATATCACCGCCCTGACCTATTCCAACATCCTCTACACAAGCAGAGGGAGAGAAAGGTTGCAGAGATAAATCCAGAGTGTTCCTGTCCAAATAGCTAAGTCTTTGCCATCGGTAACAGCTTCCAATCTGCAGCTCATACCCTTGGGGTGAAGCATCATTGTGCTCTCGGTGGATGATGACATACTGAAAGAAAATATTTGGCAAGGAAAGATAAGCACTTCAAATCAAGGCCGAAAGAAAGTGTTTCCTTGGTTGGGTATAAAAGGGGACATATGTAACCTGATTACCTATTTCTTACAGGGTAAAGTACACCATGAACCCTGGCCTGCGCCTGTCTGTGAACGTTTAGCAAATAATGTGTGTATGTGGCTGTGAAGTGAAGGCTGAGATAGAAGAAGCATTTTCGTCCTTGACGTGAGTGAAAGCAGCAATTTATTAAACAGAAAAAAAGGATATTTTTTTAGACCTATCTTATTATTTATTTATTGGAGCTGAAGAATTAACACTTGATTGGCTTTTAAATGTTGGAGGTGATTCTTACCGAAGATGCTTTTTATCTTACAAACTGATTTGTTTTGTGTGTAAAATCTTAGTTTGCAAAGAAGCAGAAACTATAGTCATGATTTGTATTATTATTACAATTATCCTTGTCAAAAGAATGATATAATGTTATTATCTTGACATCTATACTGTATTTTATTTATATTTATTTACTAATTATGTTCATTTAATCAATCATTTAGCTGATTCACTTATATAAAATGTTATTACTATTGTTTGAATTATTATTATTGTCATGATTAGTTTGATTATTATTACTATTATTTTACTTTTTTTGGTCTATGTGAATGTGTTTTTTTGTCAATATCAGTGTATTGTGACATCCCTATGTCAAATAAATGTAATTCATAATGTATAAAATGTAACATATGATAATATTTAGTTCTTACATACTGATATTTCATTCTGAGTGTATAACTACAAATGCAAATATAGGATCTAAGTATATAGTAAAGTAAAAGCACCTTGAAACTGCATTTAAGTATTCTATTTGAATAGATGACCTCAGTAACCTTCCACCACAGTGAGACCGCCACAGAAATAAAGAAAGAAAGAAAGAAAGAAAGAGAGGGATGGAGTTCAAGGTGGAGAGCCTACAGTAAGTCATCCATGCTGCTCCAACATACTTCCAGCAAATGTCCAGTAATCAAAACAGCAAGTTCAGCACAAATTTAAAACACGTGGGACCTGTTTGCCTTTCGTTGTCCTTAACCTAACCAATCTGTCTGCTCAGGGAACTGTCAGAACGTCAACTGCTCAAAAAGAATTACGGATGCATGCTTACAAATAATACCAGCTCTCAATTTCCAAGAGCTGCACAGTCTGTTCTTTAAAGGGGACATATGATGTCCTGAACATTAGCATCAAATGTCCATAGCATCATATGTCATACTTGTGTTTTGGGTTTAACACAAGTTTACATGCTTTAATGTTCACAAAATACATTATTTTTCTCATGCTGTCTGTCTGAATGTAGCCCCTCCCCCCAAAAAAGCCCAGTCTGTTCTGATTGGTCAGTGGATCCAGGTCTGGGGCCCCATTCATTCCAATGAAAGTTGTCTTTTCAAATGTTATTTTACAGAATGGAAAAAATTCTGTAAGTCAGCAGGAGTTGTGATTATCCATTAATTAACATACGTCTTTTTCACAATGTACGAGTATAGAAAAAAGTAGGTTGTAGTTCCACAGTTTAGTCACTATTTCAAATCGCCTTCAAAGTCTGGCGCTCTTCCTGGAGGCTTGATGCCTTCTCACTAGTCCAACTTACAGCCACTAGTTGTGTTTTTGCGTCAAAGTCATGCGTCCGTGGTGGAGTTCACTACAGCACATCGTTAGTTTTTTACTTTCATCGGCTGCATAAATGCTTCAAACATCAAAAAAGTGGTGTTAATTTGTGAAGATTATCCTGCTGAACGAGACGTGTAAACATCAGAAACGTGTGTTTTCTCTAATAGTCTAAAATCCAATGAAAAAAATCCCATAGGGAAATTCTCAATAGATTTCATTTTCCTTTTCATTTTTCAATAGATAGTGCATTTCTCTGTGGGTTTAGAGTTTTGATACTTTTACAGTATTTATACAGCTACTTGGTCTGTTTTATAATTAAAAAGTTTTCACATTATGGGGGCTTTAAAAGCATCTGTTCTTTCCACATAGAGAAAAAGCAGGCACTTTAAATGAAGACACAAAAGCAGCCACAGACTGTTTTTCTGAGCACTGGTGACTATTTCTTCTCTGTAGAAAGGATGTGTCTGTTTGAGCGTGCAGTGAGTAGGTGTGTCCCTGTTCCTCCATCACACGGTGCACTCCACATGTGCGGAGGTTAGTTACCACATGTACAGCTGTGCCTATAACATATCATTGTACTTTCACTGACTATTTTCTGAGTCCATTCACAGCCTCGTAACCCTCCCTCTCTCCTCCCGCCTTTTCACAAGACATTTAAAAGGGAAAATCCACAGTAAGGGGAACTAGCTGTAACTGCTGGGCCTGTATCAAGTAACAAATCACTGTCACTGTAAAGCAGGGGTATAATTGAAAGCCGTTTGAAATACCGCAGCAGCTCACAAAGCTCAATAATGGTTATGTCCGCCTGGTCAGAAAAAGAGTAGAGGAACAGGTAAAAAGCATCCTTGTCAAATTGGGAGAATGGAGAAAGTCTGTTGACCAGCACTTTATTTAAAGAGTATGTGTGTAGCACAGTTTAGACACACTACTGACAAATTTGGATTGATTTGTAAAAAAAATTCAAACAACTCAGCTTTTTTCATCTTCAGCTATCTCAGAAAGACAGCAGGTTGAGTCTGAGCTTCTTCCTGTGTTGGCACAGTGAAAAGGAAATAGCAGTGGAAAAGTAAGAGTATTGTTATCGTTAAAGTCAAGGTGACTTCTGAACAGGCCTGAAAAGAGCATCTCTGACAGTGCAAACTGGTAATATTTCAGGGTTATTTTTTATCTTTTAAAAGGCTACTCCTATAAACAGTTTGCATATGCCAACAGTTTATTATAATACCCTTTAGTACAGTAATCAAGGAGGGGGAACAGATCCTAGCTGACATTGTGTGAGAGGCGGGGTCCGCCCTGGACACATAGAGACAGACAACCATCTCATTAACTCCTATGGGCAATTTATAGTCACCAGTTAAACCTAAGCTGCATGTCTTTGGAGTGTGTCCACAGAGAACCCACACTGACACGGGGAGAACATGCAAACTCCATACTGTACTTTTCTGCAGATAATGCTGAATTTCTACATTTTTGAACCACAAATATCTGTTTCTGAACTGCTGCAACGTGTTCTTGATGTGAATGTTGCTCAAAAGACGCTTCAAACACGTGACGGCTGCAACACAGTGTAAATATGTGAAGATGGACGTTTTGAAGACCTGACAAACTCTGTTTTAAACGCTTCACTTTGGTTAAGTTTAGACAACAAAATCACTTGGTTAAGGTGAGATTAAGTTATCAGGGTTAGGCTTAAAAAACACTATTTCTGGACAGAACTTCCAACAACGGATGTAAAAGCTGGTCTCCTGGTTCAGAGTTGTGGGTTGGTTGATCCCATCCACCTCCACTGAAGCCCAAACACCTGACAGCAGACCTATGCAACATCATATTGTCTCGCTACGGGACAAAGATAAAAAAACAAAACAGTAATTGCTCATTTAGATCAGACTGAGAAAATAGAATTTTAGAATTGCTTTTATCACTTGGCTCTAAGGGCTTCTGTAAACTTTTCAAAAGTCTGATACTACTACATGCGTTCCTTAATGGGAATCAAACCTTGTAGTTTTTCATCCACTGTTTATTCATGCACAGGACTCCAGTGCAGTATTATAAACAAGTGTGACATCTGCTCAGTCAGTCAAACTGATGTAGTAACATCCAGACGTCTGATATTTCTGTTGTTTCGTACAACATCCTCTATGGAAGGAATATATAGATTAATGCGGTTTCCGTCTGTAGCTTAAGTCTTACAGATATCATAAAAAATTAATTCATAACACCAGGCACTTGAGCTTTGTGAAAAATGATAACGTGCTTCTGCATATCTCTCCTATAACAACTATTTCCTGCAGACATAAATCTTGGATGCAAGCAAGTCTTTGTTTCTCCTGGAAAATGTGCTCTCCTTTTCTCTTTGTTGAAAAGTGTTGCTGTCTTGAGGAGTTATGTCTAGATGAAAGTGTGTGACATGTTTATTTTTCAGCAGCTGGTGAAGTGAGGGAAGACGAGCAGTTCAGTAGACAAGTGTTGTGCGTTCTACACGCATACTGTATGCTGTTTAAACTTCCCTTATGGAAAATGTTTTGTGGTGGTTTATGATGCACAGAAATCAGCAGAGAGGGAGAGAAATACAGCTGCTGCTATTATAGATAACTGCACGCTTCATGTGAGAGTTACACGGCTGTTATAGGAAAGCGCAAACATTTGTAACCATTAGAGTTATTATATTTTGTTTTTATCTAGTTAAAAATGTATGAATGAATGGGCTGCAGTAGCTGGTGTATTCATGCAGACTAACACTGCAAACAGGTAGGCATGAAGACAAAGAATAACAGATGCAGATGCATGAAAAATAGATTGACAAGCAGAGACAAAGGCATGCATTAAGTGGAGATTGTCAAAGGGGAAATACGATTACACATTCAGAATGACAAGAGGCAAGATCCTCATCTCTACCCCATGTTATGCTTCTTTAAAAGAGGCTTAAAGGCTTTCAAACGTTATCATATACATACGTGTATCCAGTGTTATGTTAATGCACAGGAAGACAACATGTTAGTCCATGATAAGCTATAGTAAGGGCTGCAGACTGCGGTGTAAGTAGGTTAGACCCCAGGGGCCCTAAAGACACTGTCTGCTTTCAAAGTGCCAAAGAATTATGACAGGGTTGCAACATCTGCTGCCTGAGAGGAAGACAGACAGTGATGGATGGCCAGGTGTGTTTTGTGTGTGTGCGCAGAATCTCTGCATGCAGATACACACTGTATTCGCCCATTCACAAGCAGCCACAAGCACGCTGGCTGAGGCACCAGTTAAATAAGCAATGCATACATCTGGGACACATGCCAATTTGAATTTACAATGAATCAAAAGCGAACGCTGTGCAAAAACACACAGGTGCACAAGTAAGCGCGGCCGTGCGCTACACACGCACACACAAACAGACAGAAACACACTAAGTTGTTTGCGATGGCTCACTGTTTAATACCTGTCAACAACTTCCATATGAATGCATTTCCAGTTGAATAAATAATCCCATCAGAAGAGATAAAGATTAATGATGTATTTATCATCCAATGACAAGAGCGCCATGCTGCATATAAAAGATCAGTATCGAGATGTCAATGGCAAATCCTATCTGATGAGTTTACTGAACGGTAGGAAACATAATGCCACTTCACTGTCAGGAAAATTAATGCTACATTCATAAAACATGACGTGCACCACATACTTTGGAGACATTAACTTTTCTCTAAACATATTAAGGTGAAAACACAAAAGAGCAATACCATATTTAACATGACTGAAAGACGTACTCGACAAACTGTGTGTGAGCTTTAATCATAACATATGTCAACACTGTATTCCTTTAGGCCAGCACATCTACAAAGAGGAAAAGTTTACCTATAATTATACTGTAGTCGCCTTATATAAGGTCATTAACACCGTCACTTATCGTGTATACAGTAAATTATAAGTGAAAAAGATCCAGACGTGCTGCGGCATGACTAACAGATCACAGGAAAAGACAAGCTCTGACAATTAAATCTAACCTCAAGTGTTTGGCTTGGTGTGTCACATCACAGTTTGTGTAGTTTGTTGTAAGATAGCAACATATGTGTGGTTTTGCGGTTGACTGTTAATTTTGCAGGTGAAGATTTTTAATCTGACAGGCCAAGCCTGTACTTTAAGTTATGTACTTTGATACACATACTAATAAATTGAATGTGTGTGATGCTATCCCTCCCTTTCCACATCTCCTTCCCCTCCCACTACTTTGTTGGATCGGGGTGAAGCAGCGGGGCTGGGTGATGCAGGCGTTTTGCGCCCGGTGGGGATCGGTGGCAGGATGGGCTTCACGTTGGATCCAGGACGTCTATCAGAAGACGGAGTCACTGCCACAGGTAGCTGTTCTGTGCCTGGACGGGGGGCTTCAGGAGTTTGGCCTAAAGTCAGAAATATTATCAAAATTTTTACTTGATACAGGCAGCGATATGGAAACAAATCCTTTCACATTAATACAGCTAGCTTTCTAATCTTATAATAAGATGTACTATTTTAGTTATCATATAAACTATAAAATGAATTACATTAAAAATAAAGTTTGCATAGTTTGTAAGAGTCTTAAAGCATAATTAATTTTCCCCCGGCTGCTCAGAAATCTCCCTTCTCTCTGCTATCTATACATAACAACAGGTATATACCATATACAATGATTAAAAAATCCAAACAAACATTAATAACCTTTTAGTGTTCCCAAGGTGTGTCCCAGGGCAGACATATCTAGCGGCTCCACTGAAGCAGACAAGCCCCCAGCTGAACTGGGCACAGTCAGCGCCGAACTGGCACAAGACTCATCGGAGCTGCATGTGAAAGGAAGAAAGGAAAGGACGGAGGTACAGACAAACCACAGAGGGTGAGGGAAAAGGAGACGGACAAGGGGAGAAAAGGGAGGGAGAAGCTCATGTAGTGGGAGGTGTGATGTGTGCAGTGAAACAAAAATTAAAGCTGTTAAAGGGCCCAGTGGCAAACATGAGAAAACACAGAAAATAGAGAGTGAAGAGCTTCTGCTAAAAGGACATTTTGGAAGTTTTACTATCCTGCTGAGAACACGAAGAGAGTCCAGATCTGGTGATGTTAACAGTAGAGGTTGACTGATTGTGGATTTTTTTAATGCCATTATATGACCTTATCATGCTCATAATTTATAAATAGAGCTGCATATATACACTTTAATTCAAATATAAATCACCTAAAGTACACGTTTCCTTATGCTTATGTCCAACGTTCATTTATTATTTTTTTTACGTTGCACTGTCTTCCATTGTTTGTTATGACCCTTGTTGTCACTACCCCATTGCATTGTGGGATATTTTTGCTGGCAAGTGTCCAGTGTTTGCAAGCTGTATTATTTCACCGCAATAGCATGCGATTCACGTACAATGTGTTTTAGACATAGGTTTCAGACAAAATAAAATAATCTCACATACTGTTTTAGTATATTAAAAAGCATGTTACTATGTCATTTCAGATGCAGCATTAACTTGAAGATAACTATTGATACTTAATAAACACAAAAACTTTTGTCATTTAATTTGCTCACACAGACTTTTCTATGACACTACACACACACACACACACACACACACACAAGCACACAACCACACACACAAACATCTTCTATCAGAGAAATACAAAAGGATCCTCTGTTAATATATGTGAGACAGACACACACAAGTAAAGACACATCCGTATTAAGAGTGCTGCCAACAAGTAGACAGATGTCTGGAATCCTCTATAGAAATACTGAAGGGCTGAGTAATGCTAACATTACATACTGGGGGCATGAACGGCTCAGACTGCGTTGACAGAACTTGTAGATTTTCAACAAGTTTGATGAAACGTGCCTTCTGAGAACATGAACCCCAAGGGGAACAAATTAATTTGGACTGAACACGCACTGTATCTCTGTATGTATCTTAAATCTCTTCTGAAAGCAATGAAATAAATTGTTGCTAATTTGTACCGGTGAAAAAAAGCTGTGTGTGCTGTTTCCTGCTCAACACACACACACATAACCACACGTACTATATCAGTGTCTGATTAAATCCATATTTGTGCAGTAAGCCTGTTTATTGACTGTAAGTGTACACACAGGGGAGTCAAAAAGCTATAAAATCACAATTTATGAGTGAGCGCATTTGTGTGTGAGGAAGTGTGTGTGTCTGTGCATGTGTGCTCGCATTTGTCCCCACATGGCTTGTACCAGCAGAATGAGCTCTATAAAAGTGAACATAGGTTGTAAAAACAGGCTGCGGGAATAAAGAATACTACTACAAAAAGCAGTTTCCTGCTTCTAAATCTTCAGGTTGTTTTTATGAAACCACAAGACGTCTTCTGGCTCCTCTCACCTCATCATAAATCAAAATGCTATTATTATGAATTTAGAAACCATATGAGTGAAATGTAATACAACTTTGAAGTACAAATCTGTTCTCCTCATACAGTAACATCTGGCCTTGTTATTTTGTGAGTCTATAAGCATTTTGTGTTCTTACCTGTTGTCCTCATTAATGTGTGCATCAGGATTCTGCAGTGATGACGGTGCTGCTGGAGCAGAGCTGAGGTAAACAAAAACATAGGAGTAGATTCAATAAATCATAAAGAAAAGCAAATTTACATTCAGATTTTTATATTCCAATTCACTTTAGTCATAACAGGTGACAGGTTTATTTTAGGATGGCTGAGAAGAGAGTGCCACTACACAAGCCAATCATATTAACAAACACTCAGATTCAAATAATGTGGCCACCTGCCACTTCACCTTCAAGGTCGGTCAAACAATAACCCAAAACAAACCATCAAAACGCAGTTAGGACAAGTGCACAAATTAAACCCATTTGGCCCGGCTGAGAGTGCCCACTTGAAATTAAGCATTGGAGAGCAGTGGAGTGTGTGCTACTTATAATGAACCTTTTGAAGAGCTGGCTGTAGACCCCTGGACTCTTCCCCACTATAGCCTCTCTCACCAGCTGCTCACGCCTCCTGATGGACGCCAGCTCCTGCAGAGGGGAGAGACAAAGAGGAGGAGTTGGGAAGAAGTAGGAAGGGGAGACAAACAGGAGTTGATGTGATTAAATGAGAGAGACGAAGGGGTAAAAGGGGAGGAAAGTGAGAGACAGGGATGATGTATGGCAGTAAGGAGGGAGCATCCTGTTAGAAGATCGAGGCTTATTTTCTCCATAAATTTGTTACAGTCTGGATGTCTATTTAGCATTCACTTACAGACTTCATTACCTATAAATTTTTCATCAGACATCTTGTTACTCACAGTGGGGCTTTTCTGAGGGCTGAGCTCTGTCTGGATCTTGGTAAAATAGTTCCTGTAAGACGGATCAGAGGGGTCAAGTGCTGGGGCAGGGTGTGACACACGAGTGCCTGATCCTGACCTCGACAGGGGCGGTGAGGGCGGCTTCTCCTCCGGCTCATGACCTGAGAGAGAAAGACACAGATACTGTACATTAAAACTGTGAAATACTGCAGGAAATGGATACAAGATGCATGTTCTGTGTATGCATGCATGCATATAAAAACAGAATACACTATGTAGAGAATGAAAACAGATTTAAAGGCAGGATTTTTCCGTTAACACACCACCAAATGTATTTAGGGCTGAATTTACGAGGCAATCCAGCTATTCAGAATCGCTGAAGGAAGTTGAAGGACGGGTTAAAAAAGAAGATGCAGGATCAGCCAAGATATCAGGACTAGTTTCTAGCATGGGTCAAGTCCCAAAAATATAGATTTTAGGCTTTATGATAAAAACAAAAGTCCAAGGTGATATATTCAACTGATGCATGTTGAGGGTTTTTTCAGATAATACACATCTAATGCTTCCTGTCACTGCAAAACGTACTTAACATTCAAGAAAATGAGTGGATTGCCCCTTTAAAAAGGAAAAGAAAAGGATAAGCGTGCAAGGCACCCTTGACTGCACTTTACACCCAGTGTCTTACATCAAAAAATTAGCACTCTGGTGCTTGGAAATTTGCTAATGATGATGGGAACAAACAAACAAGTACACACCAGTGGAGCTGATGTCAGGGGATCCTCTGTTGTTTTCTCCTTCCTCCTGCTCCTCTAGCAACAGGTAGTCCTTCACTACCTGCATCAGCGTCTGATAGGCTTCCTCCCAGTCATCTACTCACATATCCGAGTCCACACACACACACACAGACACACACATACACACACACGACACCACATAAAAAATCTGGTTGTGAACAGAGCCAATACATCTCCCATCAAACAGTAATGAATCAGAGATATGGGGATGATGACCTCAGTGTAATGAGGCGCTAGCTAGCAGTGCATAAAAGTGATGAGGTTCCACGCTCCCTGTATGTTCATCTCATTAAGAAAACAGCTAACATGTCTGAGTGCTTTCATGAGGGAATGATAAACACAGCTATTCTGCGGCTACGTGCCCTTAATACATGTGGTAATTGGATTGAAAGTGTAGTGTATGGATTTTAGCGAGGTGTATTAATTTATCCAAGGCTATACGAATGACACTTGGACCGCTCTGAGCAAGGGTAAGGCATGTGTTTTTTTTCCTTTGTTCTGTGAGGCACTACAATGACAAACTGCCAGTGATCACAGCAAAGACCTCGTGAATTCCTTCTTACTAACGTCATATCTAAAGGTTGAGTAGAGTATTAGACAAGAACAGTATGCCCCAGGGAAGTGTTTTCTTAGCTTAAATGGGACGAATCAAGCTCATTTCAGGTTCATACTTGTATTTTGGGTTTCAACTTTAATGTGTTAATGTTTAAAAGACATATTTTTCTCAAGACCCCTCTCCCAAAAAACTCAGTCAGCAAGCTCAGTCTGCTCAGTGTTTAAAGGCACAGTGTCTGAAAACAGGCTGTGTGCATTTTTATACTGTCACAGTATTTACATAGCACCTGTTTGAGACAAAGATAAGCTTGTGTTTTGTCATAATTTGTACATTGTATTCTTTTCGTTGAACACATTTGATACATTTATCTTTAAGAACGTTAAGAATTTGTTTAATGGATTTTGTAAACCAAATTATACCTGCTTTATAATCACAAAGGACATGGAAATCTCACTTTATACAATATGGAGCTGTTATAAAGGATAATTGCTGAAAATGACGCATGAATGTTTATAATCACACTTTCTGAATAGCCAGGGTGCATTGAATTACTGCACACTTATAGTGAGCTATAGTTAAATAACAAGCAAAGCACCAAACAACATGACTGAATACATTCCATGTCAAAATAAAAAATACTTGAATGAAAGCTTCCTTGCCGTACCACAGGGGATAACATTATCGAAGAGTCCCGGTCGTTGCCTGTTGGTACTGGCATAGAGTTCTATGCGCGACATCGCCGTGTCGATCTGTGCCGGGCTGTAGAGACCGCGGCTTTTCAGGTGGTCCACATACTGCTCAGCCTGGATGGGGATGAGCAGGATGTATCGAGGCTCAAAGTAGCTGTTCCTCAGACTGAACACACCCTGTGAGGATAGAAAAACAATGAGGTTTTGATTCTCTGTTTATTGCAACTATTGGATGATATTGCCAGATTTATTGGAAATGTAATAACTGAATAAATGTAAGTCCTTTGATGAATACCTGTGCTGCTGGTAGATCCTCAGTCTCTGCTTTCTGTCACTCTACTGGCTTTATTGACCACATATGGTATTCGTCTGCTCTATGTACTCTCAAACAAAAGCTTTCCACACGCACCTCTAGCTCCATATGCACACAGCAGGCAAGTCCTTCTCTGGCTACTTCTTCTATGGCCTCTCTGGTCAGACCGTAGCTGTGACCTCCGTACTGCATGGTCTGGATAAACTTACCCTACAAGGGAATTTACAGTTATGAGGGGAAAGAATGAGATTTTACTGCACCACTTTATCGCCCCCCTATTCATCATGGTTACCAAAGTTACGAGAGTAATTTATCTCCTAAAGTGGACGTAATATTTGACATACAAACATAAACCCGAACATGTTGTGTCAAGATTAACAACCTGAAGTCATTTGCCCACCTGGGAACTGAACTTTCGACCTGTTGGTCAGGGCAAAAATATCTCTCTTTGTTACTTCTCACACATGACCTCTGACCTTTTGTCTGCCTGCGTTTGGGGCAGTTTTATTTGAAGAGCATAATTTATGACACTGAAATAACTATAACAGGTAACTCTTGTTCTTGGGTTTATGGTGGAAAAAGTGAATCGGGACATTTAGCTGTTTGTCATGATTCCCAAGAAAAGTTGTATGGAGTATATAACTAAAAAGTCACATTTTTGAGAATTTCAATGTTTTTTTTTGTTTTGCACATTATTGCCAAACCCTATTTTGACTGTATTACTGCAGTTGGTTACATTTACAGAAATGTACTTTCAAATTAATAGACAGTATGAAAGAAGTGGGTGAGCTTCAGGGTCTGAAAAAATGAAAAGTGAAGCCAATTCAATAGAGACTTTAACCTGCATTCTTTGTAATGACCAGCAGGGGGCGACGTCACTAGTTGCATAGAAGGCTATGAGAAAATGACCTTATTTCTCACTTGATTTATTATTACCTCAGTAAACATTGAGTTTATATCAATCACTATTTTCATCTTTTATCTCCAATTTCAAGTAAATTGAAGAGTGACTAACCTCTCTGACGGACAAACTTATTAAACATTTAATAAACTGATTAAATGGGTGCAGATTGTAATTTTTCCCCAGAAATGTTGCCACAGACACCCAGTTCCTAATACTGCAAATGCAAGTGTTTTCATCAGTGTATCATAGGCCCAATCAAGATTGTGTTACCTCATTTGGCAATGGATAGTGGCTTAACAGACATTTATTTAAAGGAAAATCTTCAATATTATTACTTTAAATAGGTAATTTAAAAAGCATTCAAACACTCAATTACAGACAAGGTTTTTGTGATTTCATATTACCAGAGTCGGATGCTATTTAGACAAGTTTTCCCAGCAGGTGTTCCTTGTGTTTACATCACTGTAAGGAATATCATAAGTACTAAGGATTGCTGATTGGGGTTGATTGTATAACTGCCACAAGAAATGGGTTCAAGAGGTTATGATTGCATATTTACTGAAAAGCACATGTGAGGGAAAAAGAAGGGGACAGCTGAGCTGACACGAGAGGTGAGAGCATGAAGAGTGGGAGAAGGAGGGTGAAGGAGAAGAATGGACCAATCAAGTAGAGGGAGGGTAAGACTGTTAAGTTAACTTGACTCACTTCCTCTGTTGGAGTACACAAAAGGAATCAATTCCAGCATCAAAGGCATTGCTGTGTAAATCATTACGTGACCCAGACCTCTATCCATCATACCCCGCCACTCTTACATAATAGGCAGCTTGACAGAGGGACAAGATGGGAAACAAATGTGTCCAAGACCTCAGACCTCAGCACCCATTTTTCTGACTTGGATCACGACAGGTTTTGACCCTGAGCCAAAAAGTTGTATTTCATGAAATTTTGGCCAAGATCTCCATCTTAATGAAATGATATCATAACCTGTAGCTCTCGATATTCTTGTCAGTTTCTCAGACTTATAGTCATCACATAAATGGCAAAGATAATAGACGATACTATGATGAGTCAACCTCAAGAAAATGTTATTAATATAGCAATTAGACCTTGTCAGAAAAGATCAATGAAAATAAAAGCATCTTAATGTTAATTGAAATTTCAAGTAAAACTAATTATCTCAACTATTTATTATGACTGATGAGTATATTCAATTTGATACTTGCTGAACAAGTTATGTGAAAAAGACACAAACAGCTTTTGTGGTGATTATTAGTTTGTTTGCATGATTTCCGACACTGTGTGCACAATATTATTGTGCGTGCAGAACTCAAAATAACCATAAAACATGTATTTTGTTCTCATGTAGTGACTTCTAGGGTTTCTCATGTACAAAAAAAGCTAAATGACCATAAATGACAAGTTAACGCACCATTTGGATCATGTTCTGAAATTCTTCCTCACTGACAAAATGGTAATCGACTCCATCCTCCTCACTGGGGTAGGGCCCCCTAGTGGTGTGGGAGGGTCTGTGGACACACACAGTAGAGAACCACTCAGTCTGGAGATCTGATATAATATATATAATTGAATGGAGGTCAAGTCAGGACATTTAAAGGTAGACAGGCTGCAAGCTCTCTGGACCAACATGCATCAATACTTTTCCAAGTATGTAAAGTTGTAACATGATGAGTTACATCGTTATACTTCTAAAAGTAACGTTACCCAACGATTATTTTTGTATAAGTCTAAATATTGTTTTTAAGAAAATCTTACTCATTCTACCTATAATTCTATTGAATTAGAATAGACTTCAGAATATGTGATCTATCTTTCAGTATATCAGAATAGGCTTTTCCTTTCATCATTAGTTAATATGTATACAACCCATTTATTTACATTAACACTAACAGGTTGCTGTTATGAAGAAACTTCCTATGAGAGTCAATGCCGAGATTTGCTGTGTAGTTTTATTGCTTTGGTTCAACAGAATCAACTGTTTAGTTAATGTTTTGAGCAGCTGTTTGACATCCATGTCAGGAAGTAAGGGATATAAAAGAGAAAACTGATATAAATAATTGTTTTACTTGTCTGACCACTAATGCTATTGCCAACAGTATCTTGACAGGGGATTTATTTGAAAGCTTTTCTGTCCCAACTCAAATAGTGTGTTGTTTTAAATAACACAGATTTCAACATTCAACAATTATATAATGTGCTTTTTCAGTTTAATCTGCTAACTGACAGTACCACTGCTGACTCTGTATGTGACTGTCAAATGTCATATGTGTAGAGGAAGTTTGAGACTGACCCGTAGGCAAAGTAATCGCTCAACTCCTGACACAGTCTGTGGGCCAGCTCTCTCTTCCCACAGCCTTGAGGACCAGTCAGAACCAGCATAGGATATGGGGAGTCTGCACTGGGCATAGTACTGCTTGGGGACACACACACATACACGCACAGGTTTCTGATCAACTTTATAGGTATGTTCTCCCTGAGATGAGCAGGAGTTAAGTACATTAAACCATGAAGGCAGAGCACAAACTTCTCCAGTCATGAAAAGCACTCCTGCAGTCAATACAAACGGGAGCCTTGTGGGCAATATGGATGTGCTCTTTCTAGGAAGCACAGAGGAGAATGGTAAATTGACTGTAGCTGCAGCATTTTATTTGCTGATGATGGATGTTTTCAAAAAAGTGCTGATGCACGGACTAATTTTTTTTTTAGGGAGTAGATAATGTGAGCAATACAGAAACACTGCAGATAAAATGCTGTAGATGTTTGAAAGCAACTTTCTTGATTTTATAAGAAGTTTATCCATTTTTCTTACAATAAAGGAAAGTGATAGTTAACATTATATTAACTTAATACACTGGTCGGTTTTATTATTAAGCCTTACATTCAAGGACAAGGCAGTAAGCATATTAATTAATGCTGTATATTTGTACTAACCTGTCATAGAGCACCTGGGGCTGCATTAGCTGATACACCAGGTGGGTCATGTGATTCCTGGCTGCCACCACATCCAGAGGAGGGTCATATTTGTTTACGGATGAAACCTGGGATTTAAAGTGAGTAATTAAGTTTCACAAAAGCAATCACACATCTGTTGAAAATATAGCAGTTGAATTAGGTTTTTAAAAGTGTAGTCCCTAATTACACCTGGAGGCCAGGCACACTGAGACTCGTTTTTGACTGTTGCAAAATGATTCATTATGATGTTTATTCACACCTTTTCCTCTGCAGTGACTTTCTCTTTGTCCAGCATGGTCAGATGTTGAAGGAGGAAGATGACTGCCAGTCTGTAATCGGGTTGCTCCTACAAATAAAATTCACATTGCATATATTACAAAAAAATATGAGGAATCTATGAACTTGAAGCACAATCTTTCCGCGACTTTAAAAAAGGCATATACACATGGAAGTCATCATAGGACCTTGATTGCTTACAGGCTGAGTACAGAACGTCATACACAGTACTTCCAAACATTAAATACAGGATATTCCATAGTAGAAGTAGGTTGGGATACCTGTACAGGGTTTCCGAGCAGGTTGAGGTCCCTCAACAGGAAAAGATCGTGAATGTGTTTGCACTCCTGAATTTCACAAACCTGAAAAAAATCACAAATGTATGCAGTAGAGTCCCTGCATCATTCATTATTTGTAGTTATTACCTCTGCCAAGGACGTCATGTTTTTTTTCGACTCAGCTTGTCTGTCAGCAGATTATGGATTTGTGTTTATTTGTTGTGTGATGATTGTACAGTTCATTCCTTCCATTCCTATTTTCAGTAAATGCTCGATGCAAACTACATTTGTTTCTAAATTTTCATCCCATACATAAGCTGAAGAGACATGTAAGATAGAGGCTGACATGTTTGTGCTGTTAAGCAATTCTTTCTTTGATCAGTACCAGGTTTTTCTCCAGATTGATGGAGCCCAGCAGGTGGAGATTCTGGAGGCCAGAGAGAGTGGTGATGCGGTTCAGAGACAAGTCGAGAACTTGCAGACTCTTTAGATTTTCCAACCCTTCAATCCTCTCCAGCTGGTTCCCCCTCTGGACACAATCAGGAAAGAGGACACATTTAAAGAGACAAAGTACATGATATTCATTAATATGCATGCATACATAAGTGGCTTTCAGCCCACACTGCTACTTCACACACAGCCAACGATTCCCACTGATAAATATTAAGGACATTCCATGGTCGCTCTGCAGGGTGCCTGAACCTTCTTTCCCCTCGGTGCTGAGTTGAGTGGCAGGCCTTCCTCTCTCCGCTAAATCCTGACAGGTGAGGACTGACAGCCAAACAGCTGGCGAGGTGCTAGCACAGCACGCTAACCAACTAAAGAACCAGACCTGGGCACTCCTCCCTTGAAGCTCTAGGTCGGTGCTGTGATGGGCTGGGAAACAGGCTGGTTGACAGGGCTGTGCTGTTTAGGGAGCCAGCATGTGAGGAAGTGGGGTCAGGGATGGGATTAGATGGATGCTGGACGGACAAGGTATGAGTGAGTCTGTGTGTGTGTGTGCTGAACTTGGTCCAGGCTCACTCAAACACCAGCAGCTGGTCCCAAAGCAAAGCTACAGACAGGGGCAGACACAGCCAGACCGATGGCTGCTGACAATGAGGAAACACTGATAAAGGACAGAACACGCATGTGCGCACAAGCACATACACACACAAGCAGAAAGAGAGACAAAGAGGGAGAGAGGGAGAGAGAGAAAAAGCCTGCTGTTGGACCATATGGTGATTCTCGAACAGGGGGCCAAGGTTTTACTGAATATAAAAATGCAGCCAAAAACAGAGACATAAAGAGAAAGACAGAGGGGAGAGAATAGAGAGGCAAACATAAAAAGGTGAAATTTAGCATACATGAGGTAAAATACCCGCGAATAGAAAGAACAACTCCAAAATAACTCCAAATGTGTGTGCGTGTAGATACTAGATAACGCTGCAAAAGCAAAGCCATACATGGTAGTTTAAGTACTGCCAAGCAATGGGCAAAGAAAAACAAATTAGATTTCTGTTTACAATTCATGTCTGTAATGTTTGTGTGTGAATGTGTCCATCACGTCTGACTAACAGAGTCGGACCTACAAGGCAGAGGTGTGTGAGAGGCAGACCGTCCAGGCCGCTGATCTTTGAGATCTTGTTGTGTGCCAGGCTGAGGTAGGAGAGCCTGCTGCATCGCTCAAGACCGCTGATCTCACTGAGACTGTTGTCTGAAGATGGACATGTTAAGAATAATACGCATGAGAAAATGCTGTTGTATGCAGTGTTTGATAAGAATATTTTGAAAGATTTTTAGATTTTTTTCAACTTATATTAATAATTACCTGCTTCTAATGGCTGATATCCATACAATATGTTTTTTTTTTTTTAAATGAAAATCACTAGAAAAGTACACCAAAAAACTTTAGGAATAAACTTTCATAGAGCAATATGGTAATATATGACATTAATGAGGTAATACAGATTTATATTTTGACAATATTATAGGCTACCATCAGCTTAATACCTACAAAATGTTTAAAGAGTTGTGTCAAAATTGTTGATTACAATACTATAATGGTGAAATTAACATTTCAAATATTCACTTTTGTTTCAAGGTAATACTGTACAAATTACATGTCTATTGCTGTGACTTGTTTTCTGAAAACACTAGTAGTTGTTTCTGTGTATCAGGGCAACAATATGCCAAACTTCCCATATCTATCTTTTCTTTTAATATTTTTATTTATTTATTTTCACGTGTGGCTGAGTATTACATGTTATTACTTAATTATTACCTTTTTATTATCTAACTATGACCCCTCTACCACCATGTTTTTATGAACAGCTCTAATGTTGAGTGCTAAATTATATACAGGTAAAGAAATAAACTTAGAAATGTGGTATGTGTTACTGACAGAGAGGGAAGCAATGAAAAAGACAGAGGAAGTGTGTGTGCAAGTTCAAGTGGTTGAATGTTAATGTCTCAGTAAGGATACAGCCCAGATCCAAATGACTAAGAGATGAATATGCTGACAAATCCTTCATTTTTGTCATACGGTTGCGGGAGAAGTTGACCTCCTAAAAAAAAAGAGCACACTATTAACAAAAGTCATGAAAGTCTTCAGTACATCTCACTGAAAAAAATATTCGACTGAATCCAAAGAGTGAGAGAAGGAATTTTCAATTTGCTAAAGTTCACTGTCGTTCAAGGGCAGTTAATGCCTTGTAAGCATATTCAAAGAGACTACAGATGGGCTATGGAAATCCAGGCCTATCTGGAGGGAATAGCACGAGAAAGTAAAGCCCAAGCCACCAATCAAATGTGGTCTTATCCTGTCAGCTCAAGGTCTTGTGTTACTTTTAGGTTCTTGGGTGGCTCGAATCCAAAGAAGCTGGAGATTTCATTGTGAGAAGCATCCAGGATGATGAGGTAGGGCATGTGGCTCACACAGGATAAATCTAGCAGTTGAGAAAAGTTAGAGTAATTCATCAAAGGATAAAGACAACAACAGAAAAGTAAACTCATGTCTTAATTACATCTCTTTTTAATTAGTTACAAGCTTCAATAAAAAAGCTGGCCAGTAATAGGTTTAAGGATGCCTAATTGATATGAGAATAATCACCTTTAATTTTATTGTGAGGGAGTTCCAGCTTTTGAAGATGGATGTAATTGCTTAAAACGGAGATGTCACTGAGATCTTGACTCTAAAGTAGAGAAAAAAATTAAAGCTTTGTAAAACTAAGATTAAACTGCAGAGAGAACTGTGAGTATAAAAACAACAAAACTTAATCTGAATGGACCCTGATTTGTCATGGATTGATTTGTCTTGATAAATCCGAGTAGGTAAGTGTCTTACAGGCAGAGACAGGTGGTGGTACAAATGCTGCAGCCCAGTGCCAAAGCGTCCAAGGCTGGACACACAGCTGGAGACCACCTCAGCAGTTAAAACACCATCCTTCTGTAAACAAAACACAACAAATATAGTCCTTGGCTAGAAAATTGAAGCAGAATAAGTGAGCTATAAGCATCCCTGCAATGACAACGCAGTTACAGAATTTAAAGAGAATGCATATGGCATGAAGCCACTATAAGCATCACCTAGTGCTCACAGCTTCCTGCCCCTAAAAGCCCACATACACATATTCATGCAGTATACACAGAGATTATGCTAAAATAATATGCACAGTACACCACTCTAATTGCTGTTAATACTGCTATCACAAATTGCAAATAATCAACCATTTGACCTTGCTGTGTTGTTTTACTTTCCCAGACCTCTTGTGCAAGGTTACCTGCTTTATCTGTTGTATAAGAGAACAAATATGGAGTTTTATTGAAAATTCTCCATTAAAATGCAGACACACTGCCCTTTTTTGGACTGTTTCTAACACAAATAGCGTACATTTTTGACGATGAAAGCCATAACATTAAAGAGTTTATTTCTAAGAAGTATGAAAAAACACAGTGCATGACGCTTATTGTGAGTTATCAGCTAAAGTATCCTGCTCCTTACTTACCTCCATCTCTCTGTTTTCTTCTACCTCATTGCAGTCAGGAGCCTCTGTGTAAGAAGCGTCATTATGGGACCCTGGGGGGAAGCAGCTTGGAGACGCTGAGGAAAACTGTTGACTCGTTGTTTCCTTCATTATTCCATAATGAGAAGTCGCCGACGAGGGACAAAATACTTACTGAGGACTTTGTGATAAATAAAAAGGCTAACTATCCACCATTCCAGCCAAGGAAACACTTATATGAAAACATTTGTCTTGATTCCAACTAGCTAGTAAGTTAGCTTTTAACAAGGCGTAAGCCGTCGTCGCTAGGCAACACAGAGACGAGTGTGAGGTGAAAGGAATTGTGGGTCATGTAGTTTGTGTACATTGACCCGCGTAGACGCCACGATATCTTTTTTTTTTTTTCATAGCTATTGAAGGTGAAGAGACAAAAATGCTCATTACTTAAAATCCTGGCATAATGTTTAGAGTTTTAACAGCCATTATAGCAATTGAAATAGGCACAAAAAACAGGGGGATTACTGATGGAGTAATGACTACTAAAATGTAATAAAAATCTTTTTTTATTTTAATTTTATGTGACCAAGACTGATAAGTCCTAGGTCAAAACTTAACAGAAAATATGCCAATGAATATAGTTTATTAGCTAAATAAATAATAAATAAATAGCTCATTAAGAGCCCATCTTACACAATTAGCTTAATATGCACCCCCAAAAGGAACAAAAAAATAAATACATATAACACCTGGGTGATACTGATGTAGTAGTAAATACTAAAGTCAAGTCTTGTGTGAGTTTGAGTTCTGATTCCTATGCTAGTTATAATCCTCACCAAATGTAATGCTTTTTTAACCAGTTGTAATACATTTTTGGGGATGTGGGAAAAGGTATTATGTATTTTCAAGTCAAAAGGCTCGAGTGAAGTCTCAAGTCAGTGGTGTTAAAGTCTTAGTTGCAGGTCTTTTTTAAATTTTGTCCAGTGGAGTCATCAAATTTGTGACATGAGCCCAAGTCACAAAAAAACCACTGATTGCTTCAATTTAGTTTTAGTCTCAGGTTTAAAAGAACTATCAATCACCATGGGACTACCGAGAGTTCCAATCATGATTTTAAAATTCCAGCTGCAGGGTCATACTTTGTTAAATTAGTTTTTTCGCTGTCATAGCTGTGACAGTAGACACAATAGGGCTAATAACACAGTCAGGGTTTGCAAATGTTGCACTGTACCAGCAGATATGGATTCACGCCCACAACAACACAAACCTTCAGCTGCTATGCTGTCTGTGTTTATTTTTCCGATTCCAATATGCTGCACTTCATGCTTCAAACTATGTCAGACAACACATCACAGCTGTCAGGTAAAAACACATCCTCTGATGTTGGTTTTGGATCTGTCTCACACGTATGATATAAGGCAGGTGCATCAAAACAGTGATGGACTGTGCTGTCATGTGTGGAAGAGGTGTTACTGCGTGCACGCACTCTTGTCAGCTGTGCTTCCCCTGATGGAAAATATGACCGTTATGCACCCACACAAGTAAAAACACTACAAAATACACACAACAAGATTGGAATTTGAAGTATTTACTTTCTCAGTCTATTAGTGTATGCATTAACAAATCATGAGGGCTTAATTTGGCTGGACAAACATGTCAGAGAATTTCTAAGATGACACTTAACAAATGTGTGCAAAATGAAGGTCCATTGCAAAGAAAAAGAAAGGTGAAATAGAAAAGCAAATGAGCTCAGATTTGCCTACAAGTATACATTTTACACATTTCATTCATGAATAAAAAGCATGGTCAGCAGAAGTGGTTCACACTTACATATATTGAGCACACCCAATACATAAGCCTCTGGACTTTTAGGATTTCCGCGTGTGCAGTGGGATAATAGTATAATCGCATCTCTGTGTGACATGACACAGTCGGTTAACATTGTATTAAAGTTTCCCATGTATAACATTACAAAAGTAGCTCTGAAGTGAACAGCTGAATGAGCAGATTTTAGATTTTACACCAAGTGTACGTTTCAGAGTGGTAGGCGAACCCCTCAGCAGCTCCACGGTTGTTTTCCCATCGATCCCAGCCTATGTGTCATTATGATGGATTGCTCTGTGGGCTTCGGGGAGACCAGCGCCGGGCCCGCCGTATTGACAAGGCTCCCATTCCCCTCTCCTGCTCTCGTTAAGTACTTCTCTCCCAAGTTAATGAACTAAAAACAGGGAGGGTTGCAGGGAGGGGAATGATTTGTGATCGTTTCTTGAGTTTATACGTTTAGTTCCCTTTTCAAAGACTTGCGCACATGAAGTGAGGACAACAAAATAAAGATTGAGAATTGCATCGTTTCAGTTTATAGAGCTAGTATGACTGATGAAAGGCATTTCCACAAACATGCCTTCACGCAAGAAGTGCAAGTCACTCCACTGCAGTATGCTGCACCTGAAATATAACATTAAAAATAATCCTAATACCCGTTTTAGGGAAAATTAAATCAGCAAAAATATCTTCATTACTCAGTCTCTGTTGTCCAATTTGTAAAAAAAAAAATGTTAATAGCTCACAACTTTCCACACTAGTTTACTGCACAAACTATCAGAAAAAAGAGATAAACAGATTTTTAACAGCCATAGATATGATACAATTCTCAGCTAGGGGAATCTTTGGGGACCAACCCAAATTGGCAGCAGGCGGAAGATGTGGCCTCATTCAGACAGTCTAATCTGGCATCTGTTATTGCAGACAGAATCAGTGGGCCCATGGGGCTGCCAGGAGAGGAGAGATAGAGGTGTAATTGAGAGCAGCAGTTTAGATCTAATAGGAAAATGAGATGAGATGGGGCCTAAGTTCGGGTGAGTGTCCAAGACAATCGCCTTTTATCTGGAGCTGGAGTCATGGTGAGTGTGGGACTGTCGGAGTCGGAGCGCGAGAGCTGCATTTGTTGTTTCTTTTTAAAAAGTCTAAACTGACAATATAGGTTACCTTATGACATAGATACATAGCGAACAAAACTTGCAAAGTTTGCAGTTGCGCTGGCTGTCACCTCGCTTCCCAATTAGAGTGAGCCAGTGCTGCACACGCTGATATATATATATTTATAATCTACATGCCCAGAGTTGGAAAGTATATCTGTGTCAACCCTCGACTACAGTGCTTTTTATCACACCAGGCGCGATGAAATGGAGAAGACACACTTTCCATCAATAGATTTCACACACATTATGATCTAGGTCTAGAGCAAGCCTCTATTTCAGTGTTTTCTAACCCAGTTCTTAAATATCCCCTGTCCTGCAAGTTTCTGCTCTATCACTTCTTACTCCTGCACACATGACCCAATTATCTGCTGCACATGCTACTGCTGGACCCATCTGAAGGAGCTGAAAGTTAAATTTGTAGGACAGGGGTTTCCTGATGGGTCATCAACACCCCTCTGGACCCACTCCTGCTTAATCTTTACACTGTAGTGATCTTCTTGTCCTTGGTGGCCTGTTTGATGGCGGCCTGCTCACAGATGATCTCCTTCAGCCTCTGCAGACGGATGTTTTGGGTGCTCAGGTCACCTACACCTGTCTGGCTGCGATGGAGCAAGGACAGGGCGTTGATGTATTCCAGCTCCGTGTAGCGAACACCCTGGTCCACCACCAGATTCAGCAGCTCATCTGCAGTGTTGTACAGCATCTCATAGTACTGCCTGAAGGGAGAGAGAGAGAGAGAAAATGTCAGGTTATGGATAAAGAAAACAAGCAGAGAGAGTAAAGCAAAAGGTAGAAAATCGAGGTGGAAGCAGGGGAGAGAAAGAAAAAAAAAGTTAATAACAATTTATATTCCACTTTGCATTATTGCAGTGCAGAATCAAAAAAGGCAACAACATCAACAAAGGGGAAACACAAAAGCCAAACTAACTGCTGTTGCTGTCAAGCTTAATTTTCTTAAAAAGGACTTCAAGGACCTCACCCTGCTGCCACCGGGAGCTGAGGGGAGAGGGAAAACATTCACCGGCTACAAACTACTGAGACCGTTTTAATGAAACACTGTTGACAGAGCTAAAAGGGGAAACAGGTGTGTGCAGAATTAATAGGCCTTTAACCAGGACCTGATGCCACAATGGGCCATTTCAGAGAACCATGAAGTACATACTGATAACAAAAGAGCACAAAGGGAGCGTGAGTGCTGGTGAATACCACACACTTCTGCTGACTCACACATCAGGCATAAAGGTCAAAATGCCAGACAGGAGTGAGGAGAGATTTTTTGAATACATATTTACTGTCAGCATGTATTTTTTACTGAATATCTAGAGGCAGAGGTTCCTCTGTGTGAGAGCTTAGGATGTAATACTGATTAGATCCAATTTTGAGAGGAGTAGACAATGTTTAGCCATAAATATGGATTCTAGTAGGGAGGAAACTTGTCATGAACACAATTTACACATCGGTGTGCAGAAAGCTTGGTAAGAAACTGGAGGTAAAGTAATACACAGGAGAGTGTTGGGATGCAGGACAGACAATTATTCTTCGCTCGGGGCAAAACAGGTCAAACAGCTCGGAGGGAGAGAGTGTATGTGTGTGTGAGAGGTATCGTGTCGGGCATAAAACTATGCTCTCAAACACCGGAACAACAAAATGCAACAACACCAGGATAGATTTCACCACTATGTGCCCCTGGCTATGGGACAGATCCCATTCTCTAAAGATACACTGAATGTTACACTTCTGTAATGTGGCTGCAGATACAGTGAAAGTAAAAGCAGCCAGCCCAAATGGGGCTGGGCAATATGGAGAAATTAAATTATCACAATATTTTTTTAATATGTCCTTTGATACCGCTATTGCAACGATATTGTAGGGTTGACTATTGGTGTTTTCACAAAATATTTACAAGAGATATTTGGTAATAATTAACGGGAATGTGGATTTAATTACTAAGTGGGTAAGGTCGAATAATATAGCAGTAAGAATGGTCTACAGGAATGCAGCAAATTATAGCACTTTATTAAATCGAGCCTTTAAAAACAGCAAAAGACAACAAGGAAGGCATATTGCAATATTACTAAATTAAAGATTTAAGGCGATATGTAGAAAACCTTCGAAAGTTTTTTGGGAATCTGGGTTATAGCATCACATCACTAATAAAACCAAACTTGTGAACACTTTGGCATGATAAAAAATACCTTAAATGAGAGAAATCAACTTGAGGAAAAACTTATTCTTACATGTACTTAAGTACGTAAGTACGTAAGTAAGTCTGTACCCTCTTCTCAGTTGTGTTTTGTGAGACTAAAGTTGTTTCTAACAACCTGCCTAATGCGCTTTAAAACAGACTATTTTCCTGCATTGCACGCTTTCAGTGCTGCCAAAAGTTGTCATCAACAGGAGTGAAGCTTCTGCTGCTCCGCTAACTGGCTGCTCACGCTGCGCAGACATGGTGTTAGAGCTCCTAATGTAACAATAGAGGCAATATATCCATTTGAAGAGCTTGTGTCTCAGTGTGACACTGAATATACTATGAATGTCGGTATGAAACAGTTTCAGGCATAAGAAGTTTTCTTTATGAACATTAACTGGCCACCTTTGCCGAGGGCAGATGCCAGTCACTCAATAGCAGAGGCTCCTGCTGCTTCGCCGTTCAGTGAAGAGAGATAATTGTGGCGCTGAGATTGTTACACTGATGAAAGGCCTTGGAGGTGTTGTGGTTGAGGGAAAAAAAAAAAGTTGGGTCCACCTGTTTTCAAATCCTTCTTTGTGTGAGGGCAAAGAAAAGAGTGATTTACAATTATGTCCATTAAAGCATGTGCAGATAGAGGGTTAAGCTGAGCAGCTGAGAATCTTGAGTGATTTGTGATACGGCGCAGTAAAAAGATACTTTGGTAAGAAAAGATATTTTTATCTCATTTGTTTAGCTCCATCACCCATCCAAGACCCATTCCCTTCTTGAGATGATCATTTTTGATGCTAACAAGGCCTTAATGAGCACTCGGGGAGCTTCTGTTCCAAGGTGTTTTATGCGCTGTCATTTTGGAGATTCAACAGCAGAGAAAGAGCTGGAAAAAGTAATGGAGGGGTAAAATGAATAGGACGGAGACGGAGAGAGGGGAGAAGAGTGATGACTGGAGAGATGAGTGAGGAATAGAGGTGCATAATATCTGTTTTTTGGCCTTCCCCTGACAAGTAATGCCCTTGGTCATCGAACCATTTGCATTCTGTCTCATCCTCCATCCTGCTCTCAATTTCTCTCCAAGGTCTTGTTCATTTTTCCATCCTTGAGCTCATTTCATGAATACGCTTGTCAATATTGATGAGGGTCACATTGGTTTACTCCTTAACCAGGGGCAAGAAGAAAGGCAAAATAGCGGGAAAAAAGATGGCTCCCACATGTGGCTTTATCTCATAATGAAATGTGCCTTGTATTTGTGAAAATGTCTAAATGCTGGTGTCATTCAATGCGCCCCTGCTTTGTTCATTTTTTCTTTCTTTTTTTTTAATCTGTGCCGTGTGTGTTTAACTGTTGGCACATTTACCTAAAAAACACAGCAAAACACCAGCTCAAAAGCATTACCATTTCATTCCCCAGACCCAGCGATTAACTGCACGCTTCAGGCAAATCGTCTTGTTATATGATCTAATGGGAAAAGCACATACAACTGGAGAAGAAAACACACAGTTCTTTTGTTGAGGGGAGAAGCTTTGAACAGAAGGCTAGCCTCATTCAGATATCCACGCTCGGCTCTCGATGGGAAGCAGCTTAGCCGAGGAAAGAAACTGTTGATTTTGAACCGAGCGATAAACAGGAGTGAAACAGCAGCCGACTGCCTGAGACGGATTCTGTCTAACTTTCTAAAGAGGCATAATTACTGCAAACCTCTGTGCAGTGTGCAAAGTGTTTGTGTATACAGTTCACTTTGTTGTTTTTGGCTCTACAGGTATTTCCTTTGATATGTGAACAGAAAGACATGCAGCTGAGTGAAAAGTCCAAATCATAGTGGTGGAATATAACTCGGTACATTTACTCGAGTACTGTACTTAAGTACAATTTTGAGGTACTTTTACTTGAGTATTCCCATTTTATGTAACTTGATACTTCTACTCCACAACATTTTAGAGGCAAATATTGTATTTTTACTCCACAACATTTAGCCAACAGTTACTTTCAGGACAAGATCTAACATAAAAACATGATCAATTTAAAACGATTATGCATTTTTTTTTTTTATTAAACCTTAAAACAGTATATTAAGTAGTTAAAATGAGCCCAATCTATACCAAAAAAATAAATAAATAAATAGTGCATTAATATTAATAATCCAATAATGTATTTGGAATATATATAACAATCTGACTGGATTGCATAACAAGTACTTTAATTTTTGATACTTTAAGTATATTTTGATGCTGATACTTTGGGACTTTTACTTGTAGTGGAGTAATTCTGCAGTGTGGTATTAGTACTTTTTCTTAAATAAGGAATCTGAATACTTTTTTTTTCCACCACTGCTCCCTGTATGTGACATGAAATTCATGCATTATATTTTAACCTTCCAAAGTCCATTTGAATAGCTTACATTTAATACACTACTCAAGGCTGATGTTTGGGTTTTTGGTGTGTGGCCCTCAAACATATGGTGGCTCCCTAAATAGGCACTCTGTCATCAAAACTTTGAGCACCCTGGTCTCAGTTGCCGCTGTGTCTGTCTGTGTGTCAGCCCTGTGATAAACGGACGTTCGTCAAAAGGTGCTTGGCCCAGTGTGAGCTGGAACAGGCTGTGGGCATTGTGTACACACAATGATAAATGGACATTGCAAACTTTAGAAAGTGACTATCCCCGGCACAAAACATCTCCAAGTTCTTGCTTCTGAATTTGTGTAGGCTCACTGACTGACATTTTTGTAGGCTCAGTTCGCCGTTTCAATTAAGAAAACCCTTCTGCTAGACGAGTAAGTTATGCACACAGTGGGAAATGAACAACAAACATTCCTGCTGAAGACTGAAATAACGACTCCGACCACTTTGACAGACACCGAATTCTGTTTTTCCTCCAGTCTGAAAAACAATTTGTCTAATAAAATAGTAAAAGTACCTGCGTATGTTTGGAAACCATCTGTTGATGCAGCCGCCGCCAAGTGAAAGTTTAAAAAAACACCTAATCAGTGCTATAAAACAGCTTAACTACAGAGTGATAGCAACAATAATTCACTTGGCAGTGATGCATTTAGGAAAAACCCCACACAGGATTTGTTAAAAGCTGATCTAGTGATGCTCATTTAAAACTGATGATGGGGTACTAAAGCCACTGTGCAGTTTGGTGCCCTTCCTCTAGCATCGAATATCACAACAGAAGAGCTGCATCCACAGAAAGACAGTGTGTGAGACTGTCAGCTGTGTGTGTGTGTGTGTGTGTGTGAGTCGTGAGGACAGCTGGCAATCTGGGCTGGTTCAGAAAGAGTAAGGTGTGTTGTGTGTAACTGCGTGTGTGTGTGTCTATCCATGTGTCTGAGTGATGTATGTTAGTGTGTGCTGAAAACACTTTCAAACAGTTCATTACCCAAGCAGTTGGAAAGCCATTTGCCAAACAGGGTAAGAGCTGTTAATAAGATTAAAATCTCTCGGCACCCCACCATCAAGAAAGGACCCCCAGTGACACGTGCACACCAACAAACAAACACACACTTCTTTTTATCTGTTAAAGATTCAGATAGTTAATGAAACCAGCTTTCTTTTTCTCCACAAAACAAAGTGAATTGTTGTTTTGATTGCCTTCCTCCTTAAAGTCTTTCTCTATTTGTGGCCCCCAGCCTCCCTCTCTCTTTCTCTCTCTCTCTCTCTCCACACACACACAAACACACACTAATTTTACCAATTTCCACCTGCTTCCTCCAGAAGTCCCATCTATAAGAGTGCTGCTTTAGTAATCAGCGCGCGTGTGTGTATGCGTCAACATGCCTCCGTGGTGCGCTATTCTATTAAATTTTAATTAGCCACCCCCCTCCCTTTCCGTGTATACAAAGAATATTAAGTAAATTTATGATGCGTGGATGCAGCATAGGACAGACAGATATGCATGAGGAACATGGGGGGGAAAGGGGGAGAGCGGGAGGAAAAGACAAAGACAGAGAGAGAGGGAGAAGAAAAGCAAGAGAATCAGCACAATTTATTCACCCTCATTTCCGGCGTGTACAATATTAAGGCCATTACAGGCTGCCTCTGTCAGCGTGTTTGGAACAACACGTTAGTTAATGGGGGGGAGACGAGGTGAGGAAGAGGGAGGAAGAGAAAGGAGGGGAGACTGGGAACGAACCTCTCCATCACATGAAACTAAAACTTGTTGCTGAATAATAACGCAGCTTTCAAGGTCTTTTAGCTGAAATTTAAGGTCTTTACACACAAGGGGATGGGATTAATAAGTGACATGAAATGCAAAAAACTATATCAGCAGAGATGGGAATTTGCAAATGATGATTTAAAAAAAACATAAAAGTTATATAAAAATGCATCGAAGCAATGTGAAATATAGTAAATCCTTCTCTCTCTTTTTATGTTGATTATTTATTTTGTTTCAAAGTATTCATTTTATTTTTAAAGTACTTTATATTTTTTCCCTCCATGGCAAATATGTGCAGAATTTATCTAAACAAAATAATTTGTATTTGTAAAACAAAACACCCAATAAAAGCTTTAAAAAAATGTCTATCATATACAATTTATTTCATATTCTATCCATAATGCTGAAACCCCAGATGCAATATTAACCTCATTTAAACAACATTTTACATTCTGACCTTTGCATAAGTGGGTGTGAAGATAACCATAAAAAAATTATTCAATTCACATAGGAGCAATTAAAAACAGGCTTTACCATGTAGTTATATCATATATATGACTTGTTTTTTGAATGCTATATCAGATGTGAAATTACCTTCATCAGAATAGAAGATTTTAGCCATTTCCCGGTCTTAGTTGCAAAAGTTTTTCCATAAAAAGGTTGAAATAGATTTGTGCAAGCAGAGGATGAACATGAGAGCTGCAGCTAGTAGGTCTGAGGTAAGTTGTTGTTTAGTCTAAGCTACTGTAAGCTACTTTATGCTTATGTTTCCTTTTAGTGAACTGATCACAGTCAATTTTAATGTTGCCTCTGGTAAACAGCTACGAAGTTTATGTGTCTGGGGCTTTTATTGTGAAAGGTAAGACCACAGGGAACCCTTGTGCTGGTTGAAAGGAAGATAGAGCTGTTGTTTTATAATCCTCGTAAATATAGGTGCAATTCATAACCCACAGCTACACTATGGTGTAAGTTTTAAAAGTCTGTGCCGCACAGAGTGATTGGTTAAAGCTTTTAGTTGCTTTGCGAAAGCTCAGAAAAATTGTCCTTGTTCTAAAAAAAGAAAGAAAGAAAAACAGACAAATGTGTTTTTTTTGGCCACTTATTACTAACCATCTTTGTGAAACTACTTAGGACTTAAACAGCATTTTGAAAAAAGATATCGATGTGCAATGGCTGTAAGAGTTTATTTAGAAAAATTGATACATCTCACAGCAGCTTTAGCTCTGAAAGAGGAGAGATTTTTACGAAAACACTCACAGTCTAAACAGTACATCCTGCTGTCTTTTTCCATCTCCCCCTAAAGTATCTCTTCCTCCCCTCCTTCTGTTTCTCCCTCCCTCCGAAGCAGTGCATTTGTCTCTCATCTGGTAATGAGGAAAGGTCTGCAGAGACACTGAGACTAAAGCTTCATCAGCAAAGACCAGTCCCATCATGCTGCGCCATGCACAACAAACACACACAGACATAAACACACACACAAACACGCACACTCTTTGTCTGGCTTCATCAGCAAACACCACCGTCATCATGCTGCAAGGTGTACGTACACAGACACACACACACACACAGGAAAGACCATCATCGTACAGCATCATCTTCATGCACACAAAGACAACAGGAGCAGAGGAAGGGAGGGGCTGGAAGAAGAAGGGAAGAGAGAGAAAAACAATTCAGCAGAGGTGGTGGTTGGATGAAGCAAAGAAAAAAGACACAGAGAGAAAAATGAAGAAAAAGGGACTGAGAGGAGGAGGAAGAGAGAGATAAAGAGAAAGACACAAGGTGACAGGAAGGGAGACAGAAGCTGAGCGAAGTGACAGTGTACCGAAGCCAGGCCTAAATACAAACAGTTTTATCTGTTGACACCCACTACCTCCTGACACGGCCGTCAACTGTACTTATTACCACATTCTCTGTAGACACACCAGCCTGTCACCTCAACACACACACACAGGGGTTTAGACACACATGCACACAAACACCAAAGACAGTTTATTTGCTGGGGCGCACACACCGGGTCTTAGAGACACGCGCTAGCTTCGGGACAATACATAGTACACAAGGTACTTTCACACATGTACACCCGCACGCTGTAGTAATTTCCAGCAGCAGACAGGTGGGTGCGATGGGCTGAACTCTGGGGCATCTCTACAGTGATGCTGTCAGGCCGGTGTTTAGCCTAGCTACGGGCTAAGGGGCTTGCGAGTTAGCTCGGGATGTTATGACAGCCCGGCAACCTGCCTACACGGGTCACCGGGCAGCTCAGAGCTCCACAGTGTGTGTGTTTGTGTTCGTGGGGGTGTGTTATGGGTTTTGTCATGTCTGGGTGTCTGGAGGAACATACCTTAAATGCTGCCTTGCCAGACATAGAATATATTTACACAGACAAACAGGTACACGTTTATTTACATTTCCCTTTGCTGTAGGACACATATTGCTGTGTCTGCTGCCGGCGCTTTCAGAAGCTTCACTGCTGGTCCACTGCAGTGGAAAAAGCTTATTCCAACAGAATGGTAATTTAGGCTGAATCCATGTGTGTATCTGGATGCAGTAACACACATTTACAATGATCCTATGCTTTGACTTGATAGTGTCTAGAGCCTGACCGATATGGGATTTTTGAGACGGATGCCTGATACTGATTTTAGAGGGAAAATTCATCAATAACTGATATGGTGACTGATATAGCAGTTTTTGGAGCTGGAATGAAAATAGACCTTTTTATGTGCACCAATTTTCCACCACACATTATGCAAATGTACCCTTTCTAAAACATAAAACTTTATTAAATAATATTTAACATTGTAATGTATTATAAAAACAATGTGTAACATTGTCAGCCATCCCTATAATTGATAAGAAAAATAAAAGAATAATAAAAATAGACATCATTACTGTTCAGTCAATTGCTGACTATTTAAAAAAAAGGATAAAAAACAATAGCTAACACATTTCTAAATCACGCCATGCAACATTTTCTGCATTATGTATTGTGTAAAAAAGTCTTCATAACATCACATATTGGACAGCATATACACATATAGACCAATAACAACCGATCATTTTAGACAACGTATATATCCGTCAGTCCCTAAGCTTCCCTGATCTGAAACAACTAGTGCTCAAACGATTCTCTCAACAAAAAACAAATCAATTTTGCATCAGCAGAATGGAAGATAATGGAAAAAAAGTGCAATTCGGCCTTTAAGATCACTCGCTAACCAAGCAGTGACAGCAAACAACATCCGCACAAACAATATGTACTTAGATTTCAAATCTCAGTGACAGCTAATTATTCTTGATCTCTGTTTAAGGTTACTAAATCGGTTGCCAAGCAAAGTAAGTCAAAACTTTCTCTGTAGGCTGGAGTGGACTGTTGCCAGGCAACACTAAGTTTTTTTTTTTTTTTTTTTTTTAAGTTTTGTTGTGTTTTTTTTTCTTTGAAACTATTGTGGCTTCTGGTCTTTATAAAAGACTCAGCAACAACATCACATTTATCACATTTCTGCTTGTGTCAAGAAATCAGCTAAAGGAGAGAGAGAGAGAGAGAGAGAGAGAGAGAGAGAGAGAGAGAGAGAGGTGGACAATGAGAGGAGATCAATGGAGTGACAAGGTTGAGAGCGCAGTCAATGCACACAGATATGACATTGCAGTGACACTCAGTTCTGCAGAATAGGGCCGAGCCCCTGAACTGTTTCTGAGCAGATGGTCTGTGTGTATCCACTTGTGTGTGAGCATTTAAGTGTGTGTGAGTGTGTGTGACCTTGACCCACAAGCCGATCAAGCTGCCAAATTTCTGACTGCGAGACAAGAGGCCGCCATAGGACCTTTCCATAAAACACACACGTGAGTTTAAACACCATGCCAGCAACCTTAACAACTGACATACTGTAGGTTTTCACAGTCACATCCTGTATATAAATATGAATTCCGCCACAAGGTGGCACTGTTTCCCCATCCTTCTTCACAATCTATGAGAGGGAGAAGAGAGTGAGAGTGTGTGTGCGTGTCTTCATGAGTTCTGCAGTGCTGGTTACCGGGCCTCTCCTTAGTTTTAACTCAGATCAATGGTTATTACTGTGCCCTTGTCCAGGTCTCTCTCGTCTCTCTCTCTCCCGTACAGGCCCAGAGATGCAGAAAAACAGCCAAAACACACACACATACACACAGACACACGAGCATGTGCACACACAGGAAAAATAAAGGTACATGCGTACACAGGCAACCATCTGCAGCCTTTATCAAAAGCAGGCTTCCTGCTGTGATCACTTCCTTTCCTCATTTCACACTTGTTTCTCCAGAGGTGGTAATAAAATACTGATGAATATTCTACTTTTTCTCAGACTGCTGATTCTAGTTGGCCACTGCAATCCTCCGCATCTTTCATACAAAACTGTTATAAGTTTCACAGTGCTATGAATACAGTATGTGTGTATGCAACTTAAAAAACTATCATTTTCTGGAGTCTATCTTTCAATATATATGACATAGAGGAATAAGAGGTGGTGGTTGCTTAAATTCTTTGAAAAATAAGACTAATTCTCTGTATTTGTGCTACTCATTTTCAATTGTAGGTATTACTTTACTACTTCACAAAAAAGGCATGATTTGTGGGGCGGACTGAAACCCCAACACAGTATTTCTTCTAGCTGATTTCTGTTTTTACAGTTTTCTATTCAATAAGCTCAGACAAATAGACATAATAAATAACAACCACAGGTACCAAAGCGGCAAACCCGGGCCTGAAAAGTGACACCAATGAGGATGTCTCTTAAACTTGCATTCTTTCTAATGTCCAGCAGGTGGAGACTCCACTGAGTGTTGTTTTTTATTTCTGTCTTTGAAAGAAACTTTGACCTTTTACTGTGTGTTTTCAGTGCTTTTTCAGTGATTTTGTGGCTTAAAAAGTGTCTCATTTAGCTGTTGTACTAGCTGTCATCAACTACATTTGTAAGCAGAAACTGAGGGGACAGAGTTTTCACATGAAGAAAACATAATGTACTTATGCCTAATTAGCTTATCAATTGTTTGATATTTTTTACTTACTAAATTCATGCTACTTATACTTACCTATATCAGTGTCAATAGACTCTTTAACACGGTGAATCCAGAATGATTACTAGATACTTAACTGAGCTCTCAGACGTCCTCCAAGGAGGCAGTTCACTGAGGAGTGATGGTTTAAAACTGTCATTGTAAATATGCTAAATACCAGAACACATTTTTTTCCTCCTCACATTTTCTGAATTTAGTCGGCTAGTATTCTGTGGGCCAGACTGGAAGCTTTGGTATGCAGCCAGTTGATGATCACTGAACTACAAAAGACCTCTCCTTTGGTACCACTTTTCCTACGTGTTTTAGATTTCACTCTGTTCTAACACAGCTGATCAAAATTATCAACTTGTTTCTATGAACTCCTGAAGCTGCTCAATAACAAGCTGATCATTAACTCTATCGAATCAGCTGTTCATACCTGCACCGTGCTAACCAAGCTAGCTAGCTAGTACTACTGATAAGTTAGCTTCACCCTTTTGTCCAATTATTGTCATTTCTGGCTCAAAAAACGAAACAAAATAGTGATGCCCAAAACCTTGAGTGTCCACAATCTAACAGGTAACCTCACAGTGGTTATGTCCACTTCTTTAATACAGTCTGTGGTAGAAGCTCAGATTTGCAGTCTGACTAACTCACCAGATAGTGCGAGCATAAGTATATAAGTTAGCATGTACACTTTGCGATGAACATATTGTAAACTGTTTCATATGGATCCTATATTTATTCCAATCAGGGTATGAGTCTTTTGAAAAAGAAGCCTAAAAATATAACTTTCTTGGTAAGCCACATATGCATAATTTTATCTTTATCATACAGGCCGTATGGTCACTTCAACTCACAGGTGTGAGCTACTGAGCGCGCCTCATGAATAATCATGTCCTAAACATAAATATGGTGATTTCAGAATGCTGATTGGCTTGGCTGAGTGTCTGTGGATGGGTGAGAGCAAGGGAGACATATCACATGTGTGCATGTGGATGTTTGTGCGGGGGTTTGTGTGCATGTGTGCAAGAGTTGGTGTGTCTTGGAGCCGGAGGCCGGCCAATCCAAAAAGCCATGAATGTGTAAACAATGCGCTCTGCAATTCCCAATCAACACCTCCACACCACCCACGCCTCGTAATCAGAGAGTGGGAGAAAGAGAGAAAAGACAGAGAAGCCATCACTGGCATTTCTCCATAATCAAAGTTGACAGAGGGTAGAAATAACATACTAATCAATGGTCCTCCACATCCACTACAGTTCAGGTCATTTTAGTTCGTTTTTTTTTTCCTGGAGGGAAACTTGGCTCGCAGTATCGGCGCATTACAAACAATAGCAATGTCCAAACAGAGACAGCACCTCGCCACTCAAACATATGACACACTCATAATCCAAGAGCCGTGAAAAGAAGCTAATTAACCCGGCAACAAAACATAGCAGCGTGGGTAAACACAACAACAAATTTGACATGCAGGGAGCCTGAGGTAAGGAAAGGTAGCAGATAGTTGAGATGCTGCCTTAAAATGAATGCAGAAGGAAATAATGTTGGCTTTCAGCAGGTTTATATGGTCAAAAATCTGCATCATGTCATGGAAGAAACGTCACAGTTCTAATGTCATGATTTAGATCAATTTAAAGTGTATTCTGCTTATTATGTTCTGCAAAATAATCAAATATAAAAAGAAGTAAAAGCAGCATAAGGAAAGAGATAGAAAGAAACTGATACCCATCTACTGATGAAAATGTCTGAAAATCAAGCTGATAAAGTTTTCTCTGTCTTTCTCCTGTTATACTTTTTCCATATTCCATCTTCCTCCTTTTCTTCCCTTTCTCTCCATCTATGCCTTTCTCGCTTTCATCTCTCTCTCTGCTGTGCTCTATCTTCTACCCATGCTGTCTTCTCCATCTCCATTTTATGCCGTTTCCCGTGAAAGACGTCTTTTCTATAACTTTCTTTCACTTAGTTTTTCAATTTTCCTCCCCCCAAGCCCTCCCTTCTTTCTCCATCTTTTCCATCACCCTTCCTCTCAGACACGCTCTCTCCTGTCAAGGACACATGCTTCTGAAAGAGGGGCGGAAAAAAAATCATATGAATACTGTGAATCACCCTTCTCTTTATGTCTTCTTCTCTCTTTCTACCCTCCTGCTGCCTCCCTCCTTCCTTTTCCACAAAGATATCTGAGTGCTGATTTCCCCCATGCCTGTCAGGGCTGGACAGCACTGGGCAACAGCAGGTAGACTCACAAAATATAAATGTATGAATAAGAAATAAACACCAACAAAGCGTGCACACACACAGACACAGAGTGTGCTTGACAATCTGTTTGACCATCTGTCTGCCTCGTGCATTGACATAGTTGCTGTCTGAACTTGAGGACATTGTGCATGTCTGTGTGTGTCTGTGCAGGTGTGTGGTTGCGTTGGACTAATTTATCGACTGCTTTAAACTGCAAATCAGCCAGTAAGTATCATCCAGCTCTGCCTTTAAATACAGTTCATGGGATATTACATGTGATGTATATAATTAAGAAATATTAATTTCATGATTATCCCCCAGTGATTGTAGTAGATTCCAACACATTAATATGCGTAAATATTATTATTCACAAGATTATCATTATCTTGGGTTTCAAGGGGGAGTCCTGTGATAGCAGACGCTTTATCACCATGACAACAGTACAACTCAAGGGAAAACAGCAAGCACTTATCGAGTATTGGCAAGAGCATGACAATTTAGAGATGCTGACTATTTGCACAAAATAACTTCTGCCAGCTACTGCAGTCCAAGGTTATTACGAGCTTTTACAAACCCATACTGCTGGAAACTAAGTGAATATAGCAGTAATGATTTTCGGATTAAAGTGTATTCCTGCTGTGGACTCAAAAACAGGCTCCAGGTGAACTGCACTGTGGTGAAAGTTCGGATTTTCTTGAAGTGGGGTTGTGTGACGTACTTATCCTTAGTCAGTGTACTCATAGCAGGCAGTGTATCCTGCCTTCTTCTCCAGCTGGCACAGCGACCACCATCTACTGTAGGTCATACACTGACAGTGGGGAAGAACCTGACACAAGCACACTTCAGAAACCTAAATTATATTGTTTCACAGGCATTCACAATATGATCGCCACCACCAGTGTAGGTAGAATTGATTTATAAACATATAACAATCTATGAGGGAAATTTCATTCATGTACATGGAGATTTACATGTCTAATTACAATACGAAAGTAACTTTAATGACAGAAAGCAGTGAGAACGCTTGAAGGGCAGAAGTACGGTCTGAGTGTGTTGATAGCTATGGTCACTTAATTGGTTGGAAACATAAGATGATCATTTATATTCGTGGTTAATGTGACATTTTGATAGAATGTT
>CAFUXE010001178.1:138969-154953 GCA_903364295.1 Serranus cabrilla
GTGTGTGTGTGTGTGTGTGTGTGTGTGCTGTGCTTATCCAATTATTTTCGAATCCCATCTAAGAGAAACGTCTGTTACTTGCCATCTGCAGAAGATGAGGGTGGCAGACATTAAAGGAGAAGATCAGTGATGGAATTCACATTCTTACACACATGCAGCATGCAGATGCACACACACGCACACACACACACACACGGACAGTTCATATGAACTCAAACTGGATCTTGCACTCTTTGACCTGTGTGCCATTAAGGGGCGTAAACAATGCATTAAAGATTAAAAAAACACCCAAAATGACTCGACATTTTCGGTGGCATTGATAAATACAGATGCCAAGGACTTAACACAAATCATGATCTGTTTAGTTTAAAAAGTACAACACGCCCTACCTCTGAACAGAAAAGAGGAATGAAGAGAAAATGCAGAAAGATAAGCAAAGGACAGTATCCTGCAGGGCTGGAATGATGAATGATTCATAAACGACTGAGTAAGAGTGGAGAGGAGTTATTAATTATTTTGCTGCCTCTGGTAGAGGATGAACATCTGCACACCGGGATCTGAACTTCTGTCCGGAGAGAAAGAAAGGGAGAAAAATGAGAATGTGACTGACAGATCTTGATATCTCAAGAACCCAAATTGCTTAATGGTGTCTGATAATGAGAGAGAGGATCAAAATATGCAAAACGCTTTTGGACAGAAACAGTAACAAAACCAACATGGATGAAACAAAAGGCAATATTTCCACAACTGAAGAAACAAAACCATCCTCTCCCACTGCAACGTGTCCCCCAGGCCTCTGCAGTGAATAAGAATGTGTTCTTAGTGCCTTGTTAAACGGAGTCAAAAAAAAAAAAAAAACACTGCCAAAGGGAAAGACCTACACTCACCATAGTCAAGGTTAAAGAAGTGTATTCTAAAAGCCCTCTGCATGCAGCAGAGCAAACACTGAAGAGGGAAGGAACTTATTCCCACAAGGAGGACACGTGGTTATTGTCCAGGAACCCTGCAGCTCAGATTAGAGGCCTGTTTCTACCTAATGATGGTCAGACCTCTGACATGAACACACACACATTTGCACACAGGCACATGAAACGCACAGTATGCAACATTCAACCGCAGGGGGTCTCTCAATCAAAACAACAGAAAACTGAGTTTGGTGACATTGCAGTTGTTGCAGTTAGCTTCTTCCAGTTAGGATTCCTTCAGTGTTTATGATTCAGGTTTTTACTGGGAGCTGAATTATCTGCAGAGGTCTCCTCCTCACCAAAACAAACAGACCCAGTGATTAAAACTGGTATAAACACAGAATAAAGCAGTGTCATGTTAAAAATCTGTGTTTTTCCAATGCAGTTTGGCAGACAGCTGCTGCTAATGTTCGCCCTGCTTGTTTCTCTTGATAACTTTGGATCCAGATGTCCAATCACTAAAATCTTTCATGCAGTTAAATGTACAGTTAACAATCAAGATCTAAACTGAATGAAATGTAAATTTATGACAGCTTCTGTGAGAAAAGAGGATGTGACGCCATTGATGGACGACCAAATGAACCTTGATTAAAATAATGGATTTCTTTTGGTTTGAACATAGTTGAAACATTTTGGATACTGTCCGCACACAACTGAACAATATATATAATATATAGGTTTAATTGTTTTTATGCAATTGAAAGTTCAAAAAGTTACATATTGTACTTTTAGGCGAAAGTAGTAAGTCTCAAAAAGTCTGCAAAAAGAAGGCCCTTCACACTGTTGATGATTTTCTGTTTGCAGGTCCATGTTCAGTACACAAAGATCCAACAAGGCAGCCAGACACACTGGCAAATATTATTAAAAAATGTCTAAAATTCATATATACACACACAGCAGTCAACAAAAAGGCTGTCATGCTGACATTGCCCCTCAGGCGTCTGTGTGTTGTCGGGTAAATATTGTCAGAGTGGATTAGAAGCCCAGTTCTGCGACCAGATGGGTGATAAGACCCTTTCTGCAACCACCTTCACGGCAAATCACCATCAGTGGTCTGTCTGCATACAGACACACACGCCGTGCTCATTACCGGCACATACACACACACATACAGGTTTTTCAGACATTCCTGACTGTCTGACACACACGGATATCCACACATGCACAAAAACGTACATTTATTTTTTATACTTGTGTCTGTAACTACACATCCAGAAGGATTCAATCACACAGGAAGGTGACCAAACCAAACGTCCATTGAAGAGATTAGCCAGCCATGGACAGAATCTTTCAGACCCAGAAAAGAGAGAACAATGTTCACACTATCAGGATGAGGAAGAGGCAGCAGGAAGGAGAGGGAGAAGAAATAAAGGTAGAAAGAAAGAAATACCAAGATGGAAAGAAAGAAAGAATGAATCAAGAAAGTCAGAAAGAGGAATGAAAGAAAGAAAAAGCAAAAGGAGGGAGAGGAAAATGAGTTGTTCATACCTGACTGCTTCTGTAATATAAAATCCAATTTGGAGAGGCATAGACGTGAGGCGGGGGGGTGGAGGATGAGATAAGGTGGGGTCCTTTTTCCCTGCCGTACCCTTGTCCCATCTTACACAGTGCATGCTTATGTACACACACATGCACGCACACACACACACTAACAGCCATACCAGCACACACGTAGTCCGTCATCAGCTCGGCAAACACTAAATAATGAACAATACGGAGGCTGTCCCAGCATGATAAGTGACTGCCCTATCCTTCCCATTAGTGCCACCCGCCAGAATTAATGATAATTATGTCACGTCCCTTCCCGTACTTTTATTGAATTCTTATCTATGAATAAACGAAGAAAGCCGGCGTCAGAGTGAGAGGGAAGGAAGGAGTTTAAAAAGAGATAGCGGCAAAGTCAAGCCCAAATAAGAATATCTGAAATTTCTCATTTAATTATTTTACGTCTGAAAGAAAAGTTGCGATATGGAACAGCAAAATAGTGCAAGTTCAATGAGCAATCAGAGGTCTGGAGCTAGAGAGTTGTGACCATCGCTGATAAGGCTGGAAGCTCTCCGTCTGTCCCTCTAGGAGAGGTGCATAATTTACCAGAGCTCCACCAGAGGGCTAAGATACCGCAGTGAACACGGCTAAGTTTCTCCAGAGTGCTGGAACACAATAACGACAGATCTGCATGAAAGAGCTGCATAAATAGGTGACAAAACCTCGAGAATATACACTTTGTTATCAAATGTGGTGATTACTGCAGGTTTGTGTGTGTTGAAACTGACTCCAGAGCTGCTTATAAAGCTTTAGAAAGACTAAATAAAACAAAAATCTATGTTGGGTATGTTTATAATCTGGCATCTGAGCCTCTCTTAAGAAACAGATTCTAAAGAGCATCACCTTGTCAGGGTTGATAATTTTCAGCCTGATGACATTTTTAAATATGTTAAATATTGAATGAGCTTATTAGAAAGACATAAACAACACATTTAAAAACATGACTGTCAAAATGTAGTCCGACATCTGTTCATGTTGGAAGAATTTGGGGGAAAGCTTTTTTTAATTTTTTTTATTTTTTTACATCACATCTAGTTTTGCTGAGAAAATTACAAAAAAAAAAGAGACTTCTGCTGTGTTTAAGTACAAAAACAAACCCCGGGTTGCACTCATTAATGGGAGTAATAACTTGTTGATTGCCATCACATGATGTTATAAAAAGATATGAACTTGGAAGGATATCAAAAGATGCTAGAAACTGTAACATGTTCTTTAAGTGATAATGAGGATTAAAATATTACTGTTAATGATTAGACCTGCATGTGTGGATAAAAACACACACCTCATTTTGATCAGTGATTAATGACACTAAAGTGATGACTAAGCAGGGAGGGTTTGAAATGCTTTTGAGAGTCCTGATTAAGGGAAGACGTTTATGCGCACACACTCACAGAAGCAGCGCTAAGGATAATGAGTGTGTGTGCAAAGTGCTCTTTGACAACTCCAGTGGAGAACGTAATGAGTGTGTGATAATACACTCAAACAGGAACTTAATGAGGCACAGGTAAGAAGTGTTGCTGCAAAAGTGCTGCAGCTAGGGATGAGAAAACTTCACTGTGACCCCCCATAAACCATCCACACATTGTCTTTTAATCTGCAGTGTATTCTGATCAATAACTGCTTAATGACCTGAGAGACTAGTAGCAACGTCTCCTGGAAAAATATGTCCAGGATGTAATATTGCTCTATACTGCAATATAGTCAGTAGAGGATGTATGGTGTCTCCAAGGCTTGTCCCCAGGTAGTTCCAGGATTTAACGCTCACTAAACCAGCACATCTGCTGGATGTGACGTGAAAACACAAACATATACTCGGTATTTTCCTGAATAGTAACGTTTTTGGCAGCCATGAAAGCCCCTCTGTCTGTGCCAAAGTGGAGAAACAAGAAACCGCGGAAGGAAAAATGACAGGGAGGATAATCTAATTTTTGGTGGAATGCACCCATCCGACAAGAAGTAGAATTCATATGTCAAAGTCAATAATCACTTTTTCAGAATGCAGAATAAACAGCAACAGATGTCCGCGTTGGCGTCAGTGTGCCGCATGTAGGCGAAGAAATTTACTGCATATGTCAATGTTTGTGTCAGAAATATCACAAAGTTTTGCTCAGTTTAATTTCATCAACAGAGTAACACATTTAGAGATAGGCAGTTAGAGGGAACAGGGGTTTGGCTAAGTTGGGAGGAATCCAGTCGGTGAGGTGATAAATATCAGTCTGTCAATCACTTTGTACGTACTGATGTTATAGCTTCTTGCCTATATGAAAAGATGTTACAGCTTGATTATGCAAAGAAGTGTAAGACCTCAAATATGTTGCCAGAAGAAGTAGACGAGACGGAAATGAGGTGAGGAGGTGATGTTCTTCATTTAAATTAAGCAGCTTCTATATTCGCACCCAGTAACACAGTGACAGCGACAATATTACTCATTTCAACTGCATGATACAGCTCAACTCGACTCCGCTAGAATCATTTGGTACCAAGTATGTTTCTTGATTTTGTTTTCTGATGCAGATTAAGATTAGGATTAAGAGCAAGCAGTGAATTTGTCCTCTACATTTAACCCATCCAGTGAACCCAGCGTGGGACCCTGATACATAGGACACTTCATACAAGATCTGTCAGTTCTGGGATTCCAACCTGCGACCTTCGGATTATAAATTAGATAGTATTTAGTGAGATTCTTAGCTGACCGTCAAATCGTACAGCTGTGGTTGAATCTTTTCTTGGCAACCCAAGACAGGAACGTCTGAATCTCACCAATTGATCAACAGGTTTTGTTGGCTGCAGAGTCAATGACAAAAATTCTGTCGCTATTGAATGTAGCTTTGTTAGTTAAAAATATTATGTTTGTGCAGGACATGGGACAATTTATTGTGATGATTTATGTCACAAGTCTCAGTGGTCTGCAGTGTTTTAACTCCACCTTCACATATTGGCTCATCTCACCTGGAATCTCAACACAGGTGATTCCAAAATAAGTACCAGGTACTATCCACAACTTTTGTTGAAGGAAAATGAAAAAAGAAAGTCGAGTCAAGTCATACCATGCAGTAGAAATTAGGCATTTGACAAATAATTAATTGGGAGTTCTAAGGCGCCAAAATACTTCATTAAACTGCCTGTTGGACGGTAATAACTTCTCGATTGCCATCATTTAATATTAAAAAAAAAGATATGGGCTTGTAGGAATCTTAAAAGATGCTAGAAACTATATTAAGAGATGTAACATGTTCTTAAAGTGATAATGAGGATTCAAATATTACTGTTAATGATTCGAGATTAACAAGACCTGCATGGTGACAATGTGTTGGATAAAAACAAACACCTCATTTTATCAGTGATTAATGGTATAAAAGTGATGAATGAGCAGGGAATGTTTGAAAGGTCCATCTCATCCCACACCTTTCCAACACCAGAACCGGGGTGTTTGCTTTTGTTAATTTCTGTAACTTTCTGATTCTGACACAATCCAACATTCACAGCAACTTCACAGAGAGAACAAATGCAGGGTTTGAACTTCTCTCTCAAGGTTTCTTTTCTGTTCGTTACACAACCTTTTATGTCTCTTTTTGTGTTTACAACCGGGTGCAACACTATGAATGTGTTCCAGGAGAGATTGTCTGAAAGTGTGTGATTATCATGTCTCGCCCTTCTCTACGATGGCTGGCTTTTGACTCTGCCTTTTAGTGTTTTAGTTTAGTTTTAGTGTGGTCATCTGGAACAATTTTCACCCTCAGAAGGGGATGGAGAACACTTTGTGCAGAGCAGTTTTTTCTCGTATTTGCTGACCTTAGGCATGAGCTGGCAAGGATGGAAAATGGCCGTGGGTTCCAACTTAATCACACTGATGATGCCAATTAAAAAAATAAACTGTGAACTACTTACTGGAGCCATGAGGCAGGTTGGTGAAGAACGTCTTAAGACGACCAGCAAGCCACTCCATGCTCTCATGAAGGTTTGCCAGAGCCTTCAGGTCACTGACGTCCCGCAGGATCTCATTCTGGGGGATTAACTTGTCTCCAAGGTTCCCAGTCAGCACCTCCGACTCCTTAGCAAAAGCCGCCCTGAATGATGCAGAGAGCGAAGGGTGTGAGAGTTTGTGTGGTTCGAAGGAAAAACACAACATATCATTGGCAAAGAAAAACAATATTTGACCATCACTCAATCAGCAAACACCCTTTCATCAAAAATGACTGCTATCAGAAAAAGTGCTAGGACAAATACATGTCTGATGACTAAGAGGCATGACTATGAAAAACCCTGTAATCAGTCTACAGTATTACATTATTTGCAGAAAATTACCAGTTATTGGTTTTGCTGGTCTGACTCAGAATGTCTGGTCTGGAGAGGCAGTGAGTGGCTTACATAAATGCTTTAATAAAAGGCCAATTTTCATAAGATAAAAACATAATGGATTGCTGAATGGAATGGGTGTGCAAATGTATGTGTTCATTTATTTATGAAGTGTGTTTATAGTGTGTGTGTGTGTTTATTTGAAGAGGGTGAAAGTTTTATAATAATCCCATGCTTAAATGCGCAATGATGGGGGACTGAATTGACATTTATTGTGATGCACAAATGTCCAAACTAGTTAAATAGAAATAAGACGGGAAGACAGGAGCACCAGAAAGTTGCACACAAAGGATTTTGTAGACTGAGTGACTTTAAAAGGAGAGCGTTGCTAGCAGCTAAAAAAGTCAGTAGGAGAGAAAAACAACAGGTGATCGAGAACATTTAGAAGTGGAAGACAAACAGACGTTGGAGATGTAGAAGGTGGAATAACACAGATCAAAACCCCTCTTTCGATATATGTACAAGTGCTTGTGGTTTTGGAGGGATAATTGTCTTTGGCGACTGGCAACAAAGGATGGCAGAGAGCGGGAAGCAGGAAAACTACATCTCAGCACCACAGCGCTGCAAACACATGGCATGCGGACCGGGCCTCCGGTGTCACCAGGAAACCGGCAAGATCAAGATCGTTTGAACAACAAATGAGTAAAAAAAACACACACACAAACACATATTCTCTCTCTCACACATAGGCATGTGTAGCCTATTAATGAGGCTTTATTAACGCACTGGGTTGCCAGTCGTGCAGAAGCTAATCCCCCTTTCATAGTGATGAAAACATCTACGGCTCGCAAATCAAACAGCCTTATGGTCTCCCCCTTGCTATCTCTGAGCGTGTGTGTGTGTGTGCGAAAGGAGTGTGAGAGAGGCAGGAAGCGCACACAACAGATTGACTTTCTTTGGCCACATAACCAATTTATTTATTTACTTTACTATTCCGCTCCGATGAGCTCCAGTGTTCCCTGAAGAGTGCGCACATTCAAAGGCAATTTCGATAAGACTGCCCCCCCCCCTCCCTGCCTCCGTCTGCTCTCCTTATATTTTTCTATTTTGTTCTTCCCTCGTTTCCTTACTTCCCTCAGATAGTGGGTGTTTAAAAGAGCAATCATGACTTATTTTATGGCTGCATCTTAGTCAACAACAGAGGGTTCAATAATATGTGAATAAAAGAAGCAAAGACGGGGAGGGAGGGATTATTTGCGTGATTGCTCAAGTGTGGTGGTGTATGTCTACTCCTCCTTGTTTGTGTGTGTATGTGTGTGTGTGTGTGTGTGCTTGTTTCCCTATTTGTTTGAGTGTGTGTTTTTTGAGAGATTTGTGAATGTGCACACACAAGGACATATGCACATTTATATGAAGTAGAACATGTGTTTTTCTGTGTGTATTTGTGTGTGTACCGAGTAAAGTCCTCCTCATCCTCTCTCTTCTGTCGCGTCTGTCTGGGTTGGGCCATATTTGCCCAGTTCGGGAGCGACTGGAGCAGACGACTGATGTCCTCGTCTTTAGACCAGGAAGCACTGATGGTGAGCTTCTCCTCACACTGGACAACAGCCCTGAGGACACACAGACATACTGTGATGCAGAAAAACTCCAAATGCATATAAACATAACATAAACAAATCAAACTAATTACAGCAAAGTCAGTTAATAAATGTTTGTGCTCATATGACAAATTCCTATTTTAATGTAAAATTAAATGGCAAATGTTAAGGTTAGGTTTGTAGAACCAAATTAAACAGACTCGTGTCAAATTGTCAACATTATCATTCAGATTATTTGGTTTTTCAGGTAATAAACACTGGGCACAAGACAGTTTGTACAAAATATAGAGCACCAGCAGACTACTGAAGCCATGCAGCAAGTGGAGCTAATAATGGGTTAACTGCATGGTGCTAATACTGATCCAGACAGACAAGTATCATTAATAGTCAGGTAGTTGAACATGAGCATCTGTACCGACATGTAAAGTGGAATTACAGCAGCTCAGATTCGGCGTGAAGAGAAATTGGGGCAGCCTGCCAACATGTATTTGCTTTGTGTGCATATGTCTGGGTTGGAGAAACTGCTTAGTTCTGCAATTAATATCATACTAACACCTTGTACAGGAGACACAAGCACTCTAGGGTTTCACATCTACACCTCTACACACACACAGACGTGTTTATCCGTAAATGCACACAGGAACACGCTCGAATACAAACACGAATGCACACACACACTCTGGCAGTCTCTGCTGGGCTCGTCTTTATCACTCCGAGGCCCCAGTGAGGCTGCGGCTGACCTGTGACAGAGTCCAGATGGACTCCCAGCAGTCTGTCAGTCCTCTTCCTGCATCTCCTGGCCCGTTCATCACTCCCTCCCTTATCCCTCCACATTCTCTAGCCCTCCTCCTTTACCTGGCCAGGTGTTGCATGGTCCCGGGGGAGCACAGATGAATGGCCTTTCACAGCACCAACGTGTGTGCCATTGAGTGTGTGCAACAAGCAGGAAGAACTCTTTTCAAACTAATTCCATATTCAAAAAAAGTTACCTTTCAATTTGAGCTGTCCATAAAAATGCAAAATAACAATACTCCATGATTTTCATGAAAACTTGAAAAAACAGACTAGTTCCTGCAAAATCCAAAAAAGACACCTATTCAACCCAAAATTCAGTGTCATCCTTCAGTAAAAAGAAAAACAGGAAATGTTTTTTAGCCCCAACTGCAGGTGAGCTAGCCTCTTGTTTCTTTTACCTGTAGCCTGTGTTGCAGATCTCCTTGTACTCTTTGAGCTTGTCGCAGACCATCTCGAGGAACTGGTTCGAGTAGGCACTCAGGTCTTGCATGAGGCTCATTAGATCCTGGATGGACTTCTCCACGACCACCGTGCTCTGGAGGCAGAAAGAGGAAGAGAGAGATTTCTTTAATATAGATTAAAAAATGGTGTTTTTCAGCTTCCATAAGAGAGAGACAGAAGAAATAAAGGAGGACTGTATGCAAATGCTCAGTCAGATCTCGTCTGCTGCAGTGCCAATATAAGAGGACGGCTCCAACTTCACTTGTCTACCTGTCACCTGCGGCTGGACTGATGACTGGTGCTGGAGAGCTTGTCAGAAGTTGTAACACTGTACTGCTGGAATGGATGATTCTTTGTGTGTAAGTGAATCAGTGTGAGTGCACATTTGTGTGTGTGCTTTAAACTTCTGTGTTGTGTGTGTTCTCAGGCTGAAAGTGAGTGTGTGTGCATTTGTCACAGTGCACCCATCACCAGGAGCCACGGCACGGCTGTGACAGCAGCCATTACAGATTAGCCACTCCTGCGTGACTAATAGCTGGCCCGGGAACAGCAGAGCAGCTTCATATCCCCAGACACACTCACACATACACACGGAGAGCAAACTTTTCAAAACACACACCTTTGAGCAATTCAAGAGCTGTTAAATGAGATTACAACTGAGTAGGTTCCAGTTTGCCTGCTCCTAGCACTTAACCAATCTATCCTACATCTCCAATAATAGTGATAACTTGCTATTAGTCCGGTGATAGCCTTGTCACGCTCACTCTGAAACTCGCTACGACTAAGAAAGCAGAAGTGTGTGTGTGTGTGTGTGCAGCAGGGTACACAGAGAGAGGATCTTAAACATGCGATTTCTATTCATCATTCACAGATTCTTAATATTCATCTCACTGTTCTTCCTATGTAAACGTAATAAGGAGTTCCACTGTTTAGGTGTGAAATGGAAAAATTAATAGCTTTGTCAAAGATGAATAAAATGGAAATGATCTGTGGTGACTGCAAACAACTGCAGGAGGAGAAGGTTTTGGCTACTCAGGGTTAAAGCTTACTTTTCAGTGCTGCCTGCCAGAAATAACAACCAAATGATGGATTCCAGAGTCAACACCTTGTTTACTCAATCAAAAAATCTAAAATATAGTCCAGGATGGTATCAAGATAATAGGCTCTAAGAAGTGGGCTCTGCATGATAAAATAGTTTGTATTATCTCTCTGGTATTTTACTTTATGTTTCTGTTTAAAAGGGAACATATCCTAAGAATAAAATACTTTTAAAACTGAAAATAGACCCAACTCTACTTATGCACATACAATGACAATGTTCATCAGCTCCACTTCCTTTGTCACATGAGGTCTCATCAGAATATAAAGAGAACAAACTTTGCAAAGATGCACCATTTTTTTGTTGAAAACCAATCAAAACAAATTAAGTTTTTTAAGAAGGGGTGCTAAAACGAAGTCTTCCAGATAGAAGCTTCTTCCTAAAGCCAAGGAAGGATCCTCAAACAGCTGTCTTTGAAGGATACTATGGTGTGATATATAACTTTGTTGTCTGTTCTACAGTAAAGACAGAAATTCGTCTTTGACACGGCTTCATCACAAATTAAAACGCACTTCTAAACACATTCACACACAGATAAACTAAACCCTCTACACCCGCCACAGGCCTGCTCCAACGTCAAGGATCAGAATTCTTCTGGGGGATCCTTTGTGTGTCTTGTGGACCCATAATGCTTTGCACACAATCTTCTTCTTTTGTTTCTTTTGGCAGTTAGCAAACCAGTGTATAGGTGCTTTACCGTCACCTACTGGACTGGAGTGTGGAGGAATAGCTAAGCTTTTGTGTGTCTACCAGGAGTTTTAAAAATAGCGACAGACGAAGTGGCTACTCTGGCAGCGCAGTACGCCATTTATTTAAAAAACTATACAAGTATCAACTATCTTTTCCTACGTAGGACCCGACTCACAAGGACCTGTCCTATCAAGGAGGAATTCTTCACTTTGGGAAACAGCAAGAGAGTCAGTACAGGTTTATTCAGACAGACAGCATGAAAAAAAGTTATTTTGAACATTAACACATGTCCCAAAATACAAGTATAAACCTGGAAATGATCCTATTCAAGGCCAGTATCTGGTTGCTAAAGTGGCTGAGAAGGCTGTAGGGGGCAGTAGTGGCTGTAATTGATCATCAAAAAATATGGAGAGACCCCTGATGTGATAGAATGGTATTAATATTAATAGCCTTTACTGTGTTTCAGTTTCCCCCTCGCTCATTCTGTCATAAGCCGGGGAGCACGCACATACGCACACACACAAACAGCAGCCACTCCACTGAGGGAAGTAATGATCCATAGCAGTGCCCATGCCCATGGAGTGCTAACCAAGGCCTTGTCTCTGCCAAGGGAGCACCCTTTACTGTCCATGCCTGACTCCCTGTCAGCCTGCCAGGGCCTGAAGATTTACATAGATAGACCCTGCAGGAGCTGTTAATGTAGCTCCGGCAGCAGCTACCGACACATCTTAGTGTAGGCTGATAAACCATTTAAACAGGAAGAAAAAGAGAGAGCAATAGCAATGACGACACCGACAATTTCTGTTACCGTGACTACGGTAATAACGCAGGGATAATAATATGCCACTTTATTGATTCCTGAAGGGAAAAGGTTTTTTTCACTTGCCTACTCCAGGGAGGTCAGGTTGTAGGGTCAGCACCACTGAGGCTGAAAGGGAGTCAGTGGGTGGCTCAGGGAAAGCTGTCAGCATGACTGACTTCTTCAGTCAGTATAAATGGAGTCCATTACAGTGCTGCAGATTTTATGAACCATTGCACTTGGAAAGAATTAGATTATTTAGGTAAATCAAACTGGATGGATTTAGTAGACGGAGAGCAACAATCCTGTTGGGAAAACTGGACCGCTGCAATGGCAAACACTATTAGAATACATCAAGAAAAACCATCAATTACTGAATTTACATAGTAAATGGCATCTCTAAATGAGTCTCTGTCTGTCTGGAGGGCTGTCTGCCCTTTGATATTTTAAAGTAGTTTGAGAAACAGTGATTCTAATTGGTTGAATACAGAATTCTACAGTCTGTTATTCCTGAACAGCAGACCAGTGCTCTGTATATTCTGACTCTGGAGGACCACAACTAATCATATCAACTGACAGAAAGAAGCTCGGAAAATGTAATATCCACTGTAGCAAGAAAACATTAGCTCTACGTTGCAACATCAGGAAACACAATGGAAGATTTTTCTAATTTAATGGTTAAACCGTCCCCGATAGAGAAGGTTAAAAAGACACAAAGAGCAGAACAAAACTAAAGAAGACAGACTTGAAATGAACACAAAGCAGAACCCAGTATGAGCTAAGGCAGTGTTAAAAGACTGTTAATCAAAAGGAAAATATCAACAGACTATGACAGTTCACACAGACACAGCAGATACACTAAATTAGGAGCTTCAGTCATTTGATGTATCTGTTTAACATTAGAATTCTACAGCTTACATTACTATAGGGGTCACAGGAATTACTTCTTAAACCAGGAAGTAACCAGGCTCTCTCCTCTCAAGTCAGATCAGGATTTTAAATGGGTTTTTGGTTAGATTCCTGAAGTAACATCTGTGGTTATCACAAGCTGAAGAGATGTTGGCGTTTTGTGTATCCCCACTAGTTTTTACGTGTCCTTAAAAAGGTGGGTGCTAATAAGTAGCTTAATGAGACTACAGTGGTAAACATCATCATGCTGGACATCATCATGTGCTCACACACATGCAAACGTCTCCATTTCCTCTCTATAGATACAGTTTCAGTTGTAGATTAGCATTAATTAGCATTAATTATCACATCTCAAGCATCTCATAACATCTGAAGCATCAGTAATGTAACTTTCAGAAGCAAGCCGTCCCACTCTGACTCGACACGTTTTAAGAGGATAGTGCATTTACATACTGTATATGAACAGGACAGACTGATGATTTAAACTTTCTGTCGTACCCGCAAATAGTTAAATTTTACTAAAGTGCAGAGCAGGGATTCCAGTGCTGCCAGAATGTGCTAAATATTACAGCCTTGGTCCAGCTGCTGCAAATTACAGCTGTTATTTTACACATTAAAATATGAGACTCATTACAAGAAATTCTGAATAATTGAGAAATTAAACATTATAGTATCCAGAATTTGCAAACAGAATCAATTTATTAAAAAGAAAAAGCAAGGTTTGGAAATCTAGAGGTAAAAATCTGAATATACTCTTAAAATACAAAAAGTTGATGTATTGTCAGAATGATAACAGTGGCCATCCACTCTTGCTTCCTGGACTTTGAGGACATGGAGCTCAATAACAGGCCGAGCCAGTGAATGGAGAAGAGTAAACAATGGATGCCCGATCCATTACTCCTGCTCTAACAAATGCTCTTGCGCTCAGCTCCCTTGTCTAATTCTGCTCATTTAACACAGCCATTTGTCTTAGGCAGCAGAAATCATTAAAAAGTAATCAAGGGACAGATTGAGAAAGGGAGGGCTGGGAGAGAGTGAGTGAGAGTGGGAGAGAGAGCGTTTTCCGCTACGTCTACTCTATCTTACTTGACCGTTACATAGCAGACAACATCCACTGCGGAGGCTTCTCTGTCTATGTCTATCTTACTTCTCTCTTTCACATGTTTCAAGCTTAAAGGTCAACTTACTGCGCTATCATGTGAAAAACACCCATAATTCTACTTCACAGTATTGCATTACCCCCTGAAACCGAGCTTGATTGCACTTTGCCTCCGCTCTTTACATCATTACTACGTAAAAGCTATGATCATCAAGGAAAATTAGTCCTGCGTCTTGCAAATGGATCTCAAAATTTGCTGGGGTAAACTGCTGTCGTAATAAAGGGCACGGCCATAGTGGTTTAATGACAGCAACAAGACAGTGCTAGCACTCAGAGTGGCGTCTCAGCGGAAAAAAGCTGTTAATGCTCGGTCATCACTACGGAAACCACACTGAGCTGGAGCTAAAAGTAGCTATTTACTGTGATGGAGTGAGTAAAAAGCAAAACACAGGGAATGACATTAATACAGCAGGAGAGCAGGGATGTAATCGCTAAACTCCTCTGTGTTGCTGTATTCTGTGTCAACCTAAGGTATCCAGGTGGTGCATATTATTTACTTAAGCTCACTTATACTCTCAGGAAGGAATCCTCAGGAAAGCAGCAATCATTTGGGCTTCTTTGGGTCATGTTCTCGCAAGTGGTTTGTCTCTGTTACCATCAGGGAGTTTAGTTTTACCTGCTTGTAAAACTACCCGCCGTTCAAAAATGCTCATCCCTGTTGTGTAAATTGCAGATGCTGGACTACACACACACACAAATGAGGAAACAGACTTCAGATGTTTTAAGTTGGAAGTTACTTTTACAAAATGACTCACGAGGAGAAGTGACATTAACAATCAACAGTACAGCGTCAAAACATTGATGCCAGTATATACGTTTGTTTATATTAATTAATACTAATGTTGGGGGTCAAGTTTGTCAAAATATTACCAAATATTAATAATATGCATGAACCAAGAAGCGCTGATACTGATAGAAAGAGACAATGGCAACAAATATATATATAATACCTAATAGCTTATGTACTGCCATTAAGCTTATCTCATGCTAATCTGCAAAATGGACACAGGAATTTGTTGAGGTTAACCTATATCTGATTTTTTATTGTCTTGCAAAAGTTTATTGTTTTTATAGATTTTGTTTCACATTTTTTGCTTTTTGATGTATTTGTTTGCTGTATTTAACTGCGTTTCTCTGCTCAAATCTATTTATATAATAGTTGTTTGAATTCAAATTGAATTGTTGCATGTTGTGTGTGAATGGCAGTTTATTTCATAAGGCCTTGTGTGTTTTTCTCTGCTGCTGAAGTGGAGGCTCTGACCGGAGGCCCTCAGGTTTGAATGGGAAACGGATCATGGATTTTCCCTATTAAAATAGTGGGGTTCCCCTCAAGGTTGAGCGGGGGTCAGAGTGTTTAACCTCATGCTCTTTACCATTTCACTCACACCCTGACCCCAAACCGCTGACTCGTGTAATGCCTATGCCATGCCATTCACACGTCTGAGGGACGGTTGCCAAAATAATACATACTCAGCAGTGCGTGTACACAACTGCACACACCCACGCAAACAAGAACACATGCCAGGATAACCTATGTCTCCCCACTTTCTCACACACACACACACACACAGGCTGTCTCGTCTCCTGTGTAAAGGGGGCGCTGGGCATGAGTGGGACATTGTCTTGACAGATCATTCATCAACGTCAGAGACACGAAACACTGCGAAGACTCCCCTGACACACGCCGG
>CAFUXE010001178.1:154997-173015 GCA_903364295.1 Serranus cabrilla
CAAAAAAAAAAAAAAAAAAATGGCCCAGAACCCTCATGGGATTTCACTCAGTAAGCTTGGGATTGTTATCTAAAAAGATGGAGAAATACTAAATGTTCTTGTCTTTTAAGAATTCAAGGGTATTAATTTAATGAACCGTTTAACCTCCATTGTTATTTTTCTTGCAGATTCACCTTCTCACACATGCACTAAACTTCTTACAGTGTATGACCTGGAAGTCACCAATCACCTGTTTGTAATTGCACAGTGAGGCCATCATTATATTAAATTTGGGTAAAATCTGAGGAATGCAAATTGAATCCCGGGTGTCATTAAATGATCTATTCTGGATAGGAAATGATTACATACATATCAAATTAGCTCTGATGTTCTCAGCATAGCATTAAAAACATATTATTACTGATTAAAGAGACACAGTATACATGGCTTCTGGGTGGAGAAAATTGAGTTATTATAAGAACGCATCTTCTCTTTCACCTCCGCCACCATCACTTCTGATGCAAAGCTTAATGCAGTGTTTGTAAGTGTTCTAATTGAGAGATGAGGAGCAATATCACACTTGGCTGACTACAGATGGGGTTCTATATTACACACACCCGATTCACACCCACACAAAAACACAAATGCAGGGTGAAATATGGAGTTTCTGCAGACGCTGATCCAAGGAATCGCCACAGAGTTCACATTTCATTATAGTACGCCAAAAGTTCATTAAAGTAATCACTCCATTATACTTTTGCTGTTTTAACAACCAGTATTAGATCATCATGTCTGATTGGATGTAAGAGACTTTTTCATTGATTAATAGCTTGGTTAACAACCCTGATTCCAAAAAAGTTGGGATGCTTTGTAACATGTAAATATAAAAGTGAATGCATTAAAGTCGGTGTACATTTACATAAACAAACGCATATCATTTTGAGCATAATTTTTCCTGTCTTTGTACAGTTTCCAATTGAATATATGTCAAAATGGATACAGTAAATTATTGTATTTATTTTTTTGCTTTTTGGGAGTCAGGGTTGGATAAAATGTCAGAAAACTGAGAAAAAGCTAAGAATACCATTACCTGTCTTGTCTTGTCAATCCTAAACCCAAAGATAGTCAATTTTATATAATTGATATGAAAAAAATAGGAAATCAACATATTTGAGAGGCTACAACAGCATTTTCTGCCATTTTTGCATGAAAACGACTGATTAAAATAGATTAACAATAAAACAATTATCAAAATATTTGGCTTTATTTTTCTGTCATCCAACTCACTGATTAATTGACTAATTATTGCAGCTCTAACCACAGAAACTGAGTTCGGCCTTTACAGGTTTGTGTGAGTGAATATAAGTCTATATCAGAAAGTGAACGGGAATTTATAATGCACTTAAATGCATCCTGTGAGGGGGGTATGTTCCTCTCAGTGCCCCATTAGGCCCATATGGAGCCATTGTGTTGGTGCACGTGCACAAACACATGTGCACAGACACACACACATGCGCAACACTGTGTGCGTTCACAGCAACACACCGATTGTCATTTGCAAACTCAGAGCATTAACTTGCTTCTAAAAATTCAAGCTGTAACTTTTATCAGACGCCCGCAGCCAAAAACCTTCTTTCCTACCTTCTTTCAAACCAAAGGGCATGTTTGTGGTAGAGCTGACATTTCAACTCTCTCTCTCTAACTCACTCACTCCAAAGGCAAAGATTATGTCTTGTTACACACAGAGACTCTGTCAGGGGTAGCACTGCATGGTGTGAACCTGTACTACCTTAGGCTGCAGCAGTCGGTGCGGCTGTTTTCTTCCCTCGTTTTAAAGCCTTTTCTTCCAGCACATACACACAGACGAGCACAAACACACATATTATATGTAATTTATATCTATCACGTTGATATAAATATATAAACAGCATAAACAATGCACAGCTGTGTCACATTTGTGAGGAAGGAGCATTTCCATGGCGGAGGCAGGTTGGAGGCCCAGGGCAGCTGGGGGCCAGCCTCAGGAGTGTATGTGTTTGGTGTGAGATAACCGGGCGAAGGTGGGTGGTGGGGATTGTTACACCTTGAGCGCTGAGAAAGGAGGCTGAAGAGAAAAAAGGGCTTTGAGGTGAGATAGACTGAAAAAAAAAAAGAAAAATGTATCAGGATTTGAGTCAATTTTGAAAAAGAAAAAGTTACTTCTTCTACTTTATTGTACGAGAGCATCAAAACATATCAGAAAAGGCCATTACATATTGGGAAGTATGATTCTTAGTCCAATGCTAGATTTGGTCTTTTAAACTGCAGGAGTCCCTTGACCTCTGACCTCAGGATATCTGAATGAAAATGTGCCCATGAGAACACGGGAATGACCTTCATATACTTCCATCATAATCTTTTAAGTCCTTGTACACTTTCCTCATTTCAATTAATGAATAAATTGCTTAACTAACTAGTTTTTATGGTATATATTATGCTTCAGGAGCTTTACAAAGTAGTCTTCTGGCTCCCAGCTTTCAGATGATGTACACCACTTCTCTGTGCTAACTGCTATTGATCTGCTTCCTCACACTAAAGCTGGAGCTGGAGGATTGGTGGTTGCAACTTCAGGAAGAAGGTCATGAGGACAGAGGAACCAAGAGAGCGAGCAATGAGAAGTAAGTAAACTTCTCCTTTCATCCTGCAACCTCTTCTCGACCTCTTAAGAACATAAAAGAGGATCTGACCGGTTTGAGATACTGCGCATCATTGCAGTTCAAGTAAGGCCAAGATGAGAACACAGAATCAAATAATATCTGGAAACCACCACATTGCCTTAGTGATTACAACTTTGTCTCTCTTGGTAGAGGAGGAAAAGGAGATTGGAGGGACTCATTTCAAGTGCAGCCAAAATTGCTGCGAGTAAGAGTGGTATTTTTTTATTGAGGTGCCTCGTTCCTTGATAATTCTTAACAGCTGTAAAATTGTCGACTGGATGCTTAGGCGCAATCTATTTCATGACAGATAATGTCATAGAGGGCTCCAGAAAACATTTGGACTAAATGGAAAAGCATTTGGATTATTTATTTTACGGTGAACGGGCCGATTTCGGCAGAATTAAAATGGGTGTTTTAGCAGTTTCGCTGAGATTCTGTTTTTACTCATGAACACTGGAACGGCTTTTGGTTTTGTTTTTGGTAATATCTGTTGTGCGTCTATGTGTGGGGGTGGTACATGTGAGTGTGTGTGTGTATACAAACCACCCTTATACCCTCTTTCCTCCTTCCTCCTACTCCCACTTGTGCCCCAATCACAGGGCACGGCTGCAGCAGCTAACAGGTGTATTGTGTTGTGATTGCTGTGCCTGCTGATGGGAGCAGGGTGCTGAGAGTCTCCTTAATAAAGAGAAGCCCCCAACCCCTCCCCATGCTCTAATCTGCACTGTGTGTGTGTGTGTGTGTGTGATGGTGGGGAGTTTGTTGTTTGTTGGGGGGGGGCAGCAGGGAGCCAATCAACAGGAAGCGATCAGCCCCCTGCAAATAAACATTGCCTACACACATCATCACAAATAAAAAGGTCAGTGTCATTACAGTTCCTGGAGGTGGATGTGCGAGTGTGAGTGCATGCGCGAGCAACACGTGTATATGCGCCTGTTTCCACCCTCCTCACTCACAAAGCTACATGTGAATATGAAATTTAAAAGGTCAACATCATTAGCAGGCCATTGGCAGCTGAACGTATCTGCAATACAGTGAGCGTTCTGGCAGCTGACAGAGAGTGAATGAAATCAGTCTCTATGTGGCTCCCGAGCTACTTTTGTGTGCATACAAACACCCAAAAAACAGGCAAATACATGCACGTATGAATAATGAATGCAGGGACACTTAATGCACGCGCACACACGCAGATACAAAAGGGCTAGTTAGCGGCTATTGTTTGGAGACACTGGGGACAATGCTGAATGATACTTAGCTGGAAAGAGAGAACCACTGTGTAATGTAATTATGGCTCTGATGTGGTCTTGGCTGATGAAGTAAACAAGCAGAACACAAACAATTCATCCGCACTCACAAACACAAGCTCGCCATACGGGGTGGGCAAGCAGGTGCCTCGACACCGCTGTCTTCTGGACGGAGAAATGTGGTCGCCTGGTTGTTGTTTTGGTGGGTTTGTCTTATTGTGTGTATGCTCGTATGTTAGTGTGTCACAAAGTGAGCGTGTAAAGGAGACATAGGGGGGTTCTACCAAGATTAATGGAGCCAATCTCCAGAGCTATCCAGCAGAGTGACCATACCCTCCCTATCCCACTTTCTTCTCCTATTCTATTCCCCATCTCTCCCTCTGCCCCCCCTCTGTTTTCCCTCGATCTAACTCTAATTAAATGAATCAATCAGTGGCAGCACCAAAGCTGGACAGATAGCACTGCACTGCTAGGGCTAACAGCGTATATGTTCGTGTGCTACTATGCTGCTGGAGTGCAGCCCATGAAAAAAGGAAAGGAAAAGGAATGAAAAACAAGAATAAAATAAGGTAGAGACCAACAAAGACATCAAACAAGCAACAAAGAAGGCTAGATATCAAATATGGTTGGGTGAAATTATATTCTATAACCTGCAACAGTAGAAATATGTCCACAGGTAGAGATTTAGCAACACTATTTCCATCCAGGTAGCTATTCTTGCGTAATCTTGCCATTCCTGTGCCGTCTCACTGGGTAACGTTATTTGGGCAGGCAAGGAGGAGGAGAGTGAAGTATGGATGTGTTATAAAACTAGATACAGTCGCTCCACTCAGCCTTGCAGCCAATTTTGTTACTGGTCTCCCCTCAAAAACGACCACATGAGTCATATGTACAGGCAGCAAAACACGACCTATGTTTACATTTTAGACTGCCCGCCACCGCCCTCTAGCAGGCACAGTAGTAACGATTGATAGCGAGTGGAGTTGTTGGTAGATAGGTTGAACAGACTTTCACCCAGGAGAACAGGGTTCATGTCACATGTGAAAACAAAAGTAAACAATGTGATTGAAATATCACAGAACTTCCATGCCTAATTATTTCTGTATCAGGTTTTACGTAACTACGTCATTTCTGGTAGGGTTGTGACCCTCATAACTACTCACTTCTACCATTTACGTATATTTATATGCTGTTTAAACTGTCTTTTACAATGCCTTATAAAAACGTCAGTATTTTTGTAGCCTAAATTAAACAAAACCTCAACCTTTTTGAACAACCGCAAACTATACTTGTATGTATAACGACGTGTGTGCTATTTTTAGAACTCTTTGCTCCATTCTGTACCGTGAAATGCTCATATGGAATAAAGCTGTAAACACAGAGCAGTAGGAGGCATCCTGTTAAACCTTAAAATCTGCTACACTTCAAATTATTCACAAAAATTTTTAAGTTAACATTTTGAAAGAATTTTAGTTTTACTGTTTTGAATGTTTTCTCTTTTTTTGTTTTTTTTTATTTTTTAAAGGAAAATAAGAAAATCATGAAATGTGATGAAGTACAGTGCCGTTATTTTAAACAATTTCTTAATTTATTTCAGAAAAACATGACTTTAGTATGATACATACCACTTCAATATACCTTAATAGACATTTTTGGCCATATCGCCCACCCTAATATCAAAAAAGCAAAAAAAAAAAAAACTAAAGAGAGAGGCCTTTGATTTGTGGCTTGGCTGCCTTCCTCCTTCCTGTAACACCTGCTTCTCTGCAGACTTATCAGCTCATACTATGCTATCACACAGACACACGAATGGACGTTAACCTTTCCCACTGAACTATATACTGCCCCAGTCAGCCCTTATCTCATGCTCCTAGTGGACAATATATAGCCAGTGTCAGCCTCATAATCATATCATTATTATGTAATATATGCACATGATATAGAAATGCAGTCTTCGACACTGCTGGTGCATAGTGATAGGCAAATCATTGCCTGTATCAATATTATTTATTAACCTATGCCCCAGACTGCATGTGTATTGCTTATTATGGGCTGTTTAAGCAAACCTAAGGCATGAAATTCACCTTGACTCCTGTCCAGTGCTTCCACAAAGTCACTCTGTCCATTCCTACTGATGAGATATCACTGACTAAAGGTCAAAGATTTCATAAAACATAAATGTATTTAATAATAGGGGTCCACTCTGAAAGGTAATGCTATGGAAATGCATCTATAAATATTCACTTTGTGCTGTGAGGGGGAAGCAAAGAGAGATTTCATATCAAACGGCAGAAAGTCAGAAAACAATATACAGATAAAAGCAGCGATAGAGTTATGGCTTACTGCTTATCCACGGGTTTTAATAGAAAATATCTGGTATATGTGTGTCGTAACATTTCTGTCTGGCTCTAAACTCCTCCGCTCTATTCCAGGACATACAAACCCCACATGCTTAACGCCGGTGTCTTCCTCCTATTCCAGCTACTGCACACATCAGTGTGTGCTTCAGTGGTTGCAGAGAGCAGATGCGTCTATAAAATGTGCTCCCCTATGGTTTTCCCTATGTGGCTCCAGCCAAGGTGTATGAGAGAGTGTGTTTAATGTGGTGTAGCAATATTGAGCTCTCTGCCTCTCGTCAACCACGCCGGCTCTGATGCCAGCGGTGTGTGTCTCCCTCTGATAACACCTGGCACAGAAAGTATCATGGCACTTTAAGGGAGCACATACAATCAGTGTGTGCACACGAACATGCTCACACTCAAAGATATGTGGCGACAAAGACACACACACCACCACATCTGCTCCATTATTAAAAGCTCTAGCAACCATTATATAGTACTGTCACTATAATCTTTAATTATCCATTACAGTCACAGAGTTGGTAGATTCACCACCTGGCCAGTTAGAAGCTCCTGACGGAACGTACTTTGTGCAGACCCAGTTCAAACACCTACTTTAGTTTATACTTTCAGGATAAAAAAGGTGTCAAACCCCTTTATCAAAAGCTCTCATGACAACTAAGTGAATAAAAACTACACACCGAGGAAGAGAGCAGTCTGTCATAACAGTGGCACTGTGGATGAAGGCCATCAAAGAAAACAGTGGGACGGCTCTCAAATTGGAGACCCAAAACACAACCACACACAGGTAGCAAAACACACTCGCATGAATACAAATACACACATGAAAAAGTAGCAAAAACACACACAAATGCCACCCTGACCCGAGAATGTGAATGGCAGGAGAAGAAGAGCGCAAGGCTCTTTTATTTAGCCCAATTAAAAAAGGCAAAAAGCCCAAACAAAAGGAGTGTTTTATTGCACTCCCCACTATCAGCAGAAAGGCTCATTAGCCACAGCAGCATAATTAGCAAGATGCTGCACTGCTCGTTAAGGAGGGGCCCGAGCCGTAAACAAACCCTGCTGAACTCCAAACGCCCACGGTCTCTCTCTCTGTAATGATCTGCCACCGCTGTTCCCTCCCTGTGAGAGAACCAGGCACACAGACAGGAAGGCTCTGACAGAAACAAACACACAGCAAAACACACACACACACGCACACACACACTGGCAAACATATATCCAAGGTCTGCTTCACAAACACGCACAGCACAGACAAACTACCTCTCTGGGACACTCTTCCTTGACAACTGCGTGGACAAACACACACTTACATCACACACAGATACGTGTGCATGAGAAACATACAGTTTTAAAATATTGTAGACAAAGAGAACCATACTCCACCAAGAAAATGGAATATCTGACAGCTGAGACACACAAAAAAAAGCATGCCAACTGTCTGGATCTTGACTTTGGCACTGTTGTAATCTTCAACCTGCCATGAGCCTGTGTTGAATAGGAGAGGCTGCCAAAATAAGCAAGATGAGCCTGTGGTTAAATGTGGTGCACTCAACGAGGCAGTCAATATCAGTTAATTTCTGTGTTAAGTTTGGAGTTCATAGCTCAGTTTAACTGTTTTTATTCAGATAGCTGGACACATTTTTTAAATATAATTTGCGCACCACATGTGAAATTCCATTCACCTCTGTTGTGTTTGGGTGGCGACACACATTTCAGAAGTGGATGTCAGAAAATATCAGCACATAAAAACCCAAATCTGATTTGTAAAATACCAGTAGAAGTTAGGGAGGAGATGTGGGTTTGATGCGAATTGAGTAAACAGACCATTTTTAAGGGAAATAATGATGCTCACATAGACACATACACTGACAAATGCATTCTTGCACACACACACACAGCTTGAACTGAATAGGAAGACATCTCTAAAATAAGCACAAACACAACAAAGTAGAGCTATATTCCTTGACGGCTAGTGTGGTCGTGCAGCGACACAGTCATGGTGTGTGTGTATCATGAGCCAAAATCTCTCTACTTCTCTGGGCTGGTCAGTCGTCGTAATCACATAGTTGCTTTCTGTAGAAAACGACTGTGGGAAACGGAGAACGGTGGATACAAGAGCCTATGTGTGTGAAGTCACATAACCATCAGTTAGCAACTGCTACAAACTGAAAGATCAAGCACTATTTCAGCCACAATTATGATCCAGTGAGATAGGTGGCCGGGCTGGTGTAATGATCTGAGAGCAAAACAGAGGGTGAAAGTTTGTGTGTGTGTGTGTGACTGCTCATGAACCGTTCGAGATCACAGAGAACTGCAAGGTGAGTGTACTCAAGAGAACCCTCCTCCACTGAACAGGGGTACAAATGGGAACCAGTGCCAAACCAAAAGGCAGTGAGGGTTTTTTTTAAGACTCTCTAACTGCTCACATGCAGATATTCTACACAGATAGTAGGCCTGCATGTGTGTGAACTATTGGTGTTGTATTGAACTGTCTTGCACTATACAGATGTTCTCCCTGTGGAAGTTTATATTTGGTGTTCCTCACCTGCAGCAGGGGTCTCTGGACGCCGAGAACCTTCATGGTATCAGCGCTGGCAAGGATCTTCAAAGGGTCAGCTGCCTTGCTCACGGCCTCAATTTCCTTGTTGATCTCTGTTCGAACCTAAAGGTTCAGTGAAGAAGGTTTACAGTATATTGGACATCTTAAATAGAAATACCACCTAAAGGTCCTATTAAGGATTCTAACATGTTCCACATATTATGAATAGAAGTAAAATACATAAATAATGCCTTAGTTGCTGTCTGCTATTATCTGTTAGGAACGTTTTTGACACCACTGCAGTGCATTATGGGAAATGTATGCCAGCAGCATGTTGGATTAGAATTTTCCAGCAGGTGAAGATGATGTTCTGAGTGTCCAGCAAAAGTCACTGTATCTCAAAGCAGTTTTTAATATTTCATGTACAAAACCGACTGCAAAAAAGCTGATGTCTTAAACACAAATAAAACAGAATTTGCTCATCCTTTGTGACATATCTTCAATTAAAAACTGTCTATTTTATGCTCAAATTAATTAACTTTTGTGTTTTTTGTAAATACCCAATTTGAATTCTGAATTAGATGCATTTTGTTTTTATTAACATTTCATGCAGCATCGCAACATTTTTGGTATTGGGGTTTTAAAACCCCTCCAAACAAATAAAACACACTGTTTAAGCCACTTCATGGAAATTTCTTGATACGCCTGAGGGTCAAAGCTTGAGGGTGCATTCCGCAACTTTAACACCAAACAAACAACACATAAAAAGATGAAAGATAATATTTTATGTATGTATAGTATGTAGCAGAATACAGGAAGGGATCTATCTATCTTCTGGCTATTTAAGTGGCTGCCTATGGAGTTTGGAAATTAATAAAGTGCAGCTGAGTAAAAGCAGGTATTATATATGGAGAGGATTAAGTAACAATAGTCCCGAGCACTATGCAATTAGTGTACCTAGTTCTGTACATTTTAATCAGTCTTCAAGGGATACAGTACAACATTTAATTGACTTTTAAGAGCACAACAACTTCATCAATTTTAAACATTAAATATAGTAGGAAATGTTCTAGTCATTAACTACCAAGACACAGACTGTGACTTTCAATAACTGACGATTTGTTTTTTGACAAAAAGAGAGTACCAGTCTGTGAGGATGCGGACCTTAGGGACACACTAGAAATAAAATAATTTTGCCATAGAATTGGGTCTGAGAGGATACTTTAATTTCAATTTAACATGGTCACATATTCATTTTCATGAAAATTTTGATTTTCTGGGAAAACTAAAGCATTGTTTTGGTGGCTGATATGCCTCACAGTCACACAGTACACAAGGCATCAGTTTCACTCACCTGGTTCAGGAAGAGGTCATTGATGTAGTAGGTGAGGAATGCTCGGAGCTGGCACTGTTTGGCCTGACCTGGCCCCATATTCATCTCTATCTCCTGAATGAACCTGAACAGTAAAGGCAAACAAACATTTAGAACAGCTAGGATACACAAACATCATAACACCACCTGTGAGATGGAGGCTAATTCTCCACCAAAATGTTTTAAATGTTATCACAGGAGCAATGAGACACAGGCTTGTGACCAGCAACACCGTAACCTTGCATCAATGGGTCTAACAGCAACGTGAAGGGTAAGAGCTGCAGTGGGAAGTCATTTTGGAAAGCTTTGTATGACTCTCAAGGTGCCTTTGAGCAAGGTAGTTAACGTAAAAGTGCTCCAGTGGAGCTGCTCAGCGCCATTAGTGGAAGACTTTGGTTATACTAACTCACAGATGTGAGTGTTCAGTTTATCTGCAAAGGAAAGTAAACTTTATGGGAAAATAAATGCAAATGCCAGAGCTATTTACAGCGTTAATGATATAAAACGATCGGAGCTTCAGCATGCTTGCTCCCTGAATTCCCCCAAGAAAAGCTGGTGTCTGGTTGGTCAGATAGGGTCAGACAGTAATGTATGGGTTGGTGGAGGCACACACACACCTCGTTTGTCAGAGAATCATTGGTCACTGGCCTCGTCTCACACACACCACAGGGCAAACCATGCAAGAGCGAGTGCCTTCTCAAGCGCTCAGCACATATAAATGCACAAATAAATCAAACCACTCACAAAAGAATTCTTTGACCTACAAGACCTGTAATATATATTATATATATGACCTAAACTTATAGAAGAGAGAGAGAGAACAGAAAGAAAAGGAAAAACTGAAATGTTATGAGATAAAACATGAAAAACTGCAGACAGACACTGGCTATAATACTGAGGTAAAGCTACAAAGATGACTCTAGATGGTGATTTGGTTGGACAAAGCCATTTATAACAAGCAGGGGAAAGACTCCACTGCTTGGAAACAGTGTGTGTGCTAATGTGCAGTGGGAGTCAGAACCAAGAGGCTGCAGCACTGCAGACAACCAGTGACACACACTCTATGCAGGAAGTATAGATCAGTGAAGGTGGATGATTGATTAGTGAACATGCATGTGCACAGACATACAAACACGTGCATGCACGCGCACACATGCAGACGAACGCATGAGGAGCACACGCTGTAAAATCACACTACTCAGCATCTGTACCCAATTAGTCAGCAAGAGCTGAGGCAAGTGTGTGTGTGTGTGTGAGGGTACGTGCATCCTAGTGTGTCAGAGTGAGGAAGAGAGAGACGGAGTGAGCGAGGAACCTAAACCTATTCTAAATCCTTCATTGATTCCCACTGAAACTCCACCACAACAGAAAGTTAAGTAGGAGAAACTCTTCTGTGGCCTCATTAAAACCGTCAAGCTTGCAAAACAATGGGGGCCAGATATACAGCTTCTCTGTATAAATATGTAGAGAACTTAAACACTCCTCCTTTACAAAAAAAAAAATACAATTTCTGCTGACAACTTCATTTCCAAAAATTGATCTTAGGACAAACGTTGCCAGTTTAAACGTGCTCCGTGTTGTTCTGAGATCCATCTCGTGCTGTCATTATTGTCATTGTTTCAATACAAGTGTCAAGATGATGGATCTCCAAGTTAGCGTGTGAGCACAGATGGATTTTTGTAGGCAGGGGTGATAACGTTTGAGTAATGTAGCAGGGACGAGGCAGTAAAACGGCTTTGTCTATCCAGACGGCCATCTGGAGCCGAGCCGCAGGCCCCTTCACGGCGAGGATACTGAGCCCATGGGTGCTGCGAGGAAGTTTAGCCAAGGTAACTGGGCTAAAAGCACTGCTGGGGCCAGCAATGGTTAGCAAAACCCCAGGAGTACATGTCAGCAAATTTGCATTTTAGGAGTGTAGCGAGCAAGACAACACGCATTAAACAGACTGTTTTGTGAGAGGATTCAGAGAAATCATTTGGAATATAGAGTCGTAAGGCTGGTTAAAATGCAAATGGGTAAATAACACGGGGCAAAGCACAGCGGAGCTTAAAGATTTCCAAATGGGTCGTGAAAGAACATCTCTCCCAGCTCATTATCATTACAACCACAGCTTCCAAATGTCTACCTCGCTGATGGCGTGACATACTGCATACAGAATAACAGCTTCTGGTGAAGATGATGGTGGCGATAACAAATGACACCAAACAAGTTAACAGACACACGCACACACACATACATACGCCCATTCAAAAGCCATCAACTTGTCTCATTTCCAAATGAATCACAAACCACCAAAGGCTGTACAAGGCCATTTGCAGAAACTCATACTCGGTGCCACACCTCCTACACAAAAACATGGTGAGACAGTCTGACCTCTCACCAAGAATGACAGCCAGCCTCATTTGATCTCACAAGGCTACAACTGAGCTTGACTTTACATTGGTCTAAATTGACATTTTTACTAGTTATCATGAACTACTGCACTGCTTCTTGTCTGGCTGAAGATCCTTTTATGTTAGCGGGGAAAAAAGTTATTTTTTTTCTCTGAACAAGTCTGAAGTCTCTCTAAATTAAATAGTCAAAGCCCATTCCAGACATCTTTTAAAGGGCAATTTAACACTGTTTTATACTAAGCCCTTTTTTTCTAAATTGATTACATCTATGATTGCTCTCTTCTGACTCATCTGACTCCACCCAAATGCACAACTTATTTGAATAAAAGTCTGTAAGCCACATCACAATATTACACATACTTTAAATGCGTCTATAGTAGAGAACAGCAAGCATGTCTGATTTTGAGGCAAAGGAAAAGCACAAGGGAGAATCTATTAATCTACTAATCTATTAATAGTTAAACAAAACAAAACAAAAATCTATAAACTCATGTTTTGGCTTAAAAAAGTAATTTAAGACTATTTAGTGTAACGTTTTAGTGGTGGTTTCACATTAACAGGGGAAAAAACTCATAATAAAGTATTTTCATGGCTAATTATCTAGAATTACATTACAGTAGAAATCCACCATTACAATATTCAATTTTTCTGTTAGTCTCTGACTGGAAGACAAATCCAAAAAAACATTTAGAACTAATTCAAAGCATGCTTCAAATCCTTCAAAACCACAAGACTGCAGTACTGATGTCCGCTTCAGCTTATGAGGCTGTTATAATTGGACCCGATTAACAATGTCAGTGTCATTGCCAGGTGATAACAAAACACACCAGCCGACCATATGGCAGCTGTAGCGGCAGAGGTGTCAGCCAAGTCGCAAAGGAGACGCGATGAAAGCGCTACAGAGACACAGCGGCAACTACACAGTGTGGACTCGCCCCTGTGTGTGAAATCTTAATAACCTTAAATAATCTGCTTATCTACCGTAGCACACACACACATACACACTATTTCCAACTGGCCTAAAAATGCAGTGGCACGCATGTACACGCCGACTGGCATGCAGCAAAGGTTGTGATAGTAGGCGTCTATTACAAGTAGGGAATTAGAATTAGATCATTAAGAAGGTCAGGAAGACTGAGTTTGTGGTGCTAATTGATTTTGTGATTATAATAATGAATGCTGCTGATCATACTAACAGTGCATAAATATATGCTATTCATCAAGCTATTTGCTCAATGACACGAACGCAGAATCTTGCCAAAATGGAACTTTTATTCTAGGGACAAATTCGTATAAGGTAAATGTATATGTTTATATGAAAATACTTGAGAGGTATCATAGTTTTAGCTTTAACAAATTTATTTGTGTTACACCGCCATGTGTAATTAGAGCTATTAGTCGATTAACCTATTTGTGCAAAAACAGTAGTAATAGTTGTAGAGGTAATATGATAAGGAATAAGGAAAAATGTCTAAATACCTATTATTTAGTACAGACATACAAGTAAAGATAAGTATCTTAAAGAACAACGTTGAAAATTTTGGATCAAATGAAAAATCTGGAGGGCCACACGGTGGTGTAGTGGTTAGCACTCTTGCCTCACAGCATCTACAAACTGGCTTCATCCTAAAACTGTCCTCCCCATCTCTGCAGGTCTCACAGGTGCCAAGTCATCCTCACACACACTCTCAAAGATATGCACATACACAGGCACACGTACAAAAATACATACACACAAAGATGATATTTAAATTCAGAGGGAGCTTGCCATATCATCGCTGTGCTCCCCTCAGGGTGTCTCCTCTGGATCCAACATGGCTGCATGAGGGGCACTCCAAACCCAGTTTCTTAGCAGCAACTGCAGATGATTGCACTTGACAGCATGTAATTATGTGTCATTAAGAAACAGATGTCAGAGCCTAGGGTCTGGAGCTGGATAATTGTAGATGCCATGCCCTATGTGTATGTACGTCAAGACATAACATTTCTGAATGGCATAATGTATTTATACCAACAGGCTAATGAGTGAACCGGCTGCATCCTCATGGCTCTCTGATTATTCAGAGAAAGATTTTTTTAAGATAGCTAAAACAAATGAGAACAGACAGGGACAAAGATGTTTTATAGCAGCAGTTCTGAATTCATTTCCCACTGGAAACTAAACCTAAGGTAACAAATGCTTCTTTAAATGGAAAGGGTTGGGATCCCATCATCCATCTCTATCTGCAGCAGCGGCGTAATGATGCCGAAAGAGAAATGGGATAAAGACAAAGATTTAAGAAAGACAGCAGAATAAGAGTGTGCTAAGATCGATTAGAGACTCAGCATTTTTAAATCTCCCAGAATTCCCCCCAGGCACGAACCTATCAGCTATGGTGAATTCTGATTTCGCCGCCCAGAGAGGAAGGCTTGTTCTGTTAAGACCTGTCACACGCCAAGGACAGGACACACTGAACCCCTGCCAACTGAGAGGAGGGAGGGAGGGAGGGATCACAGGCGTGTGTGTGTGTGTACCTGTGTCCGCGGCACATACTAAATCACTCTGTCTTTGTCACACACACACTCGTAGGCCGACATAAAAATGTACTGCCACATGTCAATACATCAATACACCACATCCAGGGGCACTTGAAAGCACTTATCTATGTGCAATTCTTCTCACTCGCAGCACTACCCAGCCACTTCAGGAAGATTTCAAAGTCATAAAAGGATTTTAATGGATGGGGACACTTTATGGGTTTTATGGCACAACCAACATTAGCTTTGATTGCAACGGATCAGACAATAAATGCTAAAATGGCAGCTTTTAATTGTTATCCAACTGCACATTCAGTATTGATTCTCAGAGAATATTACACACTCCAATACACACTCATCACTTATTTCTGCAGTGGTTTTTAAATTAATGAAGTCACACAGTAGGAATATAAAGACCTACTCAAGAGGTTTCACAGCACATCGCTGTAGCACTGCATTAGAGAATAAGAAAACTTAAGAGATGGATCACACTCTGTATGGCTGCCGGCTTGATCCAGAACACCTTTTTATCCAAAAGATGTATTGCTTAAGAAAATATATACACTTTTTAATTTAATGTTCTTGCAGCAATTACCGCCACCACCACTGGATGGCACTGTGTCAGCTTTTCTCCACCAGCAGCATGACCAGTTGACTAAAGTCTCTCTCTGTTTTTTTTCTTCTTCTTTTTTTTTAAACAGAAAAGGTTTTGAGGAAGAATTAAGATTCCAGTTGGTGTGTACCATCTGAAGCCTGTACGGGATTGGCTGTATGTGTGTGTGTGTGTGTGTGTGAGTAAGAAAGAGAAAGAAAGAAAGAGATGGGCGAGTATGTTTTTTGTGTGTTTTTTTATGTGACAATACTGTGTGTGATTAAGTGTACCAGCGTGTGTTTTCATCAGTGCCTGGTGAAATGCATATGGTCTTCCCACACACCGCCCACGCCTCTGCCTCGACTCCCTGCTGTTTATATCCTGCTCCTGCCCCTGATGCTGCATCACATACGCTGAAGGCTTTCACTGTTTGCACATGTGTGTGAGGAGAGCGTGTGTGTGTGTGTTCGGGGATGGGGGCATAAGCGTGTGTTTGTTTAAGAGAACAAAAGAGAGGAGTGCCATGGGAAGGTGCAAAGATGCATTATGTAAATTACGTGAGTGTGTGTGTGTGTGTCTGTGTGTGTCCACATGCTTACAGCAGCAGGTATAAATGGGTTTCATAATCAGGACTTCATAATCAGGAGACCAAAGCTAATAGGATATAAAACAGAGGTCCATAATCCTGCCACCCTATAGTCTAGTAAAGACCACAACAGAAGACACGCAGACGTCAACTTGACCAGTACACATGTGAAAAAAATGATCAGTATCATTAGATCATTTGTGAAAAGTTTCCCACAGGATTACAGTGCAAAGCTCCCCAATTAGATAAAACATGGCTGCCAGGAGTACTTGAGTACTCATTTTGGACGTCAGTAATCCTTCAACATTTGGAGTTTATGGCTTTGTAGCGGTCCGATCTGACCACATGAGGCTCATACACCAAGTTAATGTGTTTGGTGAAAAGTTCATCCATTCATTGTCCTCAACCACCACCATGCAGCCTCACACTCAAATTATTTTTCGAATGTATGCTTTGACCATGGACAACAGCACTGATCTACCCTTCAATTGAATTCGCCACTTACGTTAGCCACAGTAGCTGTATGTGTCATCAAAGGTACATGGTAAATGGACTGCACTTGTACAGTGATTTCCTAGTCTTAGCAACCACTCAAAGCACTTTAACATTACAGACAGCACTCATTCACCCATTTATACGCACATTCATATACCGGTGGCCAAGGCTACCCTACACGGAGCCACCATCAGGAATCCATTCAAACACAGAACAACACAGCATCAGGAGCAATTTAGGGTTCAGTATCTTGCCCAAGGATACTTCAACATGTAGGCTGCTGTGGTCAGGGATCGAATCAACGAACTTCCGATTACGTGTGGATTTTTGATTAGAATGAAATGACATAACTTGAATAAAGTTAAATAAAGATAACAACAAGATAAAGTGTTTTTGTAGGATGTGACAGGATATGTAAACAAGCTTGAGTAGAACCAAAATTGTGATCTAGTAATCAATGCAAAAGCTTTATTTCTATGTTCTGTCTTGAAATGAAACATCAGCAACTATTCATAAAATTGTTCGCAGAGTATGTGGAGCCTCCTCAGAGACACACAAGCCATTTTTTGGAGTTTATGAATAAATTTATTACCAACCGGCAGAATTGGCTCATGGAATTTGTGCCTTTTTCCGAGATAAACACAGGTGCAAACTGAATGATGGTTTAATTTTATTTAGCTGCTTATGTTTCAGGGTCTTGCTACTATGCGTGCTGGCTCACTGTCACACCAACTGTCATGGCTTACTGGGAGCTATCGTTAATTTTATTAAACACACTTGCTGTGCTACTGTGTTGAATTGAAAATGTCTGCTATGAAAAATGCCTATCAAAACCGAAGAGTTGTGTTTGGATATAAATATGATAATCCAATAACCAAATAAAATCGCCATGCATGCTCCATTGTGTTTGTTTGGAGTGTTTCAGTAGTAATGAAGCAGCTACAGCAACTTTTTAGATACAAAGATTACAATTGAGATGTACAATATCATAGAAATAAGGTATATATTATTTTTTTGGTTGGATTTTACTTTTAAAAACCAGCAGCATTAATATTTAAATGCATTGTCTCTTCCTTGACAATTTGCACCCCTCTAGTGACCTAACAAGCTGTATACATCTATGCTCTGTGTTCATTAGTAGTTATCTGCATGTGAGCCAGAGGTAAGCAGGTGTGCATCTGTGTATTTGCAACAGATGTGCATGAACGTGCATCCACACATGTATAGCTTGCATGCACATTT
>CAFUXE010001178.1:173217-187015 GCA_903364295.1 Serranus cabrilla
GAGGTAAGCAGGTGTGCATCTGTGTATTTGCAACAGATGTGTGTGAACGTGCATCCACACATGTATAGCTTGCATCCACATTTACTGTATGTCCCTGCACCTATTTCTGTCAGTGTGTTTCTGTGTGTGTATGTGTGTGTCTTCTGGCCCGTCGCAGTGTGGTGCAGACCAATTAAAACGGGGGAGATTGATGACCAGGGGCTCTGAGTAGCAGCAGCAGCAGTAGCGGTAGCAGACAGCTGCTTCCTGCAGACAACAGGAAATGAGATGGCCTTGTTTAGCTGACGCTGCCAACACCAACACCACAGAGCCTCAAAGACAAATCACCACCTTACCGCTGCTAGTGGCCTACTCCTCCATCTTCCTACAGCGTGCTCTCCACCCTCCATCTCTTTATCTCTCTCTAATTCCACCCAAGACTATCTCTCTCATTAGTCTTTCCTCTAAGAGTAATGCAGTCAAGGTATATTCAGTTATTCTGTGCAGATGGGAAGTACAGATGTGCAAAGACGGATACTGCCTCTATTATTTGATCCTAAACTGCCACATAAAGCCTTTAGCTGTAACTAGTTTGGTGTCTCAAGCCGGGATTCCTTTATGGATGGTTTTCTAGCAAACATTTAGCGTATCTGAGTCATCTTAAGTAAAGAAGTAATGTAAAGTAATGAGAATCAGTCCTGTTTGGTCAGCACAGAGGCGAGTATTAATATTAGAGTAAAATCCAGGTTACTTGGCTTGCTCAGAGATAACAGCATACAGGGGAATTATAGTCTACTGAATCATTGTCTGCCTATGTTTTAATTATTAGATCCACAGTTGTGTGTAATGAAGGTCTATGCAGCACAGCAAAAAAATCCCCCCACTCCACTAAAACTTGCTTTCAAAGACACACACCTTCCCTGGCACGTTGCCTAAGGCAAGGAAATCATAGCAGCAGGGGTGCAAACCTGTCCGCTGCTGGTTCATTCACATTCACAACAGCTTTCAAATTTTCAGTGGACCAGATCTTTTTATTTCTGAAGGTTTGTCACTGAAGTATGAATTTTATATAATGGGCTGTCTCCGCTGTCAACTGAATAGTAAATACTAAGATTTCTGGAATGAAGTCGGACTCGCAGCTTTACTAATGAGTCGGTAATAGGCGGTGAAGATCAGTTATTATGACACAAAGGAAGAGCAGCATCAAACAGTAGACAATTACATGCTGCTTAATACGGAGTCATAATTTGTCTTAATGGTATATGCTGTAAAATTAAGACTTTGAGATCCATCTGCTGTTCTTAATTATCAGTACAACAAAAGAAAGCACCGCCTAATCATTACCAGTCACCATATCTTACAACAAGCATCAAGCACATGTATAAATGCTTGTTATGGCCATTTAAAATGAAGTTTTTGTGTAAACCTCCCCATGGAAAATAGACACATTTACCATTTAGTTTTAATGGTGGCTAACTGTGGCAATTTTTCCCGTTTTCTTCTTTTACTACCCTGTTAATTGAGAAGGCCTGTGGGAGGTTCAGCTCTCTCACAGCCATTAAGACAGAAGAGGGGCAAAGATGCCTCAATGTCACAATGGGAGGTCACCCGGCCTGAATTACTGCTTTTGTGAGCACTGTACAATGTCAAACAATCCAGACAAAGAGCCAGGTGACAGCACTGTACATGGCCAGTCTCATGGTGTGTATGTGAGTGGGTGTACGGCCCCTTCAAATGCCTATTTTCTTAATGACAGGCACCAATTGCTTAGTTTAGACACACAAACACACACACTATTCTCTAGTCAGTTAAGCAGGTGCAGACACAAACTGTATCTGGTCTGATTGTGCTCTGCTCAATGCTTAAGTATTTAAGTGTTCATCTCCTGCTTATAAAACAAGTCTGATTAATAAGCCGAGCATTAAGTGGCCTCCCACAGGTGACATTTACAGAAACAGGGGGAAGGGGACTGCTTTATTAAAGTAAGCCAGGAAGTAAAAACAAAGCTGATGCAGTGGAATAAAAGAAGCAACACTTATAAAATAAAGTGACTATTAATCTAATCCAAACAGCATCCCCAGCTTCTTTTAGGGTGCCCCCACTTGGCAGTTTAGTCTAGTCTAAGAGAGGCCTGAAAAAGCAAAGCCAAGTCCATATGTATGAGTTTATTGGGCGCTATTACATAAAACAAAGTGTGAACCTTCTGAATCCCCTCTGACAAGCATGTTCCTTTTAACTGAGTTATCCTGCACAAGCAACATTTTTGCTCACAGTTGTAGCCGTGATTGTGCCGATTCCATAGAGGTGCATGAAATGGGCTTCAGAGGGTTAAACTCTTAAAAACAAACCTGCCCGGAGAGAGAATATAACAAGAGAACTGTGAGGCTAAAATGCATGTATGAGGCTTCATTTAAAAGACAATATATTCTAGTTTCTGTAAATGTGCTTGTTTAGCATTTGGCTAAAAAAAAATCTGTTTTTGTTTTTGGTCGAACCCTTCCCCTACCCACGGACAGGAAAGTTGGATTTAAGAGGTTAACAACCTTTCCCGTACCTTTTCTCTTTATATCTGGGCACCCAGGACTGTATCAAGGTGACCCTCTGTGAGAAGCTTAAAGTTTATGCCAAACGTGATAACGTGGCATTTCTCTCTGTGAGCCATTTCTCAGTTTCAGCAGATGCTCAAAGACTTTGTGTCAAAGGTTGAAGAAAAAGAGGGAGGCTTTGGACCTAATTAAAGGTAGAACCTACATTATGAGTCAGTGGCCTAAACGCAGAGCCAGAACGACAGGAAATAAGAACAAAATGTGTCAGTACAAAGCTCTTACAAGTTTTTTCTGGGCCCATGATGCCTTGGTTCGCATTTTCCGCTTACGGAAAATCCATCACACAACTTTTTAAGAAGTGAATTAGAGAAGTAGTATGAGAACCGATAAAGATAGAGTCAGAATGATTAAACGAGTGTTAGGTCCATCTTTTCTGACCTCGTAAATACTGACATACCCACACACATTATGTTCTTTTCTAATCAGAGTTGATGGTGATGATATAGTCTTTTTGAGCCACCGAAGGACACTCATGGTTCAGTGAATGACTCAGCAAGACTGAAATGGCAACTATCCCTGGGAGAGCTAAGTGCGAAGGCACTTTTCAATTCGCCTGAAAACTACTGAGAAAAACACTTAACCTGCACACAACACACAAAGGGCTGGCAGCAAAGATGGACATGTGGAGTCTATTTTGGCCCAAAGGGGCGAGTGAATGGAAAGTTGCCCTGAAGAGAGCTGGCAAGTCGAGGTCAAAAGGATTGTTGTGAGGAAATGGCAATGGTTTTGATATTTCTCAAAGATTCAATGGCCACAGGTGAAACACTGCCATTCTGCTGAGTTATATATATATATAAAAACAATCTTCTGCTAACAACAGAAACTAGCTTCATCTTACATTCCCATTCAGGTATATGCACTGTGTTTTATTCATACCTCTCAGCCAATACATACCAGCACAGCGTGCCAGCACTGCATAGCACAATAGACGTCTGAAGGTTGATGTATTCCTCCAAACAGGTTGGTAGGTGAGCCGTTTCACATCACATTCTCCTCTGATTAAAAAAACACTTTATATTTATCACCTCTTCTCCTTACTGTACGCCCTTATCTCCCTCTCTCTATCTCTCGCCCTGCATTTCACTCCTTTCCCCCTGCTGTCATCTCTGCTCTCTTATCCACATAACGCTTCTTCCCTCTCCCCCATCTTTCTCTCTCACCCTCTTTCCCCCTAATTCCCCTGCCTCTCTCTATTTTTACCACTCCATTGCTGTTATCTCTCCGTGGCACCGTTTCAACACCCCCCCCTCCCTTCCTTCCTTCCTTGCCATACCTTTCCTCCATCCCTCTTCTCTGTCCCTCTCTCTTTCTTTCTTAGCCTTCCATTCCATTTAGACCTTTATGTTAGCGTAGGACTTTCCATCCTGTGGCGTCCAGGTAGTAAATTGAAATGGTTCTTGGGGCTCCATTGAAGCCTGATTGAATTTAAAAAGAGAAAGTGCCATAAAGAGAACTAGTGGTGAGAGGTCTGTAATACACTGAAGGGCTCCCCAAGCTATGACAGTGTTGACAGGGAGAAAGGAGGAGTGGGGCCACGGGAAGTGAGGATGAGTGGTTTAAAAAAAAATATGGAAAAAAATGAGGACAAAGTGAAAGTGGAAGGAAGCGGGATAAAAATGAATGAACGAGAGGGGAAAAGAGTGAGAGAAAGAGGAGGAGGGCGGAGTGAGTGAAATTGTGTAAAACTCTTCATCGGCATGAAAGCCAGCCTATTACGCCGTGCCGCACAAGCAGATAGACAGAAACACAAAAACCCTCACAAGCGTACACCCTTGATAGTGACACCTCACAGAAATGCCTCAATCACGGTTTGCATGGCCTGGAGGGAGCGAGGTGACAGGTCTCATATTGGAGACGGCCAACAAAATGCAATTCCAGGAAGTCAGCTCTAGGGCGGTGTGTCTGTCATACCTACAGCTCTGATAATACTCCCACACATCACATTACACTGCTGAAATAGCCACCTCTCAGCATATAGGGCACACGCCAAAAAAAATGAGGGTGGAAACACGCACACACAGACAGACATACCTACCACATGCAAGCCTTCTGTATACATTACTGCCAGGGGAAATATGATGTTAGGGGTTAAATTATTCATTGATCCTTTCATCGCCTGTCCGAGCCGACTTGTTGTTGTGTGTGTCATGTCGTGGTCTCAGGTATGAGTGTGTGTCCACTTGAAAGGGCTCTCAGGGGAGAGAGACAACCTTGAGTGGGCACTGACCTTTAACTTTGTGTGTTTCGCTTTAAAGTGTGACAGGCGTGTGTGGGCGATGTGTTTTCATGTACATGGCCATATGGGTAAATAGAGAATGTGTCCATAAAAGATTTCATTTTTTCAGGATGACCAAAGAGAGTTCAGGAGAGGAGGGGTGGGGAGAAAGAAAGGAGGACAGGAGAGGAGAACAACAATTTCCCCTGATTTTGATCAGTTTCTCAGAACCACTGGGGTGTTCTGTGGCTCACATTAGATCATAGAGAGAGTTTGAATTAATTAACAAAACAATGAACTATAATTGATATAAATGAGTGTTGAAATGTCAGTAGAGAATGGTCCTTATTATTTATCAAAGCAGCCAATTATTACACAATTAAGTAATAAAGGATTAATTGTAGGCTACTGTCCAAACTGCATTTCACAGAAATTGGATTGGGCTCCATTTCATTTTGAGAGCAGCAGCGTGGGTTTTTGCAACAGTCTGTGATGGAAGTGGCAGCTCGCTGATCAGAATCTCACAGGAGTTGAAGTGCACAAGCTTGCACTCTGCGCACATTATTAGATTGTGGTGCTTCCTGTGATTAACTTAGTTCGTTGAATCTCACGTCTTTGCTGGCAGAGGTTTATAGCTCTGTGTAAACAGTGTGCATTACCTATTTCTTCTGTCAGGCTTCAAACGCACAGTATGTATTTTCTCTTAATCAAAGCAAGGTGGACTCTGATGACATTGTGAGGCAGCGTGGGAACATAGGAGCATTGGAAATTAGAGCCTAAAAGGAAATATCGGTTGACAGATATCATCAGCACATATTAGCCTATCAAAGGCATATCTGTATCGGTGTGTTTCTGTCCGATATGTGCAGCTATGAAAGCAATTTTTACCCTACAAATAAAGCAGAAAATGTTCCTTGACAATCTAAATAAAAATTTATTTTTTCATAATAGCTCAAAAAATGACTATATTCGCCACCATATCAGTTATCAATTACTTTTTCTATGAATCTCGAGAAAATGTCTATCATATAAATATTCAATAGAATTTTGAATCGCGATGCTGAAAAACCAGCTGCTAAACTGTGTTACGGCCATCTTTATGTAATTTGGATGAGGTTTTATGTTCTGATCCCTGCACATGGGACTGAAGCATACAGCCATTGTTTTGCTAAATGTTGAGAATTGGGGCTTCCTGGTGATTTACTGGCAGTGTGCATACCACTAAGGGTTCGAATCTTGCCAAAGGTCCTTTAACTGCATGTCTTCCCCTCTGTCTCCTTCTTCCACTCTCACTATCACTCACCACTATCAAATAAAGCATGAAAATCTCCCCAAAAAACACTCTTTAAAATGTTAAGGTTTGCTTAATAAGCAAGGCTTTGCAAAGTGGTTATTTCATACAGCTTTTGGGATTTTATTTAGACATTTTAATGCGGAAAAGTCTAAATCTTTACAGTACTTTACTAAAGCACTGCAGATGTTTCGAGACAGCCTGCTACTTTGTTTGCATGAAATATTGAAAATAGCAATTTGTTACAACTGATTAGCATTTGTTTCTTCCTTACACACCACAGAGGAATATATATACATCTTCTGCAGTGGTTGTATGTTGACACCAGGGAGAGTACAAGCAGTACTATCCGCCCCATGGCTCTTCAAAAAGCATGTCAGTGTCACTCTGCATGTAAGCCTTCATCTTCATCAGTTCCCATGAAACACATTTGCTGCTTTCTGTGTTGCTTTTAGTCTGCAGCACACATGAGAACCCACTGGAGCCTCTGTTGGCTGCAGACAGGCTGCTGAAAGGTCAGATGACAACTTTTTGTTTTGTTTCATCTGCACTGATAGAGAGAGAAGAAACTTTCAGCGGGCCAAAAGATGCTGCTTGTTGAGAAGTTGCTGTCAGCATTTAACATTATGCATTGAATACTAATATGTCAAAACAAGCAGATTTTGTTAATATAAAACGTTTATAAAACTCTTTTTGTGCGTCAACAATGTATACCAGTATGTAAATGTGGAGAGCTGTGTTTCCGTTTAACATTTACATGACATTTTTGTGATTATTTGTTCAGACCTACATCCATTATTAAACTAACAGTTGTAATCTAAGGTTTTGGAAAATGACAGGACTGTTTCATCTTTCTGTTTTTCTCACAGGGAGTACTGAGGCCAGCAGTAAATGAGTCAGAGGAGGAAGGAGAGATGGAGACAAGAAAAGAGGATTAGGCATGAGGAGTCATAATAATCAGTACACAGCCCACAGCTATAGACAGACGAGAGCGGCCGAGAGATAAAAGGAGAGAAATAAATTGAGAGACAGAGAGAGAGATGTATGCAACCAGCACTTCACAACAGCTGGGCCAAAGTTCTGTGGCAGATGGGGGAGATGACCTGCAATGATCACTGTGCACAAATGTGTATTCCAAGGTAATCTGAGTTAAAACTCACTCGTGACAGGGATACTTTCTGGGAAACTAACAGCATACTTTTGTCAAACAACTTTGAAATAACACAAGTACTGTACTTGTGTTATTTCAAAGTTGTAAATAATGTGTACTTGAAGTACACATTATTTACCTATACATTGGTATTTTAGAGAAACCGAATAATGAAATGAGTAACACCCAGGGCTGTGGTCCTTAGGTCTATAGTCTCTTTTTATTTAAGTCTTGACTTGTCTTGGTCTCGGCTATTGAGAACTGGTCAAGGTGTTCCTGGCAGCTGATTTGGGATCAGTTGTACAGAACGTTGCCCGGTTGTCTGATTCTACCAATATGACAACTTAGATTAATTTGATGTTGATATATAGATTATTTTCTGTCCAACACATTAGTAACTACATTAGTACTGAAAAGACACAACTGCATATTTTGGACTTAAACAGGACTTGATTTGCTCTGGATTGGTCTTGACGTTGACTCCACTTGGAATCCTAATTGAACCTGGTCTTGGCTGATTTGGTCTTGATTAAGTTGAATTTTTTTTTTAAAAAACATTACGCGTCTTTTGATTATCACATTAAATCTGTAAGACATTTGGTAAGTAGAATGCCAAACACGTTCTGGTTCCAGCTTCCTTTTCTTCTCATAAAATTATTCTTAAAAAGGACTCACCATGCCTTGACTTTGTCTCAACTCAGACTCAACTGGGCCTGGTCTTGGACTTGATCTGGACCACATTTACTTAAAAAAACATCTACAACTATTTTGATTATCATATTAAATCTTCAGGCCAATTTGTGGACAAAATGCCATTTTCTAGTTGCAGCTTTCTTCATTTTCTCAACCGATATTATGGACGTAAACAGGACTCAACTTGCTCTCGACTCCGCCTGGACTTTGTCCTGAATTTGGCTTTATTAACTTGAGAAAAAAAAAAGCATTTACAACTATTTTGATTATCACATTAGTAGTTCAGGTCATATGCGCTGCACTCTCTGGTTCCGCCTCTTTTTTTTTTCTTATGTGATAATGAATTGAATGTCTTCAGGTTTTAAAGTATTAGTCGGATATAATAAGCAATTTTATTACATCTGGATTTGAGAGATTTTAATGGTGATTTTCCACTATTTCCATTTCGTTTTGCAGACCAAACCATGAGAAAGTAATCTGCAGATTAGTCAATGATAGAAATAATTGCCATCCGTGGCCCGAGATAAGATAAGGGATGAGCTGGGTAGACTTGAGCTTTGGCAAAAAAAAAAAGAGAAGAAGCTTGCTGGGTTTGTTATCAACAGTTACATCCAACCAAAATATGAGGTTCAAGTATTATTAAAATCTTAATCTACTCTCTCTCTGGCAGCCTCAAATCTCTATGTATCTATAGCAGCATATAGTAACTCTCAAAGACATCTAGAAGAAACAACAACAATATGGGAAAGTAATCAATTCCCCCACCTTGTTTATTCATACTCCAAGTAAGAACAGGACATGTTAGTGCTATCTAGTCTTCCTTAGATCAACTACGCCCAATGGACTTACTCTTCACATTTTCTTGTATTCGGTCTTCCTCGCTCTGCTATCTTTCAGTGTAACGAAGGCTTTTGCCAGCCTACGTCCTGGAATGCTCTCATTACCCTGGTGCAGTTGCCAAGGGAGCTGGTGTGATATTCAATACTTCTGTTTCCCATCCCTCCAATCTCATTTACACTTGACACCTGACATTTGCATAATGGCCTCGCTCCATCTCCTATCTACTGAAATACAGGGTGGAGGTGGTTAGTGCGTGTGTGTGTGTGGCTGTGCTCATGCTTGTTTGGTTGTGATGAGTACATATGCCTATCTAGACTGAGTGTGCGCGTGTGTCGCAGGCAGGGGTTAAATGACTTCCGTCTTAATCTAGCTCATTAAGCCTGCGGAGAGCTCGGAGTGCACCACATTGGCTGATTTGGGACAATTTGCGGAAATGCTGGCAGGAACGCGTAAATGTGCATGCTAATCAGGGATGCCGTGACCCCAATCAGTCAAGAGACAGATATTAGGGTGTCAGGAGAAATTGAAGACGAACATGAGTCTTTGTCTTGTTTTTTTTTAATAATATAAGCAATGTGAGATATTGGTGAAGTGCTCGGAAAATGGCACTCTGTCAGAGCACTTTGCACCAAACTGCGGTCGCTTTGTCACAAGTTGCGGCAAAGAACGCTGCACTCGAATATTCTCACAATTTAGTGAATAAAACTATCTGACTGAACTTGTTTGCAAGACAGCCTTGCTTCAGCAAAGATCATCCCAACAGGCTTGACATCAACCGGCAAGAATATCTTCATTAAATTAATTAAACTATTTAGCAGTTTTCACCCTGGACCTCTGACTTTGCTCATATTAAATTAAGAGTGTAATGAATTCCTTTTTTTTGTGAAAACACTGTTTAATATTGCAAAACACAGTTTTTTTTTTCAGTACTCAAAGTGGAGTGGTAAATGCCTCACATACCTGTACTCCAAAACACACGCACAAAACAAGGACAGATGAATAAACTAAAGTGTGCATGCACAGTACACACTACAGTATTCTTCCCTGCACATATTACAGAATCTCTCTCTCTCTTATAATATACCAATTTGTCACAAATGCTGTGCCTCGAATATTTATCATGATATCTTTATGTAGCACCCCCTACAAAAAAGAAAAATAGCATAATCCTCCCCCACATCCCTCCTAGCCAGAAAGCTAGTGAGCTAGAGCTGAGTGAAACGTCGTACTTAGCAAATTGCATTTGAAACCAGGGGGGAATAAATACTACAGATAAAGACTGCTCTAATGTGCTCAAATCCATTAGAAATCTCATATTCACACATAGCTGAAATCACATTACAAGACGCCCCTAATGTCATTTCACAGGGTTTTTCCACTAGCATTTGCTGCCAGGGTGAGACACTAACATCAAACATAATGGATTTTCGCCTTTCCCCTTCTCTCCCCACCTCCCTTATGTTGTTCCTTCCCCCTCGTAGAGTCTGTTCGGTCCTATTCCGGTTGAAATTCCCTTCCAGTCGTCATTGTTGTGGGTGTGAGCTCTATTTCGGGTGCATGTAATGAATTTAGCCGAATAGTTTTTGAGAGAAGAGACCACTCTCAGGCATGAGAGGGGGCTGTGTGAACGTGTTGCACTCATCAGCCCTGGCAGAACGCTTGGCAGTTCAGTGTTGTTACACTTTATTGCAAAAGTGTTTCTATCCCGTGACTTCCCATGCTTCAGTTACTTTGCTGAAAAACATGAGAGCAGATGGGGCAATGTGGAAATAGCATGTGTACTTCAGCTCGTTTGGATGGCTTTTGAAGTGAAGTGAAGTGATCGACATCTCCATTGATTTGCCCTCTTCTGAGGAAAGATTCAAAGTCTTGGAGGGAACAGGATAATTGTCTTAGAGATATATATTTCCATCCATAACCTTTACCTCTAAATAACTCATGCAAGTCGGGGTAGAGGAGAATACAGAGAGGAGAGGAGAAGAGACTTGCCATACTGACTCAATCAGAGTCTGCCAGTTTGACTTTTCCACTGGTTGCACACTCATTGGGCACACCACGACTCCAGCATGACTGGTCAAACCATCACTGATAGGACAGGAAGCAGGAAATGTCCATCTCTTTTAGAAAGATTTGTTGTGTGCTTATCAGAGCTTTGCTTTCCTCTTCATGTCATGGGTTTAGGCTTGGGGTTATTCATTTTGGGCACTGGGGAGACATATTCAGTTACTATTATATCCAGAGTTAGTCATCCCATCTGAAAGAAACCATCTCTACTGAGCCTGACTCAGATTGTTCTGGGAAATAAATATAATACATACACCAAGAAGATCCCTAAAAGCACAAGAAGAGAGAGAAATTACCTCAAGTGTATACATTGAAGACAAGAGTGGCAAATAAACTCTTTGTCCAACAACTGGTTTACTTGCAGTCACACTTTCATTCACTGCATTCACACCAGAGCTGTTTGGTCCTTTTGAAACAGTCTCTGGTTCATTTCATCTAACAAACAGGGGTCTCATTTGCTTCCACGTGCCCCAGAGTTCAGTTTGCTGCAGGTGAAAACGCAGTCTGAACTAAAGTAAGATAGCGACCCTAAACACAGCACATTCTGGCACGGTGGTAGCAGGCTTGAAAACTGTCTCTTGGACAGAAGTAGTCTAATGATAAAGTGAGGCACTTATCCAAATATGGTCAGACAATCACATATTTATACTTATTCATTTTAAGTATGTACATTTGTTTGTTGTACAGATTGTTTTTAGTTTATTATCCCAGTTTGGGATCAATAAAGTGCTTCCATCTGTCCGTCTGTCCATCATAACACAGTTGCTTGTGGCTACACACAGAAACAAATAATTTAGTGACAGAGTGACTTGCTGAATATGTCCTCATCGGACACATTCTGTCAAGTAGACGAAGGGCAGCGTCAACAGCGTGACATTTGTTTATGATGCTTGGTGCGCTTCATTTAGCTCAGTGTGAAAACAAACCAAACCAAATGAAAAATGTAAAAACATTGTAACTTCACCACTGAATCGCACCAAGTCCACCAGACTTTATGTGTGAAAGTGACCTTAGAGCATGACATGAGTCCAATCTGGCAAAGTACCTTACTAATAAATTAAACCAAGCAAATTAATAAGAGAGGCAAAGTGACCGCATAACGCAACACACAAACACAAATCATAACCTCAGCTGGCCTTTAGACCTTGATTTACCCACACACACACATAAAGGACTAAGAGTCTCCAACCCCAATTATCAACAGTGAAACAGTCTCTTAGAAACGCCTGGAGTCTGTTTAGCCACTATTGGATTAGATGCTGCATTGAGTTGGGACCATCTATCTTTGAGAATAATTAACTATCCAGAAAGATGGACTAACTTATGTAACCACCAATTAGGAGATCACAAACAATCCTTTCTGAGGGAGTTGGAGAATTTTAATGAGGTTTAAAGACTTGTTGATTGGTTGGTGGGGTTTGTTTAGAGAGCTACACAGGGCAGATGTGCTGGGAAGAGTTTAAAAAACAAACTCCCTCCACTCTCCCCCTCACTGCCCACCTCTGGTACCCACTGTGTATTATATTTTACAATAATATTAGTGTGTTTGCATCTGTGCAGTATGTCTGAGGCGAGATTTGTGTGAACATGTGCTTATCTCCAGCTCCCCTCGGCAATCAACCAACCCCCCCAGTCCAGTACACACATACACATGCCCACACACACACACACATCTGTACAGGCTACTTCAGAAGCCTAGGCCCAGACAGGGTGAGCAGATCAATCAATTACATCTCTGCTCCAGCAATCAAACAAGGTTATTATCAGGCAGCAGCTCACCGACCTGGAAAGGCCTGGCCAATCAAAGGCTGCTGTGATGTGGGGGCTGGCGCTCGCTCATGTGACAGTAACACAGAGTGGCAGCTCATGTTGTCAAGGGATGGAAGGATGGAAAGAGGAAAGACAGACGACTGAGGCAGAATTCAAAGGAGAAAAACTGAAGGAAGCGTGTGGGACAGGGACAAGAGAATATCTGTAAATCGCCCATCTCCTGTCTTTACCTTGATATTACTCTCAGAAGGAGATAGGAATTCTTCTTTATATTGCAGTAGATCATTTTATTCAGGATTTCAGTTTTTAGAAAAGAGTAAAAGAGTTTTTCTATCTTTGTTTGGCCTTCCATCCCTGAATAATGACAGAAAAAAAGGCACAAACAGAAGAGTGAGGGACGTGGCAGAAAGCAACACATGGTGAAAACATCTCTTCATTGTGGATCAGTAATTCTCTTCTTGGCAGCAGCTCCCTCTGGCATTTATTCAATAAGCATTCAGGGCATTCTGTCCTCCCACTTCTGTCCTTTCATAGCAACAGGTCTGAGGAACCATATTAGGCTTAATTAAATTATCGCACACTCAAAAAATGGAGACTTTCATTTCATCAAATTATTGTCGGTGACACAATACGCCAAGACACACACGTAAACCTGCAAATCTCCAGAGAATACAGTCTAATCTCTTCCAAAAGCAGCCAATCAGAGATAATCAGGCTCTGTGGGGGACAACATGGATGGGGACGGCACGACTGTGTGAACATCTGTGGCCCGGTCATCTGGACAAGACATAACCAAGTGTGTGTTTTGTGTGTATCTAAGGCACATAGAAATGTTTGTCTTTGTGTCCCTGGTACAATTTCTGCCTCTAATCTGACCAGGCAACAATTCCCGGTATCCGCTATTGTCCCCCCAAACAGACCTAAAACCTCAGAGACCTTCAAAGCCGACTTCCTAAGAAGTCTACTGCTGAGCGTTCAGACAAACTAGACCCCCTTAAGCTCCAACTGACGACTGTCTGCTTCACATGAATCTGTCTGACAGGTTGCCCTGGGAACCGAGTCTGATTCCATTATGGGATGGATAAACACAATCAAAGAGTTTATCCACCTTCTATAGCCAGAGAAAAGACCCCCGCAATGATGGATCTAATCTCCTGCACAATACGTGGTGTGTGTGTGTGTGTGTGTGT
>CAFUXE010001178.1:187072-251151 GCA_903364295.1 Serranus cabrilla
GCACTTTTGGAAAGCGATAAAAGCGGCAGTATTATTTACAACATGGTGTGTGTGTGTGTGTGTGTCCTGTAGGGAGGGCATCAGAGAGATAAAAGAATAAAGATACGGCAGTGCTGCAGTTAGTGACAGGCAGGAGCACCTGACAGATTCATAGCAAACTGGTGTTTTGCAGACATCCTGCACCTTCTTTACACTCTTTTTTACTTTACATTCGTCGTCTGCTGCTAGTTCTTCTTCCATGTGTATATTTTTAAGTATTTACTCTGATTTAAAGTCACTCAATATTCTAATGAGATTGAATGCCAGTAACTGATCAAAATATTATTACTACAGTTCTTATTTCAAGTACTATTTATCTCATGAACTAATACCCTCTACCCTCTAACTATACCAACAATACTAAAAAACTGTCCTATAAGAATCAAGGTATCAGTCCACAGTGGGTTGTACACAATGAGGTCTTTGTGGAAGTTTTGTTAAGGTGTCAAAGTCGGTATATTAGTGTTTAAAAGTTTGGAATCACCTGCCAGAGAAGCTTGATTTGGTTTAGACAGATGGCTGAGACGACTACTCTGTTTTTAAATGCAGTTTTTCTTTCTCCTCTTTACAAGTAGCTGTTATTTTGTATGAAAGGTTTGCAGAAAAGCAATGTTCTGTACAGGCAGAGTGAAAAACGCTGAGCAATGGTTCAACCAGCCTGACGTTTAAAAGGGCAGAAAGAGACAAAGATACCTCTGAGCAACAGTTCAATGGAAACAGACGAAACCACTAGTCATTGGTAAAAGAATTTGGAAGCTTAGCATCAAAGTGTGTGCTGATTTAAACAGGAACGGGTTACTGTTTCAGTGTCAAGAGCACTATAATAATGCCTATAGCAAGCTGGAGGCCTGTTGTTTATTTTTTTTTTATAAAAGAACCCATTCTTGAAACTTTAGCAATAAAAGGTTAGTGTGTGTTAGCAGTATTGGAATTGGAGCATTGAATACCAGCTGAGCATACTTGGGACTTAAAAATAAAAGCTTAAAGCTACTCAATGAAAACACTGAGATATTAGTTTTTAAAGCCCAATTGTGTGATTATATAGACAAAGAATCAAATCGAACCAAAGCATAACCTTTTGGCTGATTTAATGGAACATTTGGTGCCTGAAATATGAAGTTTTTATCTAAGTTAAAATAGCCATTATCGAAAGAAAGATGTTAATATAAAACTTAGCAGGACACACACACACAGACACACACCAACAACACAAGCACCAGAGCACATACAGAAGAGCAGTGATGGAGAAATTATTCAGATCCCTTACTTAAGTAAAAGTACTAATACCAAACTGGGAAATTACTCCACTATAAGTAAAAGCCCTGCATTCAAAACTTACTTTTAAGTAAAATTACAAAAGTATCACATCAAAATGTACTTAAAGTATAAACAGTAAAAGTAGTCAGTGTGCAGCATGGCCCCATTCAAGTCTAATCACTTTAAATTTAAAATGTTTTTATGTTAAATCTTGACCTGAAAGGAATAAAGCTGGCAGCTAAATGTAGTGGAGTAGAAGTATAAAGTTACAAAAAATGGAAATACTCAAGTAAAGTACAAGTACCTCAAAATTGTACTTAAGTACCGTAATTGAGTAAATGTACTTTCCACATTCCACCACTGCAGTAGAGTTCCCACAAATTAGCCTAGAAATCTGCAGCTGTATTGATTTTATAAGGAATGAAGCCTACTATCCTTCTTACACATCAATTTTCTGATACCTATTGGTGACACCCTACTATTCAGTTGTGTAGTTCCTCGTGTGCATCACACTGCAGGCCTCAGACATATGAAGAGTGTGTATGTGCACATAAACAACTCGGATTCAAAGCAAGCCAACATGCCACCCGGCATACATGCAATCTAAAATCCTTTCTATTCCTCTGCGTTTTCTTTCTTCTTCCTCGGACTTATCTCTCTCCATTCTCACCCCACCTGTCTGTTTGTTTCTTTTTTTATCATCTTTTCCTTTGTGTTTTTCTTTCATTGCCTCCCATCTGCTCTCTTCTCTCTGTTGTTGCTTGCTTTCTTCTACCTTCTTTATCTCTCTCTCTCTGACCTTTCCAGTGTAAAATCCTCTCTCCACCTGATTCCCAACTATGCTCCCAGTTTTTAATGGGTGTGGGTTAGAAAAGCCCGAGATAGGGAGGGTGCTATTTACTGAGGAAAATCCTCCTCGACGAGTGAGAAAAGATTAGAAGAGAGAGCAAGGCTGGCAGAGCAAAGCAGTACGTGCACGTATGTGTGAGTAAGACTTAAGACGAGACGTCCATGCTGCATTTTAATAGCCTGAGCGCAGACACCTCTTTGAGGTTGCCTACAGATGTTATTGTTGAAGGAAAACTGTAGTCTTCACCGGTAATTATGAAGCTGCTGGCTGACTAAATGAAGGTTAGGGTTCATCCACAAATTATTTTTGCCATTTTCAGTTCTGCCACAGTGGGGATTTGCATGTCATACACAGGGTAACGAACGTGGGCGACTACAAACACCAGGATTGCCTTAAAATGATGTCAACAATGACTTTCTGATCAAACAAATCATGCTGCTGGGACGTATATGAAAAGAATTTTGATCCTATGCTTTAGTTCATTTGCCCGCACTGGGAATGAGGCCATTCATGCTGCCCAATTAACTGCGTAGTGGATCAACATCATAAAAGACTGTGTAATTGCAGGACTTATATGGATCATAAATACCTGAGTAATGGGTGCCATTTTCATTTTAGCAGCAAGGAGCGTATGGACGGCGACTACTGCAGCACTACTTTGACAGAGAAAGCAATAAACACACTTGTTTTTCTGTCTGCTCATCACTTGTAAACAATAAACAGATACATGCAGATGACGAGGCTATCATAATAACTGCCGGCTTCTGTGGCTTGACAAATCATGTCACCTTCCAGACCTTGTAATTAAATTGGCTTAAGGTCTTTAATGTTGCAACTGTGCAAGTGTTGTAAACTGAACCCTGATGTAGATTATATATTGATCTCACACTTCCTATTAGTACATAAAACAGAATGCACCCTATGCAATGATGCATGATGAAATAATAAAAGTCATACACATCATGAAATAAATCATAATAATCTTTTATCGCTGGATGTGTTCCCCTGACTTCATTAGTGACTGGATTTGATTAGCGAGGTATATGTGTCTTCTCAATAAGCCCACACACTTCTAATTTTAAAATATTAAAATTTCTTCTGCGAGGAATACAGTGTTTGGGGATTCAACCTTGCACTTCGCAGCTAAATAATTTGAGAAACCTTAAAAAATACTTTTTCATGAAACTTCTTTATAAGATACTCCATTTCACCTCTAACTCTTGCTCTTTCAATCTGTCTTGGTCTGTGTGTGCTGCTCAGGAGGGGAGTTAATGAGAGTGTGAAATTAGTGCAGAATCATGGTGTGTTTCGGTTTCACCACAGGCTACAGCGGTGGGAGGCAGAGCCCTTCTGTCCTTTTCCTGTCATCTAGCTTTTCTATCCGCTCCTCAGTCCTTTCATCGCTTGTTCCATTGTCCTTCCCTCTCTGCTTCCCCCGAGCACTCTCTGTCAATCTCCGACCCTCTGACTCTTTCTCTCTCGACCGTGGACACTTACAGCAGAACCAACTTTGAGTAGACCTTGTATGAATTCAAGTGTCTGCACATCAACATGAGTACTTTTTAATAAGCTAATGCTATGAGATGCTGTTAAATAGCAGTGAAGTGATGGACCTAGTACACCTACCAGTCTACCATTATCCCAACACCAGCATCATTCGAAGCTTCCTTTATGTTTAGCATCACAGATGCACATACAACGATAACATGCACTTATATTCACATACAAAAGAGCTTTGATTCAAATCCTGAATGGGACACAGTAAATAATTTAAAAAGATAACTGAGAGGTTCAAACGAATCATCCCCACAGGTTATTTCAAAATTGAGGACAAAAATCCATTTGGAGTCAGAACTAGTAATTAGAAAGCAGCAAGATTAAAAGCAAATTGAAGTCAGTTAAAAAGGGAATTAGTAAATCATGAGTAGGATACTATTACATAAAGCCCTTCAGCAAACAAGTTCATGACTTTGAGTCACTAAAGGAAAAATTGGTTTTCTTAAAATCTCTCTATTTCATGGATTTATCATCATTCTGGTCAGTGAAGATAACATTTCACTGACTAATTAACTCAGATATGGCAACACGGCAACTCTGCTGGCTTTACCTGCAAATACCTTAACACACACTGCCACACACACACACACAAACATAGCGGACATCTACAGGCATGGCCATGCCTGGTGGTCCTGTGGATGGTAACAGGGTGAGATTAGGGGCCTGCTGAAGCTTTTCAAAATGCCAACCTCGTCCGGAGCAAGGGGTGTAAATACCACCCAAATGTCAGCAGGAGACCCCACAAGTCAAACTAAATTGGCTGCTACATGCACAAACAATACCCCACGTCTGCCCCATATTTGTGTGTGCATCTTTAAAGACATACATTCTGGTGCTCTGACACTTCGGGTTGGCTTGCTGGACTTGTGAGAGCAGAAGCGATCTTATTCATTCACCTGCTACAAGCTCACAAAACTGCAGAGACTAACGCCGACATGGTGGATATCCCAATGGGGCTAATATTTAACTAAATATAAGGTCTAACAAAATATAACAACAACAGTCCACAAACAAAGTTTTAGTAGCATTTAGTCTTGTCAGAATAAAATTACCATACAGTAATTGTGTCTAGCTCACAATTTGAAGAATATAGAAGGGAAAGCTATATACATATTGTTTGCCATTGCTTTAAAACAGCATACGCTCAGGGGAAACATAAATGCAAATGTTTGCAATAAGTAGCTTAGAAGAGTCCACTCTAGTGACACTAGTCCCCTTCATTATAATCCATCCAATTTCTGGCGTTTAGCCAGGGCTAGGTTGTAGTGGCAGCAGGCTAACCAAGGTAAGACAGATGTCCTCCTCCCCAGCTACATCCTCCAGCTCTTCCTGGGGGAGCCTGAGGCCTTCCAAGACCAAGTGGGATATATAATCCCTCCAGTACACTCTGGATCACAGATGTAGATGTGCTTTTATGTTCACTTTTCACTCTCTGGCTGGTCTGGATATTCTGTCTACAAGAAAGTAGGTAAGAAATCACAACTTTGGTGGAGTCTGATAACCAAATGCAGCTGATATATTGCCCAGAATACAGACACAGCTAACACCTGGGTTATACATAATTTTTGATAGCTCATTGGAATGGAGCTGGCAACCCATATTTCAACAAGTATCCCCGCACAACCTCCAAGGAAGGTACCATAAAATAAGCCTAATTCAAGTCAGCAGATTAAAGAGCCCAACCAATACAGCGATGTGCCGATTCTCCCAGATGTACTGGGATGCTCCGATATAAAAAAAATATTTCTTTTTAACCAAATATAATGTTGAAAAAATGCAGGAAAAAGCAGAATGAGAGACCAAAAGCTGTTCTCAGTGATGTCAACCCTATAATGTCATTCAACAATGGACAAGAGCTTAAAGAAACTGTAGAAAAATACAGCTGGCATCAAGAATAGTAATATTTCAACGTTGGAATAAAACAGCAATTGTAACAAAATACCATTTTCTATATAACAGTGTAACCGTTATGTTGCATTGGATTTTTTTTTAATCGGTATTGGCCCCTTAAATCCAGTTTGGGTCAGTCTTTAGTGTAAAATGGACCAGAGAACTTCCATGACACTGGAAGTACCTTACATTATTTGGCTTAATTATTTGTAATTATGAAATGCTGGTATGATGAAGCTCGTTTTCAGCAGGTTCAGTTAACTCTGGGATTAATCCAGCGATGAGCATGTTTATGCAAAACGCATGCCATTCTTAATTACAAGCCAATCACATGCAGCATCATCTGAACCATGAATGGAGTACTTAATATGACATGAGATGAAATGGTAATACCCACAGGGAAATTGGGTTAACGCGGCAGCGGAAAACGATATTCAGCGAGGCGAAAGATAAAGTGCAATCACACAAGTGGAATAAAATAAGAAGCTTAGACTTACTTTTAGATTTGAATGAATTCCAAATCTAAAAGTAAGGCCATGGTGATAAACAAATGTGGGAATTATTATTAAGCTGTTCAAGTGATCTGATTGGCCATTACGCGGGCTATTAACACGTTTTGATACGATTCTTTGGAGTTGGTTAGTCAGGCAACATCCCAGATGACAAAGCAATATTTCATTCAAAAAACACATGACTAAGAAACCAAAATCAATGTGAAGATGTAGTAGTTTCTTGGACACCAGAAAAACAAAGATTTGAAAAACGGACACACAAGTAGACATGATTTAGGAGGAGAAAAAAGGAAATATACGACATCGTGCAGAAACCATTTGCAATCAAACATTAAGATCCTGTTGTCTAGTATGCCCACACATTGCACCACACACCACTAATTTCCTGTGCCACAACCCCCAACTGCTTCTGTCATTAAAGCTGCCATGAGTTGCATGGCTGGCTGCAGGAGGTGTAGTGATCCATCAGCGGAGTGCCAGAGCTTTGCCATTAGAAAACCATCTGCAAGAAACAGCGCTCCATTGGCACTACAAGTCTGGAGAGGGCAAGTCAGAGGGAGGGAGAGAGGGAAGAGAGGGCCCTGTGTGCAAGGCAGTTTGGTGTGATTGATATGAACCATTACAGACAACATGGGAGAGGTAGGCAGAAAGCTAGTCACCGTTTTATTTTTGGTCATTTGTTCAGACAAAAGCTTGGCGAGACCCACGGTGAACAGGGGTTGAACGTCAGCGTGTGCGTGTGTGTGTGTCAGAGAGAGAATGAAATTGTGTAACAGAAGGAGAGAGACAGACTGAGAGGAAGATTCAGGGCCAAAGCATCAGTAAAGGGACATAAACACACAGGCAGCCACCTGCAAACAAAAACATTATAGTACGCATAGACATGCATGCACACTGACAGAGACACATACAAACAGGTAGTCTCTGAAACAACTACTCTGCTTTCAAATGGCATCAATCAATCAAGGAAAAGGTAACATGACAACTGACTGTACCGCTTAGGTAAGTGGGGATGTGATGAAGAGCAAAATGGATCTGATGGATGGAGTACAATCAAGTTTAACCAAATTAACCGGCTGATCTTCTGCAAGTCTATATTGTTTAGTCATCAGTCAAACATTTAGTTCTCAGGGTATACATACAACTTAATTGCCGGGTTACTTGAACAAATTCTAAACAAACATCTGTCTGCATTGGCTTTGTTCACTGACTGCTGTAAGATTCAAGTTTGTCGAGCCAAATAGTAAAGCAAGTCGGTTACCTCATAATACAGTTACTACCCAGATGGCCTTAGTGAAGCTGCAGCACTCCACTGGCTGAGTATTCAAGATACTTTTACAATCAAAACATCTGTCAACTGCCAAGTTTATACAAATACAAGGGATAAACAAAGTGTTTGCCAAAAAGGAACATTTATCCTTCCTTTATGCATAAAACTATGCACCATGATGTTAAAATTGTAGGAATTGTATGCCAAGCAGTGTGGAAGTAGGAAACATTTCTTTTTAATGGATCCTAGAAGGCAATGTATCACTGCATGGAGGCCAATTCAATTAAATTGCTTTACTATTAGATTTACACTACTCGCCTGGGACCACAGTGCTGTATAGAAAACTACCAGACATAGAGGACATTACCACAAAGACAACCCTTCACAATACTCAAATTTAATGGGAAATACAAGTGAGGGTGGTAGTCGATCCCAATTTCTCGATGGTATCAACAAAACATTTGGAACTGAAGGTACAGTATATTACATCATGTTTGATTTACGATATCCCATGGAGCATTAAAAAGGTTGAAATCGATAGATGGTCACTAAAAGGCCATGTAATATAATTAGTTTACATTTTACTGGTATTGAGTCATGTCCCAGCTGTCATGCGTCTTGAGTGGCTTGGTCATCCCTCTCTGACAGACCGGAATAATGCTGATGATTCTTTCACACATGTTCCTCACAAAATGAATGGGATCATGCCCAAACCGTTCCCGTAAAGACAACAGGTTCAGTCATTCATGAACAATTTTAATCTGAATCGATAAAACCCGCCTTTAGCTTGACATACATCACAATGTACTGATGTGTCATGTTGTCGTCAAAATTTACCAGAAGGGATGAACCATAGAATTTATGTAAAGAATGGAGGTATTCACAGTGACGTCACCCATTGGTTTGTGGACTGCCCGTTTGAATCATTGTGTTCGGCATTACGGCTGTTGACATCTTGCCTTACAACCGTCACATCTCTTTGTTTTTTGAAACCAGGAGAGACCATATTAGGACTGAGGAGGAGCAAGGACCGGTGTATCTAAAAAATAAACTCTTAATGCTAAATCAAATCGTGCATCGCTTTTTCGGAAATAAAATTTAAATGACCGAAATGTTCAAATATATTTTCATGAGCTGAAAACAAGCTGCAAGGGTTAAAGTTCTAAATGGCAAAAAGCCAAATTGTGTATTGATCCACTGAATTGTTGTGTCAGTTTTACACACCTTGATAACTGAGATGAAACACACACTGACTTTCCAATGTAAAATAGTGCTAAACTGGCAAAATGCTGAACTGTCAGAGAGCAGAACAGTTCTAACGATAAAAAAAGAATTGCTTATTGTGATCGTTTCATCATTTGATAACCACCACAAGGTGTCAAAGCAGTGAGTCAACTTGGTGGGGGAAGCTGTTTAGAGTACCAGCATGCTTTAATAATAAATGTCAATATTAATATTATACCAATGTATAATGTCCAAGAGCAAGTAATGTGATATATTTCCATATAGATAGCGTATATTGTACCAGCCCTATTTACCAGAAAATGCTTTTGTGATAATAAAAAACAATACACCTTAATGTAGCCAATATAACCAATGAAACTGCAGCTATGGTGGTTAGACTGCCATGACTGATTTATTGCCTTGTGGTGCTGTCACCCTTTCATTCTTCCGCTGTTAAATTAACAGTAACAGCTTGTTCGAAATGATGGTATGCTTATTGCTTCATTTATCTTTACCCATGACTCCTTTTAGTCATCACACTAGTACAGCACTTACTCATAAAGTCACAGGCTATGTCTCACTGCAGATGAGTAACTATCGACTCGCTTTGTGTTGCTGATCACAATACCGATAAACTAGAAACACATTTTGAAACCATGTTCCAATCAATTTTTGGCGAGTTGCTCAGTGTATCACTCTGTGTTGTACCTGAGAAGAGGCTGGAAGATGACAGTGATGTTCCTCGCTCCGGGTTTACACACAAACTTCATTTCTCCCCCTTCAATCAGGTTGTCATCAGCACCACCTAGAACAGAGGAGAGAGGACTTGACTCAACAAAATGTCAACAAAATGTTCTTCATGATTTTGGGTAACAAGCAGGAAGTAACTGATATACAAATGGTTATTTTGCAGGTGACATACTCCTTTAATCATCACCATATTGTGTTCTTTAAGGCAAGACACTACAGGCAAAACATACTGCATTGGTCAAATAGGATGTTTTGGGCTATTTTTCCACCAAAACATGTCTTCTTTCAGAATAGTGGAAAGAAAACTTCTAAAACAAACACTGAGGTGTGTATTTTACTATATTTGATTAATTGATTAATTTTCACATATTTAACAAGTTCACACCTAATTTTGAAACCTTAACATAACATTTCAGAAAAGTTCTTATACAAAAAAAACCTGTCTCAATGTAAATAACAAACTGGTGAAGTTTCATAATGATATCTATAAGTTAATCAAAATTAACCTATTCACCTGTAGTGTCTCCCCTTAATAACACACTAAATCCCGACGGATCCCAAGAGTGCTGCTCTGTAAATGACCCTGAACTCATCCCTCACCAGGGGGAGATGATGTGTCCTCTATTAATCAATATCCATGTGTTTTTTAATCTTAAATCATTCAGAAACATTTTTAAATATCTAAATATATAATCAGTCGATGAGTACAACCTGGGCTCTAATAAAAACACATTGCTCAATCAATGCAGCTCTTCATCACATTTAAATGTGCCTCACATGCTCACAGTCCTCCATGGCCCTGCGTCACTGCGTGGGTGAACCCGGCACAGCTAACAGGGTTAATCAGAAAATCATTGCCATGAAACATGCTCAGAGAGGGATGGGGGAGTTAGACTCTGAGGGGAGGGGGCTGCAGACAGGGGAAGAGGGGAGATCATAGGGGAGAGAAAGAACACCAAAGCTCATTACCTCCACTCATCCTGAAGTAATCAATATAATTGATGGAGACGAAATTGCGGCTTGTTGTCAATACAGCTAACTGTCTGTCTTTTTGTGTGTGCATGTACAAAGTTTTTTTTTTTAAAGACGACGCATGAATGCACACACACATGACTACATATACGTCTGAAAGTAGAGCTGAAAAACAAGGAAAAAGAGAAGGAGATGAAGAAGAGCAGCGGGTGGTTTTTCTGCCTTTACGCAGTGGAGAAAATGTTATTCATTAGAATTCCTTGATTTAGGTTTATGGTTAAGTCCCAGAGCACTCAGTAAGAGTGCATCCACGAGACTGGAAAAAACAGACAATGCAATAAATAACCTTCTAGATTCGAATCTGAGGGAGTCGGATACATGAATAATTGAGCTCTGTGTGTGGGGAAACCTTAAGGAAAAGTTATCTTCCAAGATTTTAGGGCTCTTTAAGAATCATACCATCAGCATGCTGAATGCACTTCCCCGCTAGAAGTGTGTTCAGTTGAAATGAGGTGTGATGTGGTGTCAAGCGTACACAGTGAGTTAAGTGGAAAAACTGGGCAGAAATCAAACAAGACGGTGATCCAAGCTGCTTTGATGGGGTTTGGAAATGGGTATGGGTGTGTGTGCATGTGAGTTCTGAATCGGTGGGGTTTCAGTCTGGCACAAAGCCTCGCTCTGCTGTTTTCTTCTGTTTCATTTCCATGTCCAATACGACCTTGCAAAGCTTGTGTGATATAACACAAAGACACTTCGCCATAGTGCGAAAGCCTGTTCCGCATTACCTGCGCTGCCTGCCTAGCCTTGCATTCAAATGCATATCAACCCATTGTTCCCTGTGCCGGGCTCCATAATACATTTCGAATGGAACAAGTTTCATTTGAAAAGTACGGGAGACAACACTCCCCCCGTATTTTCATTAAAATGACAAGGGGAGCTTTCAATCCATCCAAAACTTTCAAATCAAGGGCTTCTGATTCTGATCTGTTGCCATGAAATTCGCCCGCACGGTAAGCCCACATTCGGGTTGCTAAGTGGAGACGGAGATGAGGTCCAATTCACTCAAACTCTCCTTCTCCATCTCTCCATCCATTCATCCTTCCTTTGCTGCCAATTCAATTAAGACTCAATTACAGGCTCCTAAACAAAGCTGCCGCCAACGCACTCTCCTGCTCATCCTCCTTCTCTCCCTCACGTTCTCCATCTCTCACTCTTCTTCTCTCTTTCGCTCACTGATCATCAACGTGGAAAGAGCTGGCTAAACTTTTGTTTCCTCGTCATCAACTTGCAAACACTCAAGTTCCCATGAATAACATCAACATGTCACAGACTCTTGGGAATTCAGCGTTACCTGTCTGCTTCAAGAACCACGTCTAACTGGCAACACACACACACACACACACACCAAATTGACTACCATGTACGTATTCCCAATGACAGTGACCAATTTAATTTCATGCTCTAAACATCTGCATCCGTGTCAGACAAAGGAGCGAGGAAGAGACCTCATTGATCCATGGGGTCTGGGACCAGCTGCCAACAGGGCATAGCACTGATGAATATTAAATAGGCCGGCATTAATATGCATGGGATTCTTCAGAGTTGTCTAGACGTGACAGGGCGGCTCCAGTTTCAGGTCAGGACGCCACCAAACTGCTGCCAGCCGTCTCTGGAAATGCTGTGTAAAAGTGCCATTTTTTGTTCTTTGCGAGCTCGTGCGTTTGTGTGTGTGTATGCGAGTATTCGTTTGTGTTGTTTGGGCGAGTGTCTGTGCATTCTGTCCCTTGGTGTGTGGTCTGATCCAGGATTAGTGGGAGGGGTGTGTGGAGGTGTGGTGCTCAGTGGGACGGCAACTGAAATCTGGAAAGGAAGAAGCGACACATTCTAATGTGGCCAAATCTGCCTGAAATCCCCCTCGAGGACCACTGCTCCGTCTGCAGCACACACACACCTAAGCAAACATGAGCCACAACTTCTATCCATAAAAAAACATCCAAGGATTTAAGAGGTGCAAACAGACAGGTACAGAAATGTATACACACACGGTACAATGGATTTAAAAACACAACAAACACACACAAACTTGTGAGTGGCGTACTGACACAGAGAGCCAAAAACAAATGGATCAACCTAAAGTACACAGATACCATATGTCGACACACAGTGACACCCCTCCAGCCCCCTGTGGTGTCTTAGCAGGCGCTCCCCAGCCCACATGTAATCAAGTCGGGCAGTGACTTAGTGAAATTGCATTAGCTACACTTTCCTGGGTTTGATGAGAAACGGGTTTGATCCTGTGATGAATTCCGGCCCTGCCCAGATTTAGGCAGGGAAAGAAAGAACGTGTGATGCTTTCTTTAACACACTCCAACGTCTCCTGGGACCGGAGTGTTTCTGTATGCATCTGCAAGTGTGTCAGAGAGGGCGAGAGGAGGAAATCCAGACAAGCGGGCAAAGGAACAGTCATAATCCCTAATTTACAAGTGGCATGAATCTGTTTAGTGTCCGCAATTTAAATGTGTGTATAAAAAAAGGACAGTGGCAGAAGTTTGCCCAAATACTCATAACTCCATATTTGATGGTGTGCTTATTGACTACAATATATAGCAGAAGAAGATTCAATTCAATTAAATGTGTAAATAATTAAAAAGCATCAAGCACTTGATTTGATGGCTTGTTCTTTGGTTTTTTGACTTTATTTTTAATCTGAAAAACACTTTCTAACCACTGTTTTTAGAAGGGAAATATATATTCACCTTTTTACTATTAGGGTGGTTCAATTATATCAAAATGCAATATTGACTTGGGCAACATCGTATTAGAAGCAGGTCACGTGGAAAAAAAGTGTGAATGAAGTTTCGTGACACTGAAACTGTCCCTCTCTACAAATTGTATTCTAAGGACTTAAGAAAAAATGTTTGCTTAGCAGCAATGCTCACTACTGAAACTATACCAAGATTGTTTTAATATATTTAACTTACTGTATAGTACAAAACTTGTTCTTACCTTTCAACTAATCAGACCAGCAAACTAAAAATCCTAAAAAATCCTTAATGTATATAAGCTGTGTTTGTCTCACTACAATAGCCATGCAAGCGTATGTTCACATTTGTAATCTGTCCTTTATAGCCAGCTGGGTTTGTGTTCATGTCAACTCAAGAGGATCAAAGACGGCCATGATCGCTCTCGCTAGCTTCTGATTGGGACTGGCAGGAGGGCGACAGTGTGATTGTTGTGGCGAACTCACAATCATGTCCCACACACACACAATGCATCCTCACAAAAGTGACAACAATTGGCTGCGCTGGTCAAGAATGCATAAGCAGGATTTAACATCAAAATACCAAGTTTAAAATTGACAGGTAGGATTCTGCACTATCTGCAACTGCAAAACAGTATGCACAGTAATTGTTTGCCTTTAAAATAATAGAGCGAGGCAGTGCTCTTCCTTTGATTGAGACCATTAGTCTGTGCTAGTAGCCAACACTGCACATTTCATGCTAAATTGTGCAAATAGAAAGCAACATATAGAATAATCCAATTTTCAACCTCAATGGCCTCATTCGTCTGGAGCCGTTATGCTATGAAAATTAGTTTGGGAGTGATCAATTCAGGTAATATTCACCATGTAGAACTCGGATACAGCTAAACGTGTGTGTGCGTGTACGCTTGTGAAGGAATCAGATTGGCAGTCGGCTGCATATTCACAGAGTTGAAAACCTGCTGATCTAATGAGAATGATTTTCGTGTCAATAATGTATGACTCTCTGGTCAATTCCGGGCATCCCATTCCACTCAGGCTGTCTTCATGTCTGATTGGGTCTTAATGAGAGCCTTCTATTATTAAAATTAATTTGATGGGAAGGAATCTGCTGCTCCACCAACCAGGACACCAAATCCATCCCTTAGCCGAGAATAAACGGTATAAATAAATAATAGAATAAATAAATTCAGGTGTAAATTGAGTTGGTTTAATTATTTAAAGCCTCACTGTGGCATACAATGTGTCTCTGTGGTCTTGAGTTTAATGAATGCACATCTGTCAGTGGTGGTATGACAACAATGCACTCCAGTGGCAGAATGAATATTAATCATGCAGAATGTCTCTTTTGAGACATGAGGAAAAGTCATCCTAAGTGAAGGGACATTTTGTGGGGTGGGGGGCCCCATTGAACAGCTGGAAATGTTCACTGTTTGTCTTTCAAACGTCAGTAATGACAGTTTAATTTCAATCCTTTTGGAAGAGGTAGCAATTTTGGAAAATTGGCTTTCTGAAGATTTCCATAAGTTGGTAACATTTTCAAAGCCTTTTTTCACAGAAATAAGAGTTTACAGACATGTTCTCATTAGAGGAAAAGTGCACATCTTGATACTGAAGCTGTCCACTGTTGTGGCAACGTAGCCTAGCTAGCTCAATGGTTAGTAAATGTTTATTTATGTTTATGTTATGTTTATGTTTATTTTTTATAATTAGGTGAATTAAATAAATGCAGAAAATTTGATTTCAATCAATCCAAGTCTTTTCAATTGTTTCATCACGATACGATATTAAATCGATTCATTGGATGATAGGATATTTGTCAATGTCACAAATTCTGCTGTGGTTCAACTTTGGTGCGGCTCGATTAAGGGGTCAGGAAACTATATGATGCCCATATCATCTTGTTAATTTATATCTACTCACAAAAAACAACTAAAATATGATTTCACCATTTGATTTCTGAGCTCATCCAGATATTTAAATGACAAAACAATCCATTATTTTCTAATACAAAGAATAAAAAATTGACCTCCTCTTTACAATGAAATGCCACATTTTGTTTAAGTGCAAATGTTTTTTACGGATTAACTTAAAGGGCTTGTGTTGATCATTTCATTATGAACAAAGACCATTTCCAAGATTTTATCTGTTTGCTTAGCTTACATAAGATCAATCAGTAACAGCAACACCAGCCTTTATATCTCAAACTATAATTGCAGTTCATAAAATGATACTGCTGATACAAACTTGATAAAGCACCAGTATCATCCTTAAAAGAAAACACAAGGTTTGCTGTAACTGCACCTTTTAAAGAAGCAGTACTGCCTCATATAATTTTGTTATATTTTGAGGGAACCAGCATCACTGCACTCGCTCTGATCCTCAAGGGTTTTTAAAATGCTCTTTACTGCCATGATCTCTTAAGTCTGTCAACCATAACAAAGAATTAGGTATGAGAAATTAAGTAAACGCATGAAAGTGTATGAGTGTGAGTGGATAAAGACCAGGAGAACTAATCGGCCAGAAAACCCAAGTGTCATCACATCTTTGATTGGGCCCAGCAGGGAACCAGACAGCACACTGCACACCCTCTCCTTAAAGGGAAGAACCTGTTGCACGCTGGGAAAGCAAGAGGTGAGTGTTTATCTGTCTGGCTAGCAGTGAAGCTGCTCCGGTGCAGCTGCCAAGGTCTTTGCAGCCTCGTGTCCCACATGCCCATCTTCCCTCACTCCCTCCCTTTTCCATTTGTTCATCCCTTCATCTTCTCCAATCAGCAGGTCTGAGATTAAAAGTAAACACAGAGGTGACAGTCAAAGCCGCCAATAATGACAAGACCAATGCTGATTAAAATTAGCCTCAGGTTGGGAAAATACACCAAGCTCTTTCTCTCTGATTAAATGTCTGCACTGTGTAAACTATTACAACCTTGTTCTGTTCTCCTTCTGTTGTCCTCTGCATCCACCTGTCATTTCTAATCTTCCCGCTTCCACGTTCTCACTGCATTAACTGTCTGACTTATCTGTGCGTCACCTTGCCAGGGACCAAACCTTGATGTCTTGCAAATAATCTCAGAACTCAAACTTTGGCCATGTTTATGTTTTATCTCAAAAGGTCTTGGTGAGATAAAGAGTTTCTTCCTAAAAAAGAAACAGACAATATGCTTATATAGCTGCAGACGCTGGTTAAATATCTGATGTTTTGCTCAGCTTTCTCAACAATTTTAGTTTCAAGCCATCATATCATGGAGTGAATAACAAAAAGAGGGCTGCATGCAGTGTCTAATGTGGAAGTGCTGTGGTTAATGCGAGAGTAATTTTGGTTGACATCCAGTTTTTCTCCTGGGCTCCTACCAAGTTATTCCAGCAGGTGTTGCTGGCTTGAGTTTGGATAATCATCTGTGATTCACATTACAAAATGGAGAGACATAATTGCTAAATGCACTGAAAAACAAGATGCAAAGTGCAGTGTACAAAGGCTGTCAAAAGTGTCAATACTTATTTTTTTTTCAACACTGTGATAAGATGACGCAATATTCATTAATTGCACAGTTGAGGTCCACAATCAGATTGTCAGACACTGCATGCAGGTTTTGTTTTGGCCTATTTCGTATGCCTTTTTGTTGTAATTTCTTTTCCATGGTATGGAAAGGGTCATCTAGTATATTTTTTCTAAAGGGCAACAGGAATGAGTTCTTAAACCAGGAAGTGAGTTTGGGTCTAACCTCTCCACCTCAATGAGGATTTTGAATGGGTTTGTGGTTAGATGCCTGAAATAACGTCTGTGGTGAACACAAGCTTAAGAGATGGTCGCAATGTTCACGTTTTTGAAGATTTTACATGTCCTTAAAAAAGCATAACATTAGCTTTTTTACTTCTGTCTGCTGCTATAATGCCTCAAACATCATAAAAGTGGATTATCCTGCTGAAGAATAAGAAAGGTTTGCCACAGAGCCTATTTTCTGCAAGGATCCGAAATCCAATGCAAAAATCCCATAGGCTAATTCTCAACAGATGAGATGCTAACTTCCAGGTTGGAAGTTTGTTTGTCCTCTATTAGTATTGTATTAAAGTTCAAAATTCTGGTATCAGGACAACCCCACAGTGTACTAGTATCAGTTCTGTAAAGAGCCTGTAAAATGCTTAGTAGGTCCAAAAACAGATGAAATAACAGCAGTGAGTCAAATGCTGGCGACTCTGATATCAGTCTTTAAATAACAGTCTGCAATGTCTTTTCCATTATCGTGCTTCTATCTTTCATTTTTCTAACCAGGGGCTTTGCTGAGGTACAATACAGTAAAAACCTGATATCATTATTACAAGCCACAGTGCATTCTCCACACTGTCTCCATGTTCCACTCTAATTTCAGCACCAGAGCTACTGTAATGTAATCACTGGTCCCACAGCAGATGAGAATCCAACACTGCGTTTATGTGTGTGTGAGTGTGTGTATTTGGTGTTTGTGTATGGGGATGGGAATGGAGGGGGGGTCATATCTCTAATGTTTTAACCAATCAACCTTGCTGATATCTATGTACAAGCAAATTGAACATGATGATCCCAAGCTAACACATAGAAAATAACTACTGAAAGCTAGGACATCTGCAGCAGTGTGTGCGTGTGTGTATTTCTGTTTTCCACAATATGCAGAGCTGCTCCATATTTGCTTTCATGCTGAACACAACTAAAGGCTTTTCACAGTAATAGCCTGTCAGGTAACAGTGGTACCTTGCATTTTTATCTACAAACCCTGTTCTGTCGCAGCTGGAACAAAGCGATTCATAAAGGTCTGGCACGGGAGCAAGAGGGGAGACGTGTCATTTTTTAGTGGCATTCCTGCGGCGTACAAGTATATGTCATTCAATTACAGCATGTCGAACATGTCATATATGACATAACTTGGTATGCAGACTCTAGCGTTCATGTACACCCACATCTGGGCGCTATGAAAGCCCTCATCAGTCACTGATGTGACAAGTGCCTTTTCTACATCACTCAGCTTTGAGGGTAATGTTATACTAGGAATAATGGCCAATTAAAAGACACCTTTAAAAACAGAAATAGTGAACCTGATGATATTCTGTATAAAGTGTAAGACTGGTTTCTGTACGGTGTGCAAATTTCCCTAAATTACCTTTACTCTGGGACTAAGTTTGAGAAGTTGCTGAGAAACTTACTAGAGGCTTGTGATTTATACGTGAATATAATATTACCTCCTTTATTTAATTCATGCTTATTAAATTTAATCTGTTGCACAAAGTTTTGAAATAAAGACATTAGGTTTATTGAAAATAGTAAATCATTTTTATTTTACAGCAGAAAAGATGTAATTTAGAGTTTAGTATGGCCTGAGGACTTACAGTTTATAAATCATCCCATCTCCATATGAGTAAAATAATTTTTGCTCATATACAAGAGCTAAGCAGAGAAAGTGTTGCTAGTACACATTTTAAAAGTCTCTCTTTGAGAACCCTGATATTATAAATATTGGATTTATTTAAATCATTTGTCTGACACAAGATGTTGCTTACTTTGACTTGCTTTAATTTTCTTATGATTTATTTTTATTCGTTACTAACTCTTTCATGTAAGACGCCTACGCAAACACAAACAAATCTATTAAAATGTCAATCTCCAAGTAGCAAGGAGCAAGAAAAGTTAACACCAGAAAAGAAAGATGAGCAAGAAATATCAAATCTTGACAGAGCGAGAAAGCAAGAAGAGGAGAAAAGAAATAAAAAATGCAAAGCATCAATCATGGCTTAGCAGGTGTCTGCAACATTCAAGCGTCATAATCCTATAATATTTATTGACTTTTTTTACAGACGGAGTTTAGATCCATCCAAAGCTCCGTTTTCAAATATAATAAATCATAATTGCGAGGTCAGCGGAAGTCAACTATTGATTACTCCACAACATGAGCGAACAAAGAATTATCCTTGAAATCCGACAACAAATGAAGGGAATGAATGATTGGAAAAGGCAATTCAGTGATTGTACAATAAAAATAGAGGGTGAGGAACTCATCTGTAAGCTTTCTCCAGGAGCCATCAAAATGAAAACAGTGGAGTATGCTGGGCTTTTTGGGGGTGATGTGTCCTTTCAAAGCCTCCACTAAAGACCCCATCACCATCCTGAAATGCCCAAGCTATTCTGAAAACTCACTTTCCCCTTAAACATAATACATTCCTCCCCCCGCAATCACAATTCCAGTTTGGTCAAAGTGTGTAACATCACACTTCACTTGGCAGGAACATGACGTTTCTGCTACTTGCAAACACGACGCACACACTACTGCAAACACGTGGCGATCAACATCTGCGAGCCCCACCCCTGATATCCCACCCACGCACCGCCCCCACCCGTGTCTCCCTCTCGACATTTTTCCATTTGCACCTCGTCTCCTTCCCCTCCCCATTGGGGTGCACAAATCAGCTTGACAAGGAACACCACTTCTGGTCGCCCCCCAGCAGCCTCCCTCTTCCTCCTCCGCTCTCATGGGAACATGATGCTATTATACATAAACAAGAAGCTCCTAATACTGCTTTTTTTTCCTCTCCCTCACACCGAGCATGAGGTATAAAGGTGTGGGCAGAGAGAGAGAGAGCTGTTTGCAGCTGTACTGCTTGCATAGGGGACTCAGACGCTGTTCTTTTTGTTCGCCGGACACAGTGTAAACAAGTCCATTTGAATATCAAAAGGAAAACAAGGAATGTGTGAAATAGATTTGCAACCAAGTTGATTATTAAAACATCTCAGGAGCAGAGGGAGGTCAGAGTTGGGAATGGGAGTATATGAAAGTGCCTGCAGGAAAAGGTGGGGGGGGTAAGTCTGAAGTGTGTATGTTTGTTTACGTGAGTATCAAGCATGTGGTGATAGGAGGCTTTGTGCACGGTTGTCACATAGGTGGGGGTTGTCGCTTCAAACGTGCCCCGGGGCAAGGCAATATCGCACGAAACACAATGAACGGACGCAACACAAAGAGAAATAAAAATGAAATAAAAAAATCCTGTAAATGCATTACTAACTCGGCATGGTGCGAGACGACATTGGTTATTGAGATATATATTCGCACTTCACCTCCCGGATGACCACCGGGTTACTCAGAGTCATCCGCTGCCTACATACATGATACAGAGGCGAGAAAAAAAAAGAAGAAAAGAGTAAGGGGCGGGGATGTAAAAGTCTAGTGGACGGGAGACATGCAGAAGAATATGGGAGCAGGGTAACACATCTATAGAGAAATTGTTATTTTCATAATTTATTCATAGGGAATGTGATTGAATCTGGATGGGGTTCTGGGATTCTGAAGTAGCGGTTTGCCGAGGATGCCAACACACCCACTAACACTATATACACTTTAAGACGGACAGCTGAGGATCTGCTGTGTGTGTGAACACTCTATACGTTCTCGAGCCGGCAGTCTCACTTCATACGTTCCAAGCGTGTCTTCCAGATGTGGCTACATATGGAGCTGTAATAAAGTCTTTAGATGAAGCATTGGATTAATTGAAGCGTACGAGACGTGCTCCAGTGGAGAAGGCAAGCAATTAAGTCCCCCTGTGTGTTTGCATGTGTATGTGAGGCATGTGAATATGCGCCTCTGTGCATGTGTGTAATGATATATGGCGAGTCCTTACAACACTCGAGGGACATAAATTACAGATATTACAGATTAATTTCAAACCCATTAGAGATGAGTGACTCTGGATAGGTTACCAAATCATTACATGTTCCATACAAACCCTGCTGCTCCGATTCTTACTTAAGGATCTGGGAAACTGAACAAAGAAATGTGACGTGTTCTTGTGCACATTTTGAAGCACCACATTAGAAAATCTGAATGGGAATAGCAAAATTCAATAAAACCTGCACAAAGAAGTTTTTCCATTCACTTGAGTTGGTTTCTGCCTTTGTCGAAAAGAGTTGATGCACTAAATGGGATATGGAAATGCATTTGTTGAATAATTTTTTGACAAAGTGAGCATTTAACTCACACGACTGATTAGCTGTTTCCGCTGTCAGCATCTCCAGACAGCATAAACATTGCCAATAGTTGCTGACATGGAAAAAACAATTAAAACTTGCACAATTAAACCAAATTCCTGAAGACCTCTCTCCATTTTCTGTCATAGATGGGTTGGATGGCTAAAGCAACTTGTTTTGTTTTTCAGTCCGAAACTAGTAGAGACCTAATTCAGTGTTTCTCCTTCCATTATATTACAACAGCACCACCCACCCCCCTCGAGGGTCATGTTAATTTGATTTAACTGTATTTTCTATTAGCGCCACATCACGACAGAAGTCATTTGAGCTTCCTTTTCCTATAGAACAGGTCTAACCATTGTCTTTTTATTATGCAAACTAGACACCCTTAAGTTATTCATCTTATTTACACAACGGCATGTGCTTTCTGTTTCTACATGGACGTGTGTCTACAATTCTCCTCTGCTCTCTGTAGCACACACAGACCAGTGTGAGGCGTCAAAAAATACGTCGCATCAACGACAATACGTCGAGTCGAGTCGAGTCATGTCCTCCCCTAACCCTAATGGCTGTGTTCAATAAAGACATGAAAAATTATAATTGTTTTTGTGGTATTAGGTTCAGCAAATTGTGTTTGGCGATACTTGGCAATTAGATGCAGATCAGATCACATTTATGACAAATTAATACAGAAAAACTAGGTAATTTCAAATTCTTCACTCTCCAATGTGCAACTCTTCTTGGCAACATGTAAAAAGTTTTCTTAAAATCTTTTTGACAGTTTAATGGGAAGAAGGCTGCTGTAACCTCTCAAACATGAACATGTATTTAAAATCAGTAAGTAGTATCATTCAAGTGCAAAACGCAGCAAATACAGCAAGGGCTTCTGCAAAAACTGTGGTAGCATCCGGAGTTCTGTTCGTACTCTATTCAGTGCATGACCGTTTTTGTTCCTTTGTCAACGGTGCGTAGCTGGATTTAAAACGAGCAATCAGACTCTTACTTCCAGGCCTGTGTTGGTGAGCATCTGAGTTAATAACTATATTGACTTGAAGCAGACCGTTGAGAAAAAAAGAGTTGAGGAAACTCCAAGTAGAGAGACTAAGAGACACACATGACTAAGCTTTAAGTGTTGAGTAATCCCACAGCCAGAAGAACTCATCAACTCAATCTCTCGTTTCTAACTCTTTTCCTCTCCCTCCCTCCCTACAGTAAGTTTAATTTGAAGAGAGAGAAAAAAGTCCCTTTCCACACCGGCTCTATACATATTTTTCTAATTTCTTCCTTCAGAAATCTCTTAATGGCTTCTTCGCTGGACCCTGATGAAAACAATGACTTTTAACCTTCCTCTCCCTCCCTCCTTCCCTCCATCCATCTTTCCCCTCCCTCCATCACAGTCGACTTATTTCACTTTCTAAATGATTTCTTACTCCTTCAATCTCTTTGCAGCCATTCAGGCCCCGGCCTGGGCTTGTGGCCGGTGCTACGCATTGTGACAGGTGAAATGAAAGCCCAGAGAAATCTCATCTTCTTATAAACGCTCCGAGGCATTCAGCCAGTCAAAAAAAAAATATTTTTCCCCTTTCTTTCTGAGGCGCCGACAGATGGAAGAAGAAGAAGAAAAAAAAAGTGAGCTGTTATTTGAAGACCATTTGGGGTTTTCCTTTATCCACAGTTAATCAATGCTGTTCTTTTTTGTGCCAGGGGGAACTGAGGCAGTACATTTTGCATACATTTACAGACCTGCTACTGTATGAGTGCCGTTTTTTTGTCAAACCGGAAAAAGAAAAGAACTAAAGTGCATTAAATTGTCTTCTAGAGGTGTTAATCAAATCAGTTTTTGCTTATTATTAAGTTAAATACCAAGAGAATCCTAATTAAGGCTACATTATGCAAATAGTTTACCCTAAATAGTCATAATTAGTGATGCGGATATTCTCAAAGGATCTGTTTTGCATGTGTTACGGAGTAGTCTCTACAGATTAAAAGCATTTACTGCTACTGCCTCGCTCCGTCTCCTACCTTTTCCGTGTTATTCAAACAATGTCAATGAGGAGCTTAGTGTGAAAAAAGGAATAGTAGCAGACAAACAGCGCTGTCAGGCACTGCTGATTGAAACCTCAAGGTCACAGGCAGAGAAACAGAGAGCAGAGACGGAGAGAAACAGAAGAAGTAGGAGCGCTAGAACGGCTTAGACTCTCCAGGGTCTGGCTGTGCAGCTCACTCACTGTGCTATTTTGTGTGTCTGTGTGTGTGAGTGAGAGGTTTTCAAGGCCTCTCCCTGTAGGCGGATTCTGCAAAGTCACCCTGCTCTCTGCCTCTCGTCAATCTCTATCTCTATCGCTGTTTTCCTCTCCACAATCCTGTTGTCTGCCTTTCTTTTCCTGAGTGTAACTTCTTCGACCTGCAACATGCCCTTCCATATCTCGGCTTTTTGTTGCACTCCCTCGTGCTCTCATTCCACCTCTCGACCTCCCCAAAATCCCTCCATCACTCTCTGGCTGGATCCTTCCACACCCCTGCCTCTATCTTAGCCAAACATGACCAAATCACCCTCACCTCCTCTCTATTTCTTTATTTAACCGCTCTACTCATTCCCTTACTTGTGTATCTTTCCATTTATGCATTTTTCCAAAACCCATTATTTCTGTCCATTCAGTCAGCTTGAAGGCCTCTTTTTTTTCTACTCAGATATCTTTTTATTCAACCCATACACCTCTAACCTCACTGCCTCCATCCCTTTCTTTCCCTCCTTTCACCCGACCTTAACCTTCGCTCCGTGCTCCAGCTGCTCTTTTCTCTCCTGCTTTATCCAACACACGCTGCAAACCGAGCCCAATTTATTCTACTTTCTCCGTCAGATCTTCCTTTACCTTTTTCCACTCGTCTGTCAATACTTTTCACACCTTCTGCTCCATCATCTCTCTTCCTTTCCTTCATCTCACTATCCACCCACCCATCTTCACTTCACTGCTCCAAGCCAGCTGTTTTTAGAGTCTTCCGCAGCCCCCCTCTCTGCCCATCTCTTTCTTAACCATCATTTTTCACTTCATTTCACCCCCCCTACTCACCTTGTAATTCTCCACTCTTGCTGTAGAGTTCTCGCCTTTGCTCTCTCAAGTAGGCACTCATGCTGATGGCATGGGAAGATGATTCAAACCTACAAAACACACAAAAGGTTCAACAAGGTGGCACACAGCACAACAGTCCAGCACACAATACAACAGGAGACAGTGATTACAAAGAGCAATGGCCTCGGAACTGAGATGTCAAGTTAAGTCACTTAGGGATCTTTTCATAACCCAAAGTTCAGTCAGTTTCAATGGAACTCTGGTGCGGTTAAATCCTTGTGACCACTTTCGAGAGGGGGTCTCGATCTGTTTCCAAACGAACCTTAGTGCAGTTGAATGACTGTGAATGAAATATGACCCAATTACAGGAAATGAACCAAAAGGCAGCAGATTGTGGGCTACCTGCACTGTTGTTAGATGTAACATGACTGGAGGAGGACTGAATGTTTACAATTTAAAACATTTAAAATCAGTTTAACTGGAGGAGAAAAGATTGTTGGGCATGATAGCTCAGTGCAGATTCAAGGTGAAAAAGCTTCATATTTCATGGTGCATTCGGCTCCACGTTGCTTTGTTTATTTCTGTTTTTATATTTTCCACCACCAACTTTCCACCAATTAGAAATAATACTGCAAATATATTCCGGCCTTCGTCTGCTAATCTTTTTTTTTTTATTATTTGGTTCGCTTACATTTATTCACTGTGAAAGCAAACTAGACTAAATACAAAATTAACCAAAAGTATCAATTTCACTCTGAATCTGACAAACCAAACACATTTGGGCTATGAAAGCACCCATATTCATTTAAAAAGTAGCCTTTAAAGATATTTTGTAAGACTTTTTTTATACAGGCTATTCATTTTTTTAATTTTTGGTCTAGAAAGGCAAGAGAGCAAAAGTTGATGCTTACTTGAAGAGGGACTGCTTGGCACGCTGTGGTTTCTTCTTTGCAAAAAAGGCAGCAAACTCACTGCCGGTGCTGGCATAGGAGAGCTGAGCCGATGGCTCTGTGGCACTGCGGCTGTTCTTCACATCCAGATACTCCATAAGCAGGACCTAAACAGCAAACAGAGCAGAGGGTCAGAAGCTAAAAAGCAGAAAAATAAGAAGTGCCGCTGTACTATTTTTATGGGAGATTGTCCTTCAGCCAGGTTGCATGGGTTCAATCTTTCCACGCGCCCTAAGTGCTTCTGTGTAACACATTTTATATATTTAAAGGAAAAGGAAAATATTTTAGATAACAAAAATATGCTCAAATACTATGTTTTTGCTTCAGAGTTGGTAAAGAAGTTTGGGTCATGGACTGTAGTTTGAAATTTCAAAGCACAATCATAACAAACTACAAATATCCCACATGTCAGAAACAGTATAAAGTAATTCACTGAAGCAGCTTTAATATCAGCCCCTTAATTTATCACATTCATATTCTTCCTCGTATGGCACTATCTTCCTTCTATTACACCTTAGATAATGTAACATGGAGTACTCAAGCTTATTAATGACTTTAAAGCTCCCACTCACAATCATATCCTGGAAGCTCAACCTGCCCGCTCTGTTCACTTATCAACTTATTCATGAGTACCTTTTTTTTATTTAACCAGAAGGCCGTTATAAAGCAGCTCTACTTCTATCGAGAAGGAAAAATACCCACATTTACATACATTAAGCATCAGATTATGCTCTGTGGAGCTCCAAAAAACATATGTGAAACGACGAGTTGCTCTCGGTCGTGTTAAATCTTTGCAGTGTGGAACTGTAAAAAGTCACTGTTTCCTATGCTGTGTTTGAATAAAATGTTTGGCTCATCAGCCTTATTGAAACATTTAACCTAACGCTCCATCCAGTGTCATTTTAATTTATACATCATTATGATTAATGGTGTGGAAATTGAGAGGGTGTATGTAACACATTCTTAGGAGTGATAATAAATCATCAACTCTGTTGGAAACCTCACATTAATCATATGAAATCAAAACTCTACAAAATATATTGTATATATCTATAACCACTTTTGGATGGTCAGTCTGTTGTGTTGTGTACTAACAGGCTAATTCATTTGTATATCCCTATTGCACCACTTTCAATCGCGTCACAGTTCTTGTGCCACATTGGAGATACAGCATTCAGTTGCCATTTAATTTTGTTGTATTGTTCCAAACCCCTTTCACTGATTTATTCTCCTATTTTCATATCACACTTAATGTAAAATTGCAATTAAAAAACTGCCCGGCTCAGCAGATACATATCTGCCAGATCAACTGTGGACATCCCCAGCAGCAGGTTTTGTATTGAGCTTGGCTTTAACAATTTAGGGCAACACACCGTCTACAAAGCCTGGAAAACAAAAGATGATCCGAACTTTGAGGTATAAAAAGGCCACTGACATGCCTGGGTCCCTTTCATGACCGGCGTGAAACATTTTGTCGACCATTTCCCCGATCTGTCTGCATGATCCATGGTGAAATCCATCAACGTCTTATCGCGCTTCATAAAAATCTTATCAACTTCTAACAATAGCTGAGGACAAGCACATTGAAACTGTGGCCAGACAGAGAAAGTTAACTTCCTCTACTCTATCATTCTATCTGCACATTCCCCTCTGTTGCTTTCATTGGCTCTCATTTTTCAAAATCTCTCAGTGCTTCATCTCTCATTTCTCACATTTCTATTTTCTCTCTCTGTTGCACCATCTACCTCAGTCCATCGTCCCGGTTTCTCTCTCTCGCCCCTCTCCATTCCTCTCTCTGTGTGAATACATATGTTCTAAAATAGCCTCCCATATCTAATAGCTTCATAATTTAGCAGGGCCATTTAGCCTGTGTGTGTCTAATTCTGAGGCGCAGTGTGGGTCAGCCCAGAATGGGACAGGAGTAATGGCCAAGCAGATGGAGATCCATCCCGACCATAATGATGTAATTAACGCTGCGGAGAGCTCCCCCGTCATGCATGGGAAAGCCTTCACATGCTTGCATGGATGTTAATTTAAGTGCACGCACATGCAAGAGCAAAGACGTGTGAAAATCCTGCATACGCAGGTATCTTATGGAATTTTTTTGTTTGTTTTTGAAACTGAAATTATATTGAGTGTAGAGGTGCAAAGAAATATCGATACACTTTAGTATAATGATATTATATTTTTGTGTAGAGCCCGACAAATATATCAGTTGACAGATATTATCGGTCGTTATTGGTATCTGTGTATATTTAGGTATCTGTGTATATGTTGTCTGATATGTGCCGTTATGAAAATGTTTTTTTACACAATATATAATGCAGGAAATGTTGTTTGGCACGATTTAGCTCTTCTTTTTTTATTCTTTTCTTTTTTTTAGTAATGAGCAATTTAATGAAACTGAACAGTAATTATATGTATTTAGCTATTTCTTTTTTCCTGTTTATTCTTTATTTTCTTATCATTTACAGAATCGGCTGACTTTGTATGTCTGGTTTCAGTTTTGTGATCCTGTATATTCTCAAAAACACAATTTTTAATAATAATAATAATAATAATAACATAATGCACAAAAATCTGATAAAGTGCAAATCCCATTGTTTAGTTGCATAAAAAGTCCAGATTTCCTGCATATGGTGGTTATTCTTTGGACTAAAAGTTCTTCTAAAATAAGACAAAAAGACCATAATATACTGCCTTGCTTAAAATTTGGCAATATATGAAAATATATTGAACAGTAACTCCTTCATGTCCATATACAGTCCTACTTGAGTGTGATTAATTCAGAGATTTAAATAGATTACTAAAAAAAATGGTTACTTGGTTATTTGTTAATAAAATAGCTAAAAATATGCATTTGTGATTCTTAAAGTTGTTGTGATTTCATGTGAAATAAGTCCGGTGCCATAGCAACTGGTCACATATGTAAATACGCAAGTTCCACAATATCTTCCAGCACACGTGTAATTACTCTCCAACATACTTCCCCACATCACAGGCAGCGCTGGAGGCCATATCACACATGCCCTCTCCAACTCGCAACACCCAGGCCTCCACTTACGACTACCCTCGTGCTGCCGCTAATCCTATCAGTGTATTAATTACTAATGATGAGCTGATGGAGCGAAACCCCCACTTGCTTGCAAGCTAACGCCCAAGTAGACTTAATGAAATGCCAGCGCCGGGCTGATGAAGGGGCTCCGACCCTACTTAAATTGCATTAGCCCAGAGACAGAGTGAACTTTGGAGGCAATTAACTGGACTGCTAGGACAGAGAGAAAGATAGAGGAAGCGAGGGATGGGACGCAGAAAGTAACATGGAAGGAGAGATAAAGGTGGAGTTGTGGAGAATAGAAAGAGCAAAGGATTATAGGTGGAGAGTGAACACTGAACAGAATGCTGAGGAGAAAATTGAGAAAGACAAAGAGAAAACAAGTTAAATAACGAGTTGTTGCTTATTTAACACCTTAACAAAAAAAGACTGTTGGTTTCTCCACCTCTCCGAAAGGATTTCCGACTAATTCTGGAGAGGGCACAAGACTTTATTAACAGAAAAAGTTTTTCTCAACACCACCTCGAATCTACAAAGCCGCCTCGATAACAAGCGCCACATTGGCCCTGAAAAGGTTAGTCTGTTGCAATGCCAAACTACTGCGATATTTTGTTTTTCTTGTTACAAGTTGCCTGAATGACACAGACTAAATATATCTCAATCTAATTGTGCAGTGTGCAAACTAATTATGAAGAATAACAGAACAATTGCAGTAACTGAAGACTTCAGCCTTGGTTGTCAAGACAGTGTCTTAGGTAAGTTTCTTTTTTGTAAACAACAAAGTTTTCTAATTACAAGTGCATCACAGCACCATGCAATGTGAGCGCTCTGGTGAGTCACTATCATCTCCATCGAATATATTTCAAGGGACTTAATATAAGCAAACTACTAACTGTGTGTTACAAGTGAGGTACAATCACCCACACTACACTCTCCAGCACCTGTTCCCTACTAACAAGGCACAAACTAGTTGCCTAGCATTAAATGTTCCAAATATAGAGGAAATCATGCATGTAAATCTACAGCCCCTTTTTAACACAGAGCTCGAGGATGATACCTATATTACTCTCAGGTAGCTATAATCTTAGAAATGAAGTGCTCCATATAAACCTTTATAGGTGGTGTTTTTGGTGGTGATAGTCCGTCTCCAACTAGTCCAATGCTCTGGAAAAATGTGCTTTAACTGCAGTTATATGGACTCAACTTTGGACAAAAGATGTTTCTCTTGTTTTAAAATGTGATAGTATTTTATGTGTTTTGTTTGATACAGAACTTCTCTATAGCCGTGTTTCCATTAAAGTTGAAGCTAATTTTTCAAATGTTGCATTAAGAAAATGCCAACATCAACTGGTTGAGAGCAAATAAACAAAGCTGCATAAAGATGCAGGTAGAAGTAGAGGAAATAGATTGAGCAAGAGAGAAAAACCAACAAAAAAGAGGTTGCTAATCGGACAACTTTGGCCACCCACGAGAGAAAATGGCGAGAGGTCTTCGGGAATTAGATTCCACTGGGCTACTTATTATTGTTCTTTCATGTCCGCTCGTCTTGACCAGCAGAGTGGAAAAAGCTGATCAGTCATGTGAGTTAAATGTTTGCAACATAAGAACTTATTCATAAAAAGCGTTAACATCTCCCGTTTAGCACATTACTATTTTTTCAAAAAAGCCAAAAACCACCTCAAGTAAAAACTGTGATTTTGGTGTTTCCATCCAGCTTTCCTCATGTATATCTTCAAAATGCACATATAAATTTGTTGATGAAAACACGACTTATGGCTATGGACGACTGAACAATAAAACAATGGAGCAGAAAAGCATCCTTTTCAACATCTACTCAGACTGTATGACCAGCATGTACTGAACTTGTCTCCGTAAGACAATCTCCCCTTCTTACTTCCTCTTCTCTCTCACCCATCAGGTCAAGCATATTAAATCTCATTAAATTGGTATGACTAATGCAACAAAGAGACCTAGATCCTATTAGTGTCACCTGTGCATGGCGGCACAGCTCATCAGTTAGACGTACTTACAAGTGGCAAAAAAAGTGACAACAATAAAAGCAAAATAGGGATTGGATTACAACAAGGCAGAAATGATAAAGAGAATTGTTTTTGCAAAGATATGTGAATGACCACAAGATGAAATTAGATGGAGGGAAAGACATAAGCAAAACTGTAATTAGGAAACAATGGGGACACAAAAGGCACAGACAAAGGCAAAACAAAGAGTTCTCTCAGTGATTGCACCCAGAGGATCACATCAATGCAAAACAGCACAGATCTGCAAGTGACCAAAATAAACACATTCAATGGTCTACAATATTAATTAGCGATGTCCCCTGGAGCCCGGTTCCAAATTGGAGCCATATCTAATTTAGTTAAAGCCTGAAGCATTGATACCATCTGATGGTAACCGGCTTTGCTATTGGACGAGGACTAATGGTAGTAAGGGAAGTCCCAGATGGAAACAAAGTAATGTCTCTTTCCACATTTCTTTCTCAGAAGCTTAAAAAAAATCAGGTATTTGAAAAGCAAACCATCCTCTTAGCAACAAAAAAAACAGTATCTCCATGCTACATTAGTTCATTGAACTTCCACTGTAACTTCCATGAAAAGGTTACAAAGAGTTGATGGAGAAAAAGGACAGGAGGAAATGAACAGCCCAGATTCTCTAAAAATCAATATTCATGGGTGAATCTGTGAAACAGTGGATGAAAAAAGGGGTGCTATGTACCAATGTGAGACATGTGGCAAATGGCTCTTCACACCAGATACTAAGAATAGGCTCAAGAGTTCACAGTGTGTGTGCATGTTTGGGGGCCTATGTGAGTGGGCGCACATGCAAAACTCAAATCTCTTTCCGGTGCTACTCCCCTAACAAAGACAATCATTTCCACCACCAACTACTCAATGTAATTCTATCAACAAAACAACCTTGCTCCGCACTTGAGTGTCTTGGGTCTCGTCCCAAACTTAAATCAGTCCACTGGGCTGAGTGCAAAGTTCTATTAAACAAAGGAGAAAAGCTTCATCGAGTTCTGTCTTTGTAATTCATTACCAATGCTCCCATTTATTTCTTCCAAACCAAACGTCCTGATGTCACTCTTGGAGAAAGTGTACACTCATCCTCCATTCCATCCATTAGGGACCTAACACCCAACAAATTAGTGCAATTAAGAGAGCGTCACTCAAAGGTTTGCAGGTGAGCACTTGTCAGTAACTTGGCAGTCAATAGGCTAAAATTGAAGAAATAAATAACACTTCATTTTCTTTCCATGTTTCCATCCTCTCCTCCTTATTAAGTCATCTTAAAAGCAGCCGAGAGAACAATCTCAACACTTTGTTCCTCTCTCAAGGCTTTATTGAAATCGGCTGTTTTCCCATTAAATCCCTTGGCTGGTGTCTTGTCACAAAACATATTGACTGATATCCCTTGCTTCTAGCTTCAAGTTAAAGCCCAAAGTGTCCTTGGCCGTCAAAGAAAGTGTTCTTTATACACCCTGTATTGATTGTGTTCCAGAAACTTCAATAACCTTCACAAGTTCTGACAGAGCTCCAGCCACAACTACTGCCACAGGACTGAACTGCCGCTAACCAGTGGGGGTTCCCACCTGGAGCGTGCCGCATCTAGTCAATCTTTTGAAGGCTATCTTGTTGACGGAGGAAAGGAAGATGTGACTGTGTGTTCACTGAAACCCATTTCTTTTCTCTCTGTGTCCTTGCTGTGTCCCCAACACGGTTTCTGATGTGAAAACATTTATATGTGGATTTATTGTTTTGAACAATGAAGAAAAAGCAATAAAACAATAGTTTGTAGTCATGAATGGTGTTTCTATGGATACTATCGAGAATTACTGTATATTTTGTCTGAATAACAAGAGAACAGACCAGACAAACACAGACCACTGACAATATAACTATTCACCATAATAACTGATTTGAAAGTATAATATGTAACATTTCCATATCAAAATATCTAAAAACAACCAGACATATGTTTTATATTTTGTTGAGCTGTGAACTTACATTATTCCAAATGTTTCCAACAATTTTCAAACCTAGGGAAATCTGTAATTTCAAATAAAAACACGCTTCATGTTTGTCGCCTGTCAATGGCCTCATATGCCCTTTGCGGATGCACTGTGTTCAATCATAAAATTACTTTTATTCCGTTTTAAAGCAACATCTTTATGATCTGAGATGATCTCAACTATATATTTCAGCCGGATGAAGAGTTTAAGTCATCAGACATCTGGATCTTCAGTTATCAGAGAAAACAAGATGAGCTGGCAGCAGCTCGTATTACAAGCAGTATGCCAAACTGCATCCAAGAAACAGATTTTTTTTAAAGATGAACCTGCTTTAATTAGTGTTTTACAGGGTTTACCCTCTGGCCCATTTGTTTTTGAGAGGAGGAGATAATTCGGCTCCTGGTTAAAACCTTCTCGACAAATTCTAACCATGAGAAACAGCAACGACAGCTATGCTCTGTCATTTGTTATTGTTTTGATTGCGAGAACCATAGCGGCAGAAAATGACATGTTACATGTTTAAATTATGGATGGCCTGGACCAAATAAAAAAAATTGTTGATTATCTTCCTAATGTATAGAGCTTACTTTACAAGATCTTTTTGGAACACAGAGTCATAAAGTATATCAACAAGCCAAGGCAATGATTGGAAAAACATACATAAGCAGTTGATTAAGTCTCCAGGTCTCCAGTGATTTTAATGTAATGAGTATGGGTGGGACTGGGGGTGGGGTGCATGGAGCTGTGAGAGACGAGACTTTACCATGGAGATGGTAGACTTCAGTGCGCTCCAGCGATATGTAAATATGACAGCGCTTTGGAGGGCAGAATAAATGTGACACATTGATTAAAATGTTGGGCGAGAACAACGTAGCCATGTCTGTGCTTCATATCTAATTAAAAGAGATCATTGTCTTCTGGCTGCTCTCTGGCAGTTCAATTCGCCTCGTTTTCACTCTGTTGATGAGACGAGAGAAGGCAGTGCATATTTAAGCCATTTATATTTATATATTTTTTGGCATAAACATAACCTTCCTTTGTCTTGGTTAATCTATGGCAATGATATGATTCATTCATGAAGCAATTTTAAACTAAGCTATAGGCTTGTAAATAAGAAAAACAGAAAGAGGAGGAGGAGGAATGGGATAGAAAATATATAAAACAGGAAAGAATATTAAAAGTTTCTGTTAGCAATGAATGAAAGCAATGTGTCAGAGATATCCCCAAAGCCCAGAAAAATCACAGTACTAAAGAGAGAGAGGGTTTCACTGGTTAGTGCCACCAAGCATATTCTTAAGCAGGGACAGGTATCTACAATCTGATCAAAGTTTGCTTTTTAAATTTTTACTTTTCATTTGGAGCCCACATCAAAAAAGCTCAGCTCCTATTGCGCGCTTTCTTATCTCTGGCTACAGTAGAAAATGTTAATGTGCGCAAGTTGAAGTTTCTCTGGTGACGTTCTATGATCTAGAAATCAGTTCTTTTCACAAGGCGGATAGTCAGCATCTATCCATATTTTTTGAATACAGGCTCAAAGTTCCTTGTCTGCAGAGAGGAAGCCTCTCATTAAAAGTGTGATTTGCACTCTGGTCACACACTAGCAGCAGACAACGGACATGGCAAGCAGTCACCCAGCCACAAATCCTTGCAGAATGCGCAAATGCCGAGCTAATTAACAAACTCGCACGCCTCAAACCGAACGGCCGACAAGGTCAAAGGGTGATGGACGTCAGTAGCCGGAGACACTCTGTGGCAAATATACAGTACATTAAAAAACACTCCCACTGGGTGCTCTTAATGAAGAATTCATGGAGAGGTTTATGAACTGTGATCTTTTATGAACTATGTTACCCAATTACCTGCTAACGTATTGTGACTTCCGTCTCGTTAATGATTCAAAGGAAACGTGTGAGTTTTCTTGCTTGGCACCTAATGTTGTTTTGACTAACATTTTAACATCACATTAAACTTGCCAGGCTGACAGACTGTCAGGTGCTACTATACCGTATTTTTTGAAGGGGAAGCATATTAAACATTTATGGATACACAGGAATTCCAGTCACTGTGATTTCTTTGATATAACAGACTGCTTTGAAGAGCGGGATAGTTTCTGATGGAAAAGGAAAAAAGCAATCATGAATCGAGGTACAGAGCAGCAAAGGCACGCAGTGGTGTACACTTAGAAATGTAAATTCAATAATAGTGTGAATAATCAATATATAAACTCACACCCATTCTACAGAAAGCCACTTGAAAAAGCGTGAAGTAACCTTAAAACACTCCTTCCAGCATCAATACCACTGATTATCATCCAGCCTTCTCTGCTTTGAATCAATACTTCCACACCGGAATTAACAGCAGAAGCATCCCCGGCATTTCCGATCAGGGATTAGAACCATTACATGAATCTTGACTTTCAAAAGGCTTGTTTACCCACTCCCCATTCTGAGCCTACCGGGCCCCAGTCACACATTGATGAACGGCGTTTCTCTGCCAAGGCCGTGTAGCTGTGTGCACTCTGTGTTTCTGTCGGCTCTTGCATCTGTCTGCCGGTATGTCATGTGGAAAGGTCAGCCTGGTATCTCCATGTCTCAAAGTGGGGGAAAAAACACCTACCAAGAGGTTTCTGTACATGTCAAAGATGTGAACTGCAATAAGTAAGAGGTGCAAGACAGGCAGGGATTCAAATGATTTAACTGTGAAGGGGAAAACTGTCTGCTTCTGTTTAAGCCTTTGTAACACTTCTAGAAGTATCACTTTTAAATTGCATATCTGCATGCATACTGTTACAGTAGAAGTGAAGATATGATGAGAGACGAACACAGATTGTAAGTACATTTTGACCAATGTGTAGGTTCCTGCCCCTTTGAGGGTCTAAAGACCTGAGATAAGGACCGACTCAGTATCCTATAAAATTTAATTTCTCTCTTTGTGGATATGTGACTCTCTAGGACAGAGTGGGCTAAACGAAGGGGGCGAAAGGTGGTGTGGGAGTTGTGAGGGAAAAAGAAAGCAAGATAATGAGATGAAGAAGGAAATTACAAGGAGCAAGAAGAGTATACACAAGGTATTGGGATATTGAGAGAGTGTAATACAGAGGCAGCAGCAGGAATGATGCTGAAGAAGGAAGGAGCAAAGGGAAATGGAGAGTGGGAGAGAAAGGCGAAAGAACAAGCAGGAGATGAGAGAAATGGCAAGAGGGAGGGCGGGATGGACGAGGGGCTTTCATATTGATACAATCGGTCAGGAAATAATAACACGAGTGAGTGAATAAGAAAACCTCATTTCACGTAATGAGTATTCTAATCAAGAGATTACATTATCTCACATCGCAGGGACAGGGGAGAGTGAGGCCCCTGGCAACTGGGTGTTGGCAGTGATCGCATGCTGGGGAATGGCTTAATGCCTTCTATAACTGCGCTGGTACAGCAGAGCTATTACAGTACATGCCTATGCACAATCACACCCTCAGAAACACACATTCATACACCTTAACACTCCTGTATTTATGAATTCATGCATGCCAGCTGGAAACAACTCAGGTTATTTGAAGCAGACGAGACATGGTGTGAGGATTCGGATGGCAGCATTCTGTCATTTTATCTACTTCAACACTTTTATGATAAGTTAAACTAGGTGCTCTGATCGATGGACTGGCTGGCTTTAAACTGTGTTTTATATCATGAAAGGAAAAGTTTATCAAGATCTGTTTTATCTAAGAAAATAAAGCTTTCAGTTTTCATTCAAATATACAACTGTCAAACTGAACCTTTTGTATGACAGTCTACACAGTCCTACTTAACTAAATGCAAATATGTGTGGACTACTGTACAGGCATCTGAACAATGCAACTTTTACAACAAAAAAAAAGTTGTGCAGCAACTTCAGCAACAACTTACTTGGTACTGTTTTAGAGAAAATGCATTTATTTATTATTTAACAGCCAATGTTTTATTATGAACATACAACTAAATGGCAATGTTTTTGTTTGTATATGCTAAATTATAGTTCTTTGAAATGGACAAAATTGGAATCAGTAGGTCTGAGTTTTCAAAAAATGGAAATTGTAATAAATTGTTGCACTTCTATTTAAAACCCTGGTTAAAAAATGAAAAATTTGATTGCTGATCTTGCTATTGAGAAAGTGCCGCATTCATTATATTTTGCTGTACTTTCTCTGGAATGAGTCCACAATTAGATGTAAAGTTCTTTTTTATTTTTTTTAGATTTATACACAGTAAATCTTACTCATGGATGGGTGAAAATGCTTGTTAAAATTAGGGAAGAACCCTCTATAATAAATCCAGGCTGGTTAAAATGTGAGTATAAACAAGACTTGTTTCAGAAAAATGTGAAATATCAAAAATTACTGAACTCCTATTGGAGGAGTATTAGGGGGAAATGCTGTTTGCTTGGGGAGGAACACACACAGGGAGACACACACACACACAGAGTTCACTCGGAGAGCAACTACTGCCACAGATTTTCCTCCGAGATTCACCATAGGTCAGCTCAACAGCTGCTCGTCCCCCTCAGCCAATCAAACAGGAGCAGGGGGCAAGAACCCGGCATAAATACACGCCAATTAAAGAACCTAAAATTAATCCAAGCAATCAAGCTTCCCCTTCCTTGTTCTCTTGCTACTTCATTCTGACAGACTGAATGCCATTCATCACATCACTGCCAGTTTCTCTGCTGATTAATTTACTATGAGAGAAGGTGAATTAAATCAATGGTTCTAAGATAAGTGCTGGGTGGAAAATAAATCAAGGATGAACAAATCTCCATGGCAGAGGGTGAAAAATAAAATCCTGGGGGTATGTCAGTAAGGGGAAACAAAACAAGCAAGGTGCAGGGCTACAAAAAAGAAGGAATGTGAAATGAAAAGAGGACAATAATAAACCTTTCATCAAAGGTTCGCAGATTCTACATGTTTTTGCTCACAGATATATACATCTAGAATAATCTACAGGACAGAAAGACAAAGCACATTTTGCTTTGTGAATCCAGTTTCACTGCAGAGAAACATTTGTTTGTTGAACAATCTTTAGGGTATTTATATGAGAAATGTACTCAGCACTCTTGTGTTGTTGTTGCTCATATCTGACCTGCAGCACTGTCTGGATCTTGGCAGAGACGTCGGCCTGCTCGTAGAGTTTGATGCCCTCTTCGTGGGCCCCGCCCGGGCACTGCACCGCGATCCGCTGCAGGTGGGCCAGCACCACGCTGTGAGCCTGGGCCACTGCCTTGAACTTATCAAACAGCAGCTCCAGCAGTTCCAGCAGCAGCCTGTAGAGGGAGCCAGAGAGAGCAGAAAGTGAGGGTGAGGATGAGGGAGCAGGGAGAGGAGAGGGGAAAGGGGGGAGATCAAGAGAACTTATGAGAAGTACTATTTAATGAAAAATAAAACAAAATACATACTTCCACTTTTGGAACACATTTATTTTGTAAGCCAACACAACATTCTCTCGACAGTTCACGGGTTTGAAAAATGCACTACTCCGACTGTACAGTAAATCACTTGGCCTTGGATTTTCTACACAAAGAAAGGAGAAAGACACCAAGGAATTCAGCTTCTGTTTTAATATAAGAAGGAGAGGAAAATTATACTTGAGTGGGTTGTGACTGCTGGAGCCAACACAACAGTTAGCAGCACTTAACAACACGGTATCCAAGCCATGGCCCTGTGATGCATACCACCCCCTCTCTCCTCCCTTTACCAGTCTCCACCTGCCCCACATTTAGGTGTTTATTTCTCTGCACATGTGTAGATTTTTCCCAAATGTTTGAATTGGGTAATGCCTTATTTGTAATACAAAATAACCCTAATGTCTTAATGTAAGTAATCAACTGGGGAAGTCTCATGGTGATATCTGTTAGCTCAACATTTTACCCTATTCACTTCTAGTGTTGCTAAATGTATGCATATTTACAAAACCCATCTTTTCTTTCTCACACTCTGAGCCACCAATTCAGTAGCACGTGCATACACAAAGATTTCCAATTTAATTCCTATCTATATTCTGAAGGTTTTTAACCCTAGGGCTTGCTCATAAAAAATGTACTCTGATTTTTAACATTTTGTACCTAAAAACATGGTAAAAAATGTACTTATTGACAATATTTTCTGATTTATGAGGTGATTAAAAAGAGAAACCCTGCTGTAAAAACATTTGAATCTAATATTTTAACTAAATAAAACAAGACTATTGAAACTGGCTCTATTTTATGTTATATAAATATGTATTGAAATTGGCACATAATCAATAAGTTAATGCATCATTGACATATTTAAACATGAAATCACAAAAAACTTGTTACTTGCTCATATAACATTAATTCTGATTTGTAATATTTTGTATCTAAAAACATGGTAAAACTTAACTTTTTTTAATGCTGTTGACAGTTGATGGATTTATGCAATGTTTAAAAAAATATTTCCAAAAAACGATCTAATATTTCAACTAAATAAAACAAGACTTTTGAAACTGGCTCTATTTAATGTTATAAAAAATTAGCACAGAATCAATGAGTAAATAAATTAATTCATTAACATATTTAAACATGAAATTACAGAAAACTTGTAATTAAAAAAAATAATTGCCTTGATTAGAACACTCAACTTAAGAAGCGTTATGATGATATCTACTGCTTAAAGTTTTACCCTATTAACCCGTTGTGTCTCACATTAAAACTGAGAAATAATGATGGTCATGGTAAACAGCATTGAAATATCTTCTTTTTTTTTTTAGATGATTTTATAAAAACTCAAGCTTCCGATTGGCCTTAGTTTGTTTACCTCCTCACTGAAGGACGTATATGTGCACAAATGCCTTCTACTCAATGAATCCCATTACACCATATATAAATAGGATGGAATTGTAAAACGCCTATGTATGAACCTGACTTATGACTTGATGTGGGAAAAACTAAAGCAGCCCTGAAGTAAACCAACAGATAATCCACCCAGAATCATTACTGAGTGCATTTCACGTTACCAATTAGGAGTTTTTGCTCCCTGTTTTCATTCACATTTCATATTCAGCAGATACTCACAGCTTTTTTTCCTACAGTAATAACCCGGCACCTGGCTTGGCTATCATAAAGGTAGTGAGCTGCCCAACCCGGGCTCAAATGAACAGCTACTCTCATTAGTTCTAAATGGCTCTGGCTGAAGAAGCGAGCACAGCCAAAACCAAAAAGACCTTCCACTTGAACTGAGTGCTACGCTCTGGATTGGGGACTCACAGTTGTCTCATCTACGCTAATGTTTTCATACAGACTTTGCTCTACCAGCTTTCTGCACAAGGACAAAGCTTTCAAAGTAAAGAGGGAACACAGGTTACATTAGTTGAGTCTGAATGAGTACCCAGTGCACCCATGCTAGTGAGTGCCCACTTTATTTTAGTGGAGATATTACAGTTTGTATAAAAAATATTCACACTGTTTGCTTAACCCTGCTGTTTTAAGTATTTCCCCCTTGTATTTTAATTGGATTTTTTATTTAATTGGTGGTAAGTGCAACCTTTTTTATTTATAAGCTAATTGTATATAGTTTAAAAGTTCTAAATATTTTTTTTTTTTTTACAGAAGCCAGGTTAAAAAAAGGGTTTGCCAGGGTCATTATTTTAATTTTTAAAGTTTGGTAGTATTTTTCTGTGTTTGTTGTTGTAATAATCTTTTTGGCCACAGGAGGCTCAAGTGCACCACTAACTCATGTTCTAAATAAAATTAAAAGCATTGATGTTTTCTTCCAAGTGAGTGCATTTTAAACACAAGGTGCATTTATTGTCAGTTAGCAGGTCATGTAACATTACCGTCATGTCTTTGTTTTGGCTAGAAATGAATTTTAATTGTAGCTAATCTGCTGTTAGTGTTAACTCATGTGGAATAAAACATGCTTTTAGTCCTATTTAGAGTAGTGTTGCACTTCAAACTCCATAAAACAACAAACACTTGAGAACATCTTCCTGGCATAATGGGTTGTTTCACACTGGAACTTTTTTTGGACTTGTACTAAGAAAATTGATCACCAGAATGTTTTTGTCTCACTCGACTATCAGGGCTTCCATAATGTATTGATCAAATAACTGTATTTCTAATATTACATTCTTAAATATATATTTAGCACACTTTCTGTGTCAAAGTTCCCTTATCTGGGACCCATATCTGACCCACTTAACCTCAGACTGAACTGAATCTTTCTTGCACCTAATGAATGCAGATTTAATCCGGAAAAAACAATGTATGGTTATTAGCCAAAAGCACAGCTAACCAGAATAAAGTTTAAGGGTAACATCATAAAAGACTGCTAGAAAATATGACACAGGTGTGAAAGCAGGTTGTTTCAAATGATTTCTGCTTCAGGAAGCGGAGAAAAAGACTGACGAGATGTCTTATTTCACAGTTTGTAGGTTAGTAGGCACTCCAGATACTCAAATGTATGCGCGCAAGCAATGAAAAAGTGACTTTTTCATAGTATGCCCCCTTTAAGTACAAAGGCCTGAGCCCATACCTCATTAATGCCAAGTCAATACAAATTACCAGCGATTTAAATGCTGCAAGAAAAGAAAGCATGCTAAAAGTTTTGTGAAGTGGCCAAGATTTCCCGGGAAGGTATCAGGATAATGTAGAGGCAGGATGAATGTTTCACTAGGGGGCATTTTGGTTGGCTGTCTGTCACTACACTGGCAGTAGCAGCGAGTAAATGTTATTAATGGAGAGGAAAGCAGGCACAAATCACTATGAGCTATAACTCAAAGCATAGAAGATGTTCGTGAGACGAAGAGAGGAGATGTGAAATGCCAACGAATCAAGGAATTCTCTCTCCCTCTTCCTGTCTCATGTATAAACATGAACGACTGACAAGAAAAATTATACGTGGTGAACACCAGCTTTCAGGAATTGACAAACAATTCATGGTCATGTATGCATACACAGAGGTGGACACACAGTAAATTTATGGCTCTGACCTTGCCACAGCATCCTTTAGTTCAATTTCTGAGCACAGTCTAACCGTACCCCCACCTTACCCCTAAAACACACACACACATACACACATAAAGTGTAGACAGCCCAGTCCTCCTCATTATCTCCCAGTGGAGGCCATCCTAATCCATATCCTCTGTTCTTTGAGGCCTCACTTCTCATTTCCCCTCAGGATCGAAGCTGACACACACATGGCTGATGAACAGTCGGGAGAGGCAGCAGGGAGCACGCACGTGGACACAACGCCCTGACTAACTGGACAGCACATCTGAATGTTTGTTTCAATGATGGTGTCCATATTAGATTATCATTAGGTCAGTTGTCAGCCACACGTAATGAAATTACAGTAAACAGGGGCCTGCGGAGTGTTTAAAGAACCACTTTTGAATAATTAAATGTGCCAGGTCTGCCTGCTGCCATACACAAATACACAGAACAGAAACACATCCACACAAATGCATCTCTCAATGACAACCAGAGGTGGACAAAGTATACAGGTCCCCTTACTGAAGTAAATGTACTAATACCACACATGTGAGATTACTCCACTACAAGTCAAAGCACTGTATTGTATTCAGAACTTACTTCAGTAAAAGTACAAAAGTATCAGCATCAAAATTTACTTAAAGTATCAAAAGTACTCAGATTGTTATGTATATTCCAAATATATTATTGTATTACCATTATGGATGCATTTATGTAAGCAGCATGTCTCATTTTAACTACCTATTTATCATGTTTTTATGTCAAATCACAACCTGAAAAGTAACTAAAGCTGTCAACCAAATGTAGTGGAGTAAAAAGTACAGTATGTACCTCAAAAATGTACTTAATTACAGTACTTGAGTAAATGTACTTAGTCACATTCCACCCCTGATGGCCACTCTACTAAGTAGGCAGAAAAAAAACTGTACAAAAGAGACAAGCAATCAATCTTGTGATCAATGTGCTTTTCTTGTTTTTAAATTGGATTTAAAATACTTAGCCTTTTATCTTAATGTTCTTTGATCATCCGAGCATTGCAGCTCTCTTTCTAAAGGGATTCAGATTGGATTCAGACTCTCCTGCTTCCCAAAATAAGGCTCTGTTTTTGTAATGCAAAATGAAATAAAGGGAAGTTCAACAAGACTGATTTGATGTAAATTTAACTGAACTACACACAGATCAGTGGCGCGTGCTAATAACTTTGGCGCATGTAGTGGAAACCTGTTTGGAGTATCTTACTAAAAGTAAAAATCTAGTGAAAGGAGCTGCAAATGAAAATGCACTTCAGTGTAGCCGATCGCAGAGGACGTGAACGAGAACATAAACCTCTAAAAGTAACCACACACCGGCCGTATTTGCTGTAAAGTGCTTAAGTGTTGCCTGCTAGTCTGCAGTGCTATAAAATATAGTGTGCAATATGCAAGACCATTGTTCCCTACAAGTGGTACACTGGTTGGAGTTTCCATAGCAACAAGCCTTGACTTTAAATTGAAGTGAACATAGGCAGAACTAGGTGTGTATGTGTCCGAGTACAAACACACACACAAACCTCTAAGTGTTCGCCCAAATGCTCTGACAAATACAGTGTTAAGCGCTCACACACGTACGCACACGCAGGCAAACTTAAACCAATCTGTACGGAGTAGAGCTGGGAATGAGCTACACGGTGGCCTGTTACATTGAGGTCAGATGAGATTCAGCAGGCAACCGGAGAGAGGAGAGGCAGACGAGGCCGGAGAGAACATCCCTGACAGAAAACAAGACGTTCCTCTTAAATGGTTCAGGATCAGTGGACTGAGACCTGTGTTTCCCCAAGTCTGCTCGCTGCATGTGTATGTCTGCAGGAGCTGATGTGACTGCTTTTAAAATGCGGCAGTCCTCCACGGCAGGTGTGAGGTTGTTTGTGTGTGTGTATGGGTGTGTTTAACCATGACTTGTCTAGGTTTAAAGCAGCAGAGTATCTGTTTTCATGGTCTGAGGCAGGTGTGCCTCCAGTCCTGGCCTTTACAGTGTTTCATACCTGGTTGAGTGTCTGACTATGAACACCGTGGGACTGCATTCACAACATGTTGTCTACTGCTTTTACTGTCCGCTCTAAAAATACCTAAAAGCCGTTCTGCATGTGAACACGAAAAATGTCTAATCCAAGGCATATTAGTATTTATCAACAGCAACAATACACGTTACCAACCACAGGAGAGAGTAGCCACCTTGTATTTAAAGACACTGGGGGTTTAAGCCCAATGGGAATACTAGAACTACAGAATAATATGCGAGCAGGCTGCTTTAATAAAACACTGAGATGATTTTCATTGGGAACAACAGCTACATTCTGCTGTTTACACTCAACATTTTTTGGAAATATCTCTGATTCTACTTATTATTTTCTATCAGGCAAACATTAACATTTCAAAAAGACGACTTTCATCTTTGCACAGAACTGCTGATAGTTTCCTCTTCATGGCTATTTACCAACTGTATCCTCCATTCCCTTTTCATTTACTATCTATTATTAACCTCCAGTTTTCTCAAGTTTTTTTCCACTGATCTGTAGCAATCCTCGCTCTTCAGGGAACTGTTCCACACTCTTAGAAATCCTTCATATTTTAACATTGTGCCTTCCTCCTTCAGTGTGTGTTTCCTCATCCTCCTCGTCTCATTACTGTACCTTGGCTGGCTCTCCTGGGCCAGGTTTTCTCCTCTCTGGTAAGCATGGTCTGCTATCTGAGTGGTGGACCTCTTGACGATCTGTTTCAGCTCAGGTTCCAGCCGCTCCATTATGGCTTTTATGGTCTCAGGGATTTTCTTTAACTTGGCCAGAGCCTGGAGACAAAGGATCGATACAAACATTGTACTTGAACCAAGAACACACTGAAGTAACAGCATTGAACATTGAACTGAGGTATGAAAATTCACAGTTAACATTATCAGACGTGTGAATGTATGCACCTTGATGAGGATGCCCATGAACTCAGCACTGTTCTCTTCTGGATCGACCTCAGGAAGGTCTGCCTGGTTCAGCTCCCGCACATCCTGCTGCAGCTCACGCACTAAAGAAAGCATATACATACATATAGGTTATCAACACAGATAATATAAAGAATGGAATACGCTTCTTCCCACTGTACAAAAATAAAGCCAAAATATTCTGGATAAGGGTGCTGCTATCGGGTGACTCATTTGAAGCCAGTCAGTAGAATTGTGCTTACAGCGGTATTGATGCACTGCCTATAAACCCACCTAACTACTCATGAGTCAATTACAGCTGTCAATCATGATGTTACACCCCTGTTCTATAGCAGCAAATAACTCAAATCTAATTAAAACAGAAGAAAATTTAAGAATTTCCTGAAAAGAAACCATCTTTGCTGAACTCTTTTTTGCAATTTTTTGTTTGCTCAATCCACTTACATGGCATGAGGGGAATATACCGATACTGCAGCCAACAGAGAAAAATTTCGATATTTTGGTTTCACTTTTGGGGAGCAAAAATATTTTAATAATGGACAGTTGTAAAAACACAATGACTAATAAAGTAAAAAATAAAAACCTTCACATTTATAAAAAAAAAAAACTATCTCTCTAGCTTTATGTTGACAAACATGCCATGTCCCAGTCATTATAGATTTACAATTTTCGAGCAGTTTCACAAATGCAATAGCTACATGTGTATAAATCTATCCAAGATTCATCTATCAACCTTTTAATAACATACTAAAATAATACAAAATTACAGCTTCAACTTAATTAACATTTTTCTCTTTTAAATGCACACACCTGCACCTATCCTGTTATCCTCCCCCCGTTCATGCTCTTTCCATCTGACTTAGCCACATTAGCGGCTAAATTGAGAGTGGCAGCATCGAATGATGCTCTAATTTCCATTAGATGGGGCCTCCCAATTCCCCATCAAAGCGCGTTAAGAGAGTTAATGTTTATGGCAAGTTAATGGACTTTGGGTGGATTTCCTCTTTTCCCCCATTCCAACTGTAGTTTGTGTAATAATTATGACAATTACTTGCTACAAATGAGGTGCTCTAATGCTATTAGGCAAAATGGCAAGCTAGGCCATTGATTGAAGCCGGCTGCTGTGTCGTGACCACAGTTGTTAGCATGGCGGTGGATGGGCACTTACCGCCTGGTGCTAGCTAATTGCCAGTGTTCTTTTTGCATAATGCGTTGAAAACTGTGGTTTAGCTTTTACTTTTTGGCCCACAGGGTTGGTGAATTGATCGGATATTTATAATGTATTAGTGGTAATTTGTACATTTGTGTGTGTGTTTGAGGTCATTACACACATGTGGTGATGGGCTGAGTTGAGTGAATAAAAGAGGTGGAATAAAATACACAAATAAAAATGAGTCATGGCTGACGTAAGTCCACAGTGAAGTATGGTGGAAATGGAAAACAGAGACAGAGAGAGAGGACTACAGTTTTTTAAGGAGCCAATAATATGCAAAGATAGGACTCTATTTATGGAAAGGGATAAGTAAGGTATTAAGGTAGCAGCAGCAAAAAGCTAATATGACTGTGGATACTGAGTCGTATGCACAGGACTGTGTATGGCTCCATGGCTTCCACGGAGCTAAAAAAGAAATCGTGAGTCGCTAAGTTAGAGCGCCAAGAGTGGGTGGTGAAAAAAGTGCCAGGCTTAATATAAAAACTCAGAAACACCAAGGGAACACCAAGTTATTGCAGGATTAACTTTTTTCATTATCTTCTTGTTTGCTTTCCTCTGTTCTCTGCCTGGAAGGAATGCAGTGCTGCTGACTCTACGCCCCAACAACCATGAGAGAATTCATACATTCCTGAATACAGTTATAGTCTGCATTATCAGTCGCTGCTAAAGCACTGGTTACCAGTTTGAGCGTAATGAATGCCATTCCCCTGCTGTGATGGCAGAGACGCTGTGTGACTAATGGTACAGATAGGGGGAACAAGATGATTATAATGTTAGCGATGGAAACGTATATTATGATCATAGTTGAAGATGTTGTGACATACACTGTGAGGAGAGGAATGTGGGTGTGTACAAATTTGTGTATGTGTGTGCAAAGAAGCATCAGTGTGTTGGGTTCTTTGTGCAGTAGTTTAGATCAGCAGTTTCAGTGTGCATTTACTATGTGTGTGTGTGTAGGCAATACAAAGCCGTAATGACATGCAAATGGATGTAAGCCAGAATGATGCTAATGACTTCATTATCACTAAGGATATCAGCACAGTGGAAATAAAATTGCAAACTGAAATCCACACACTTTGTTATCCAAAGAGACCAACAACACTGCTTTGTTGATGTGTTTATCTCTATAGTTCTCCTAATGTATGCAATTTTAATGGAGAGCAAACCATATAACAAATGTTTTTTTCATGAAACAACCTCTTGAAACTCCCAGTTCTTTTTGCTTCTCGTTTTCTTTACATAATGTTCTTGGCTTTTTCTTTTTTTTGTTTTGCAAAACCACCACCCATTATTCCCTCTTACTCCCCGCTCTAATATGATCTAAGGACCGTACCGCTGCTGGATCCAGGCGTACTGAACTGTGATGAATCCAAAAGCTTGCGTGGGGTGGACAGGCTGCTGACATCCAACACAGGCATCGGGGATGTGTCTTTGGCCGTGGAGCTGTGAAGAGAAAAGAAAATCCTTATTAGATAAGCCATGTTATTGAATATTACGATTTCTATCTTGTATAAAACATGATATTGCAACATTATGAAAAGAATAAACTCCAAAAATCTCGAGTAATAACTTCTTTTAAGCATATAAAAGTTTAGTATGCGCCAACAGAAATGCTCCCGCTAACCTGGTCTTCTCTAACAAAAACAATCTACTGTTATGATAAAAAAAACTTGCATCTCTGGGTGGGATTGGTGCTGCTTTCCAATGAGCCATTTATCAAGCCTTAAGCCGGAGGTGGAAGCAATCCAGGTCCTTTAAGCTGGGCGGTATAAACACAGTATGTCTGCTAAGTGAGTGGGGTGTATGGAGGCTGGCTTGTTGTTAGAGGCGACCCAATACAGGAAGGCCAGGACCTGTCACCGGCTGACCCTCAGTAATAAATCACTGTGCCTCACCAACCCACCGCCACAATAATTACTGCAACCCACACACACAGACACACATGTAAAAGTGCAAAAAACACTTAAGCTGCATGCCGTCCACGGAACACAACAGCATCAACAGTGTGTTCACAGCCATTGTGGCGCATTATCGCTAAGTTATGCAGCCGCATCACTGGTGTCACACAGAAACTATATGTTGAATTCTGTCGTCTCATTATTTACGGCTAGTAATTCGCAACTGACATTTTCTCTCAGGCTTAAAAATGTTGAAAACCAAACAATACAATGTGCATATATACATATATATGGTGTTCTTTCAGTAGCATCTATCATGACTTTAGTTCCACTTTTACACTGCATGGTAAGGCACAGTTCCACTCAAATCAACTTGCTCTTTTTCCATTAGCACAGGTTGTGGCTAGTACCTGGTTAGGGCTGGGTATCGTCTTCAATACTTTTTGGCATCAGATTGAATTGCTTCAATAATTTGGATTATCAAAAAATGTCTTGTCATTGAACACCAAATTTCAATACATAATGAATAAATCTAACCAGCACCAGTGAGCTAATAGGCATGCTGCGTGCTTGTACTAATAACACAGGTGATTGGCTATGTTATGCCCAAAGACTTTTTGTACCATAATGTGTAATGTAATTCTCATTTAATTAAAGTGGATTTATATAAAATTGATATAGAAAAAAGTTTCCCTCAAGAACCGATATTGAAGTCAAGCTATAGATATTGGTAACAGTATCGACAAAAATTTGAACGATACCCAACCCTGTTCCTGGTACTTTCTTTGGTACCACCTTTGAGTTTCCAAGTAATCTGAGCTGATAATAGAAGCTGGAATTAAAACACTGCAGACCACTGATTGGTCAGAGAGAATCATCAGAGACATAAGACATCCTGCATTAACCTCCCATTTTAAAGCGTCTGCAGATTTTTAAAAATGGCCGTCCTTTTGAATGTTACACTTTGTGTTCTTGGAATATACCTGAAGGACTGTAAGCAAACATCAAGACAGACTAAACTTCAGGACTTCTTCCGTCTATTGCTCTGTGTGGAGCTTTCGAACAAGAGAGACTAACTTACATTTCTAAAGGCAAGCAAAAATACTTTGCTCCTCTCTGGGAACCATATATGGTCATCGTGAAAGAGATCGAGCCTTTACCTAATTGTGTGTTATAAATGGATTAGGGGAACACTATATATAACTGGTACTAAAAGTGATTGAGTGAGTCAAATCGGTTAGAACCATGCAGTGGAAATGAGGCACAGTGTAAGTGAAAATATTCCCATTCTCTATGACTGAATTAGTGATGTTTGCCTCTTTACAATAAATGATGTGTTTTTCGTCTGTTTCTTCGGAAGTTCACAGCACAAAGAACAAACACAAAGAAGCAGAGCAACAAGTTCTACGAGGTCTAATTGTTTTTGTCAGTAATTGGGTTGGTTTCCATACAGTAAATAATTGGCAAGTTGCCCTAGCATGGGAAAACTCATAATGAATACACATCTATACAGTCAAAACTTTTCAAAGGAGAAAGCACTTCGAAGGCTGTATTTCTTTTGACTTCATAATAGGCAAACAAGTCAGGCTTTTGGTACCTCGGACAAAACAAACTGGCTAAAAGATGTATTTTATTACTGTCTTGTTTTGACTTCACTCCCTTTGTATCACCCAACCTTGCACATTATTAAACAGCATGCTACTAATAAAACTTTAAGAAAATGAAATATAATATATTCAATGTTTGTTTTGTGGGCACATAAAAGAATAACTGTAGCCTTTTCAAATCTTATAGAAAAGTTAATAAAGGAATCAAATTAAATCTGATGAAATTAAATCTCTAATATCAACTCACTGCGTCTTAAAGTTAGATATTTATGCTTTAGACCGCAGGTCATAATACTGTAAGTCCTTTCACAAGCACAGAAGCAATTACAAAACACTAATAATCAAGCAATCAAGCATGCACAATCAAGTAAATGGCCAAGCATCCCCTGATGATATTCAAGCACTTAAAACATGGTAACCATAAAACATAAGAAGTTTAGGAAACCATCCCTTACCCTGGAAGACGAGCAGCATTTTTGTCCTTATTCTTGTGTCCCAGGCGACTTGTGGACTTGATGTAGAGATGTCGGTGCAGCTCATCAATGAGTACAAGGTGGATGTTGAGCTTCTTGCTGTGGAGCTCCAGACGCAGATCTCCAAGCCCCTCCACCTGCAACAGGGGACCTTCCAAGGACTCCACGGCTGACACCTGCATATGACAACATACCAACCAGTCACAGATTATTCTTAGCTTAGCTGTGCATTTCATTCTCAGCTGAACAGTTTCATGTCAGATCTATTTATGATTTCCCCTGGCATTTCCCTTCGTTGGAGAGCCCACAGTAGACAGTCAAAGAAGACACATGTGCAGCAGAGACAGAGAGAGATACGGACACATGTCGAAGATACCTGGCCAGAAACTGAACCTTGAACACCCCACCAAATGCTGAAAATCTAAATGCAACTCATTCTGTGGATAACTTACCCAGAACTTTCATAGCCAGTGAAAAACAATCATCACACAACCAACAGCTGCACATTTCTTGTGAACTCACTCTTACGAATATACAATTATCTAGAGGATCTCTATGTGGTCATATTGAATTCTTACCCAACAATAACTGCCTAAGGGCTAAACAGAGAAAAGAAACTCAATTTATCATCCCACATTCATATGGTTAGTGTTCTTCAGTTGGTGCAAAATCTGCCCAAATGGTATATGGTGTCTAATGTAAATATGATTGTAATGGCATTCAAATTGGCCTGTCAGACCAGCTTTGGATCATTTAATCTGAAATTACACCTTCTACTTTTAGATTAGGGCTGTCCTCAGCAAAAAAATAAATACTTTCTTGTCGACCACTCAATAATTTTTGTCAACTGTTTCTCCACAAAGAATCATTCTCCTTTAAATATAAGAGTAATTTGGCATTAAAATAGCATTAAAAAACTAGACTTTTCCACCTTTTCTGGCTCCGTTTCAGGCTTTAGAAAATGTAGCCCATGGCGGAAGACTTTAGCCAATCACAGGTCATTTCAGAGAGGTTGTTCTTACAGGCTGGTCTAAAAATGCAGCTGCGCATCCAGTCACTTTAGATGGTGAAAGCCTGATTCAACAGTGGACAATTCTGCAGGAAAGTTGCAGTTCTGGTCATTGCAACAACACTACAAAGCGACCCAAAAGGGATGCAGACTGGTCAAAAAGAGTCTAAAAGAGTCAATGACAATATATGCAATAAAACACATGTCAATATCTGTGAAGCGTTACAGAGATGGAGAGAAAATGTTGCTAATAGCTTTGCCTTCTGCTAACTGCAGCCAAAACCTAGCAGAGAACTGCAAAACACTGCTTTAAACGAATGCATAATATGCATACTATTGTGGACTATATGAAAAATATACTTCCCTCCAAAAATGATCTGAGGTATTCTCATGCCCTCCTGAGTCACATTCTTCCCCCTCCTTCCCTCTGTCCTCGGTTTTCATTAGCAGGAGAAAGCAGCAGCGGTTGTAGCATGTTTGCAATTAATAAATCTTGATGCCATTTAATGCAATGTGGCCATTTGTATGTGTGCATTTATGTGTATTTATGTGCATTTCTTTGTGTATTCAAGGGCACTAATGGCTAGATTACAGCGCTGCTAAGAATATTTGCATGGCCAGGGCAGGCCAGGAGGGAATGGCTAGCAGGGAGGGGATGCCAGGCAGGGTGCATGGGTCAAGTGTGTGTTGATGCAAATGAGAGCCACATTAGTGACAAGATGAGCTAATGCGCTGCATGATCAGCCCCCTTTGGTTTAATAGAATAACTCAGCAGGCCTGCAAGGCTTTGTGTGTCCTGTGTGTGTGTACACGCCTCCCAGATGTGTCTGTGTATGATTATATGTGTGTGATTGTATCACTGTAAATCATTTAACACTTATGTGTCTGTGTGTGTGGGGGGTATCTCATTACCATTGGGCTGGGATGACAGAGGAAGTCTGGTTAACATCATTAGGGGGCCCAGCCTGTCAGTGTAATGAGGGATATGAAGCCTCTGGTGAATTTGTTTGGGAGCAGGAGAGATGGTGAGAAGGACAGAGAAGGACAGAGAAGGAGAAAGAGAAGAGAAGAGAAGAGAAGAGAAGAGAAGAGAAGAGAAGAGAAGAGAAGAGAAGAGAAGAGAAGAATGACAGCCTATCACGAAACTCTGAGCTCCAAGTGTGAGCAGTGGTGTGTGTGCACCTGGGTTTTGTGACAGCACAGGAACAAGGGAATGAGAGAAGACATAGGAGAGGAGAGGACTTTTTCTGAAACCAAAGCTGGTCTCATTTTTAACCGAACCCATGGGGTCTAAGACTGCCATTCAATCGCTGACACAGAGCATAGTCTGAATTCTAATTGTCAACCCTTAGAGATAAGGCTCACATAAACACACACACACACACACACGTTATTATGGAGAGTGAGATACAGAGAATGAGAGATAGTCTAGGAAGTTAATTCCTTGCTAGCCTAGTCTTCTCTTGACACAATCCATGGCAAAAATAATCAAGATATAGACTGCAAGAACATGTCAGCAGAAAACAAGTATAACTTTTTGTTAAAGGAAGAATGAAAGAGGGGGAGGAATAGAGTGGAAGTATAGAAGGCAACAGAAGGCGCATGTGAAAACCAGGGAGACGTTAATCTGACAGATGAGTGCTGTAATGAGTGACAGCATGATGGGAATAAACACTTCAGGGACTCTCAGAGAAGTGACACAGGCAGTGTGATGTTACAGTGGAGAGGCACGGAGTGATGAGTGTGTCTAGGCATTATACAGTATATCAGGGGGAAAATGCAGAGAATAATGCAAAGATTTATACTTAGACTGTCATATTCTGTCTGGTAACCATATTTTCTTTTTCTTTTTAAATTATGAATACAATTAAAGAAAGAACACATGCCATCTCTGTGTGGGGGAGACTTTATCTCTTTTTTTTATCCCACTCATAACTTTTAACTTGGATGCCAAATACATTTAACAAGTTGATGTGCGCCAGAAACAAGGATGCATTTTTTAAATTTAATTGTTCAAAGACTGACAGTAATTTGAAACAAATATAGACCGAATTACTTGGCTTTTATGAATAAATGATACATTCTATCAAGCATGTATGTCATTTAAGTTACTTAACATTATATTTTGTTCTATCAAAAATACAGAAATTACAGACATAAATATGGAAAGTTGGTGGACAAAATGTGCTATTTCAAGTATGTCATTCTGCCATTTTATAATCATAGCTAACATCCTCTACTTTGGCTTAAGTGTGGGTTATTTAAAGTGGACTTTTCCTACATTATTTATTCATAACCTGCATAAATGTGTCGCTAAAGCAAAAGGTAGAACGAATGCATCCAACAGCATTTTGATATGTCGAGGCATATAAAATGTGCTTCTTTAAAAGTGTGCTTTCTACATACCAATGAAAGTGCACCATCCTGATCAACTAAAGCGCATTTGAGGTGTGCAAGACAGAGGCGAAGCGTCCAACTGTCTTTGAACTTTCCACAACCTTTCAAAACGCGCTGTACTGACTGAGCACAGGTTGTATGAAGTTCCACTTCTTTCCACCCCCACAAAGAGGATTTTTCATGGTCCTTTGGGCATACCATCATCCCTCTTTTTTCCTCCTCCTCAGATAACCCCATTCGAGCAAACTAATTATTACCAAAGTCTGAAGGAAGATGTGTGGGTGTGACAGAGAAGGGAGAGAGGAAGGGGAAGTAAAAGGAAAGGAACAGAGGGATCACAGAGCCTGGTCGTTTAGTCCTCAATACCATCCTCCAGCTCCCCTGCCGAGCACACAGCAAAACACACATCAAAAGAACAAGGGAACACGCAAACATACACACCTGCAGCACCCTCGCTGCACTTAGATGATGTTCACTTGAAGTAAAAGAGTTGCACCCACTGGACTGTTCACAGCTCGAAAAGGATTCTTTAGAGGGCATGAGACGTGCCAAGAAATCAATCTTAGCATTAGCACTTCATAGAAACTGGTGTTTATGTATGTGTACTGTGCACACCATGGGTCTCAGAAGGACAGTACTGCCTCACTATTGCCTCATATGCATTTACCTGTAAGTAGGTTTTCCCACAACGTCAAAAACAAGCCAGCGAACTGTTCCTTTTCCATATATAGAAGACCAAATCTATCAAGCCTCAGGTCTCTTTCAGTCTGCCTGCCACAACTGAAAAACTGTCCAGCTCACACACACATTCACACATACACACACATGCTCCTGAATGACCACATCTCTGGCCTTTTGTCCACTCACCAGCATATCCGTGGCATGGAGGTAGTGTTTGCTTGCCATATAGGCCTCCAGCCGTTGAGGCACCTGCTTGATGCTTTCGATTTCATCCAGCAGCTGCAGGACGTGCTTGTGCTCGATGCCCTCTATCCACAGCTTTCTCAGCTCATCCCTTTTGCAGTGAAGCAGCATCTTGCAAGACAGGAGGTTCTCCTTCACCTGCAGGAAAGAGTGAATTGAAATAAGACACAATACTTTGGCACTTGGCACATTTCAGGTGCAGCAGTACATAGGAAAACAAGGAATGTGAAGGATAACCTTGGGTGAAGCTCCACACTGTGTGTCAAGATTTTCTGGTCATAAATCTGTTATCTGCTCTGGTCTTGTAAAATCTGAGACCTATTAGTATACGATGACCATCTTCATGTTCAATTATGTCTCAAAAGTTGTTTCAATAATTTATTAGGTTAAAACCATATCATTCAAAGATTTGGTGCTACATTTAATCATTTTTATCACTTAAGAATTTAAATGTGTCAAACATGCTTGCAAAAATACCGCTAATACGAAAGTGTTAGTGAATGTTATTAGTAACACCTGTTACTTTACCTACTATAATACGTTAAAATATCAGCTGTCCACGGACCAATGCAAGGGTGGAAAGTAAAATATATTTCAGTAGTTATAAGAAATACATTTTACTTTTCACCTTTGCATGTAAAGACAGAACTGTGCCAGCACACCTTAGTTAAAATTCAGAAGAAAAAGCACAAGGACACATGATGTCTTCTTTGCCAAATCGGTATTGGCATGCTCAAGGAGGGGACCAAGCAGATGACCTCCACATTTTAAATATTTTTGCAAGTGTGATAGAGAAAATTATGTCCAGAGGCCAAGGATTCTGACTTCAGCTGACATTTTTTAAGTAGGTAGTTTTCTTCTTGGGTGAACAGGATTTGTGTTAATTAAGTCTTTCAGTCTCAAAGAATAAAAAAGCAGAAAAACTGCGATAAGAAGCCCTTTTCATGTATGAAGAGACAAATGAAAATGAATGAAAAACGTGTTTTGATTTCAATTGCACGGCTTAGAGTCGCTGCTCTCAAATCCAAAATCCATCGGAGCAATGTGGGAAGTAATTCTAGCATTAATTGTCAGAACCCTCCAGTGTCCATTTTTGTATTCAAGTATCTAATTTCTACCTGTTTGATCTTGTTGCGGGAGCTGGTGATGCGCTCTGTGATGCTCTGGTAGGTCCTGATGGCCGTGGTAAGTTCGGCATAATGCTGAACGATGAGCTCATCTAAATCCCTGTCACATGTCTCAAAAGCGTCTTCCAAGCGGCCCTTCTCTGTCTCCCTGTCCTGCACGTCATCACTGCTGGACAGGGTCCTGCATTGGAGAGAAAAGGATCCACATCACGAGTCTGAATAACACATTAATGTTGGATTGGAGAACAGATACCCTATGGGAAATGGCAATTACAAGCTTAGTTTGAGCATAATATTAGCTTACATAAAGCACTTGAATGTGGCATACAGGAGTAAGAGACAAAAAACCTTGAAAAATGCTAACTTACCCCTTCAGCAAAGACAGCATCATAACAAGGACATTCATGCTGTAACAATGGATCTAACAGCAGCATAAAGAGTGGTGTTGTCAGCATTTTCTCATATAATTGGCAGAAAAAGCTGATTCGACCTTCCTATTAAATTAATTGTATTACATCCATGGGATCCATTGGAGCCCTTACAAGCCCTTTCCCCATTGTATTTGTGTAGAGTTTTCTGTCTCCAAACGACTACTACAAGAGGAAATACAGTTTTGTAACTTCCCATTACAGCTGTCAAAACTGTTAGCTGCAAGGGTCACAGTGAAGTCACAGTAAATGTAGTGTGTGACTTTGTATGTAATGCGTCTCATTCAGCTTACAAAGTTTTGATGATTATCTACACCCAAGTTATAAGGCTCTTTGCTCCTAGAATATAAAGTCAAACTATAAAGTCCCACACAAATCGTTTCTGAACTGTTGCAAGGAGACATCTCAGAAATACAAGCTTGTTACACTTCGTTTGTTCCAACCAGAATATTAAAACATAGCTCCACAATTTCCGTCAAGCTGTTACATTTTAAAAGGAAAACATTGCTTTTTTCTACACAAACAATCGATGAGTTTCAACGTTTTGACAGCTACACATTGTGGTCAACCTTCAGCCTTTTCTGCTTTTCCAGGAATAAAAACAAATGAAACCGCTCTTACTTAATATCAAGATAAAAAGCTGACATCATAAATGCAAATAGCAAAGGCGTGAGCTCAAATTTCTTACAAATAATCAACAATACAGGAAGGATGTTGCTAACGTAGCTTTAGCATAAAAGCTAGCTGTGAACCATTCAGGGAGCAAATACGAGCCAAGTGCAAGAGCTGTCTGGCGGCTTAACAGCGCCGCATAGTAAATATTAACAATGAGACAAACCTTACCTTATGACAGAGATGAGAAGACCAGAGGGGTCTTTATTTTTGCTAACTGCACTCCTGTATCTCCCTGTCTCAGCTGCCATTTTTCCAGCTGCGGCACCCAAACAGGAAGTCAGAAGCGCGAGGTTATATGAAGAAAGGAACTCTGGGATTTGTCGTCTGAACACGGAAATTAGTTCTGTCAGCATTAGTGCACATTTGCTCTACTTCTGCTTGGGTCAGAGTCACAAATTTGAAACGTGTGGTGTAACTACGTTGAACTATAGAAAATAGAAAAGAAATGTTAATTTGTCTAAATATCCCCCGTTAAATAGAAATGGGTATTTTTTCTGATTTTAAAGGCTTCTTGGTATTGCATTTTAAACATGAAACAATATCCAAATATCCATATCCAAAGGTGAATTTTTGTCATAAAAAATGTTTTGTAGAAAAATCAGCCAATCAAAAAAATAAATTTTAATTTGTTTTATTTTATTATTATTTTTAAACTATGTGATAAATTGATTTTCATCAACAGGGATCTCCATAATCTGGATGATAATGATGCTTCACGGTACACGTCTAGCATGGTGAGCCAGTGAGTGAGGTGAGTTGTACAGATACTGATTCGGGTTGCAGATAAAGAATACGACTGCACCCTTATTTTTTAGATTTAAGGTCATTTTTTTGTATACAATACAAATATCACAATAGGAAAAACTGTTTTATCGTAACATTTTCAATCCAGTCCTCTTGAGACTGATAAAGGAAAGGTCTGAGAAGAGAAGAGAGGAGAGAGACAGTGCGTGTCAGTGAGTTAATAGCCTCCCCCATTTAGAACATATAGTGCTGGATTTGGCAGGGCGCTCCTGCGCTGTATCTCTGACAATCTTTGCTGTACCAATGAGAATGGGAGAGGGCATTGATTCTGGACCAAAGGGGGTCGATTCCCAGCAGCCTGGGCCCTGATTGATGCACTGGTGGACTGACGAGATAACATTGTGGGTGATCTTTGTGTCTCCGGCAAAAAAAAAAAGAAACAATCGCTGTGTCATGCAGGAGCCACTGTTTTTCTTCTGAAGGCGCCTAGCTTCTCAGGTCCAAGTTTAATTTTGAAGTTCTTATCATCTAACCCTGCAGCCCATGTCCCATCAGTCCAACTAATCTACAGGGCTTCTTTTCTCCAATAAAGCAGCACCAAGGTTATTTCTTTCAGCTTGATGTGTGTTTGGACAGTAAGTGATTGCTTTGACTGACTGACCTGTGTGTGGATTAAATACAAGGGCGATAAGGTCTTAGTAGGACATGCCTTTATGATCTGTTAATATATAGATTTAAATGCAAATGCTGCATCTCAATTACTCTGTGTCCTTCATCTAAGGTTCAGAAAAGCCAGTATAAATACTGCAGAAGGGGATGTTTACAGCACTTTGCATAATGCTGCAGGTACTACAAAACAACCAAATTTGTTTGAATTTGATTATTATTTAAATATGGTTCCTGTGGTCATTAAATAATTCAGGTGCCTTGGTCTTGGGAATCTATTCTATGTGATTTTTTTAGTTTTGATTAAGTGATGAGTCACTGTTAATGTATGACCGCAGCTTAAATAAATAACCTGGGAGAAATAGTAAGAGGAAAAAAAGACGGTTATGTAAATACAGTATTTTCACTTAACACCCTTTGGAAACTTGAAACAAAATGTCAGCCCTTGGTGATTAAGAAGAAGATACTTCTTTACTTGTTTCCATGGAAATATGGTTAAAGGAAACAGCAAAACACTGTATCTATTGTATGCCCTCTGGATTTTTCACATAATCTTGAACTGCATCAAACAAAACATGTGTCTCATATCTCCATGTGAATGTGCGCACCTATGAAAGGAAACAGCACCTCAAACTCATTTAGAATTTCCCATTTCTTCTTCAGACACGCTTGATTCAGCCGATATCTTTATTGAGGAGAGCACTCAATTTTGCAGAGATGACAGAGAGAGGAATTAAATTAGAAAAGGATTTATGGATGTTTAATGTGGAAACAGCTCACAAGACATCACAAGATCAAGGTAAAGAGAGCGATATTGCCAAAAGACAGTGATGAAACCAACATTTTAAGAGTATAAAGCAAGATGAAAAAGTAAAAATCCAAGCCACAAGAGCAACACCAGATTTAAGGCAAGAAAAATTGTCAAAAGTTACCTGATCCACATTTTTCTGTACATTAATGGAAGCAGGATCAGCATGATCAATAATGATGCATATTATATTTACATCATCAGACATGCAGATGGCAGTAACATGAGAAAACGTCACTGAACATGTATGAAAAGCTCGTTTCTCTCCCCTGCACATGAAAGATTACCAACAGATTTACCGGATCACCAAGCACTATAATTGCTCAGTATCAAAGTCAGGCTTTAGTCTTAATAATAATCCTGTTTGCTATAATAATTCTGTCATAAAAAAGGCTCTTCTCCACACTCTGCAGTTCAGCCACGTCTCTGTTCTATAAGCACTGTATTCAGTACTGCCTGAGGCTTTTCGCACAGCGCCCTCAGGGCATTACTGCACATTCTAATTCTTTATTGCGTAATCTGTTCATGATGGACTTGTGGAGAGACGAGGTAGTCCCCTTGGGGAAATCTGTCCATGACAATATGACAACACTTAAACCATTTGAATACCTATTATCTCAGATAACCACAGGAAATGAAAAATCAATGCAACTTCAGGATCTGGGTTTATTTTACCGTGTTGTGTGATTAAATGCGCATAAATATCCAAATACGTGCAGATTACATGCATGGGAAAACTGACGTCAGCTTCTTTTTTCCGAGAATTGGAATTACAACTTCATGTCAGCTGTTTTTTTTACTTCCACATTTGCAGTGAATGATATCCTTTCATTCACTCTAAAATAATTCTACATGTATCTACAGCTTTCTTTTCCCATTTGCTCATATGACATTTATGTGTTTCTTTATGCACACACAGCACAGTCAGCCTTTCCGTAAACCAGTTTTATATTAAAAACATGTATTTGATCGAGCTTTATATTGTTTAAAAGACTTGAAAGTGAGCCCTCTGTGTATATGAAAATTGTCAATAATATAACAGTATATGCAACCACAATGAAAGAAGTTTTTTTTATTATTGATTTATGCTTGCACTGCATCGCAGACACACACAATGCAGGAAATGCAAAACCACAAAAATCAGCAGAAAAGAGCATTATAAAAACTGTATTAGATTATTGTGTGTGTGTGTGAGCGCGCGCGTGTTTGTGTGTATGATATATCAAGTTTAGAGGATGACTCTTATGAACTGTCATTCCTTATAATATCCTCTCTCCTCGAGGCATATCAAATTTCCAGCTTCAATTTTATGTCCTGCAAGGCTGTATGAGCTTTTGAAATTGTTATAAGGAAAATAATGTTAAAGTTTTCATCATTTTTGAACTGCACTTACATTTCTTTTTTTCATTTTAAAACACACTCATTTATCTAAATTCATGCATTTAAATCAATGTATTTAACACTACACATAGCTTTAATAGCCGAATGTAAACAATTGCTATTTACTGACGAGAAGGGAATATTCAGAGATAGATTACACCATAAAAGTAAGAATAAGAAATACTTTATTGATCCCCTGGGGGAAATAACTTTTGGTACAGTTGCTGCTGTATGATAAATAATAAATAGAAATAGAGATAAGTAAGTCTGTAAATAAAGTAAAGATTAAAAAAAGTGTGCAACACTTAATATACAACAGCAATATAAAATACGCATGCAACAAGTCTTAAGTAAATACAGATATGTACAAATGGAAATAAAATAGAAATACGGAAATACTGACATACATTTGAAGTAAGTAGAGATAATGTACAAATAGAAATAACATAGACATATGGAAATATAGACATACATTTAAAGTAAATACAGATATGTATAAATATAAATAAAATAGAAATATGGAAATACAGTCATACATTTTAAGTAAATAGTGATACGTACAAATAAAAAATATAAATATGGAAATATAGACATACACTTTAAGTAAATAGAAGTAATGTACAAATGTGTCTACAACAGTGTAACATACATTGTGTGGTCATAGCTGTTGACGGGTGAAACAATTCCAATGTCCCTCTGTCTCAAGAGTCAAACTGGTCACCTTGGTCAAGTTCATCACTCATTCTGATCACCTGACCTCCTCACCTGCTTCCAAATACTTCCAAATAATAGAAGGCTCACTTCTGTTGTTTGTCATATCAAGTCTATTTTGCTTTCCAGTATTCTGTGGAGTGTTGTTTCTGCATGCTTACCCCTACCATTTTTCATCTATCTTCTGTCTTTGATTATCTGCCTGCCTGCCTTGCCCCTTTGGATTTGTTTGTCTGTTCTGACTGGCTGCTTGCTGCCGAATGTAAGCCTCCTCACCACCAAGTAAAGCCTTCTTTTATTACATTAGTTCTGCTTCATGCTTTTGGGTCCAAGAACTGTCCACACCTGTGGTGCTGACTGTAGATTTCTTTTGTGTTCTCTTCCATCTCGTCTACTGGGAGCAGAAGATTAAGAGAATGAATAACAATGCTCAGGTGCTCATCATGGTAAAATGAAATCAGCAACAGTTATTGTTTGCACATTAAGTCCCAGGATTAAATACCCTGTTTTATAAATAACAAAGAGAAATATCAGTAAAGTGTTTGTGATTTTTTGTGAGACGTCTAAAACAAAGTGAGGTAAGACAAGGGTGGTGAGCAGAGACATGCTCCCTTCAAAAGTGGTTTAAACACAATGTCAGGATGATGAATGGAAAATAGTGCTGAGAGCTCTACAGAGAAATCATCCAACGATGGCAGATAGAGACAGCAGGATATGGAAATTCAAGATGAACTTCACTGGAAGTGGCTTCTATGGATTGTGACAATTTTAATATTTATTCCCAGGAACAATAACTGAAAAAATGTAATGGGTCTCTATTTACATCTATTCACTGTTCTTCTATTCTAGTTGTTGCTTTACTTACATTTCAGGAGCTGCTGTTGAGTTCGGCAACTAATTCTGCCATTCTTTGTTTTTAAAATCAGTCTGTCAACATTGTTCCATCAATCGGAAACACATATTTTACCCATCCCACCTCCCTGTCTTTCCATCTCTGTACTTTTGCTCTTTTCTGTTATGTTTTTGTCAGCTCAAGATGAGAAAAACACATTTAAAAAAGAAAAAGAAAAAAAGAAGACCTATGTTTTTCTAAAGTTTAATTCATGATATTATTTTGTTTACCTGCAAGTCTTCTGACAGCCCAAAACAGTTTAAATTATGGATTTCTGGAGGCGGTTCTCATTATGTATTAAAAATAATTGAAAATAAATTCTTGTTATTTGACTTGAATAATATGTTGCTGCAAACACCATTATGCAGAAAATTTAAGAAACTAGTTTAAAGCAAATGATTCTTGAGTTTATTCAACCTCATGTAGAGCTGGGCAACAAACTTGCCTGATTTAAATAATAATTTAGTTTTTTTGTTTTGTTTTGGCAACATTTTTGTGCTGTTGTTTATTGCATTTTGAGATTTATTCATATTTTTTAAAAATAAAAAAACATTTTGGTTGTCATGTTTTTGTTCAAGAAGCTGAAAACAGTGGAAACTGCGTCAAAAATCAAAAATCACTGCACAAGACAATAGGTGGTCGTAATATTACAATTTAGAGCAAATATTGCAGTGGTTTAACCTACATGTATAACTAATAAGCATTATTTTCCATATTTTGTCATGAAAAAAACAAACCATATGAGTCTTATTCATCATACTATAATACAAGGCTAAAGATAGCCAATCTGTACATTGAAAGTATGATTTTTATGTTTTATTATAATGTAACCCAGATTGTACAATGATTTAGGGACAATTGCTTATATAATAATGTTACAACCATCGATGGCCACAGATTTGCAAATGTATTTATGAGAATAAAGAAGAATATTATAGTTATTTCTTCCTGCATAGTGCTGTAAAAAACCCAGACTCAAATAGTGCACGTACTGTACATACTGATAATACTGTCACACCACTGATGTGTCACACCCCCCTTCTACCGCTTGCAACCGATAACCAATGAAAATCGCTGTTGTAAAGATGGCTTACGCTGCTGTCCAATCAACTCTCACCTTCTTCACACACGTCATGCTAAGGAAGTGCCGACTTGCAGAAGCAGTGACAGCAGGCGTGTGGGCCCTAGCCACCAGCTAATACCTGGCTGTTAAGCAAGTAAACTGCAGTGAAAACAAAAGTGGATGCAAGTCTCCCATATTACATGTAGATAACTGACACTTTGACAACCTGCGGTCTGATAATGGGAGCGAACAACACCCGTCGCGTGTCGTTTGAGTCAGACGAGAACGATAATATAACGGTGGTGAAGGGCATACGGGTAAGTGACAGTTTACTGTACCTACCTGCTTAGTGTTGAATAAATAGGTGCGTCATGGCTTCTTTAAAGGATATCAGTTAATACAATGGTGTAAGTTATTACACTTTCTCGCAAATGCTATGCAAACAAGGATGCTAAATACCTTGTTAAAAAGCACCTCTGTATGCTAAGTTTCACTTTAATTCATGTTGAAAGCGACTGTTATTACAGTGTAGGTAGTGGCAAGTAGTAAAGGCATATACAAAGTAATAATATAAAGGTACTAGCTGCGGTAGTAGCAGTGAGTTGGACAAAGTAAACTTTTCAATGTCCTTTTGGGAATGTTGACGTTGACGTCACCAGCCTCGTGCTGAGCTACCTGTCACTCAAAGTATGAATGAAAGTGACTCAAACTCAGGCTGTTGCATTCTTCGTTATAGATAAGGTTTCCCTTTTTGAGTTTTCGTGTTATGTTGGGTGCATGCACATGTTGTGACTGTCAGGTTGTGTTATTAAGTGGCAGCTCTCACGAGTTCTTCAATGACACAGTCAACTGATGTTAAATATAGATTGAGAGGCTTTAGTCGATCACATAAGACTTTAGTTCGCGTGGCTCTGTCTATTATTACACTGTAGGACGAGTGCTAATGTTATCATTCAAAGAGGTGTAATCCTGTTTATGGCAATGCTGTGGTGTTGGGGTAAATGGATTGAAAACAAAGCTTTGTCTTCTAAAGTTTTCCATGAGAACAATTTTGGAAATCCCCCCTTACTTTCTCTTTTGTGAGAGTTGGATGTTTAAACTGATGCCTGATCTGTTCAAGTGTGGAGCATGCACATTACAGAAACCTTCACATGCATACACCGGCTGCATTCTCCAAAAAAGAATGCTTTTTACGGCATCTCAAGAAGTGTGTATGAGTACCAAAATTCGAGTAAACTTTTATAATTTTTAACAAATCACTACAACTTCAAATGACACACCACCGGTCTCAGTAACAGCTTCTTTCCTCAGGTAGTCTGGTTGCTGAACATATGTACCGCACATTGTTGCTGTATTGCATCACTGTATATTGCATATATTGAATGTTATGTGTAACGTTTACTTTTTTGTTGCTGTCTGTGGTTGTGTGCCATTATGTTAAAAGAAAGTGCAACTAAGCACTGTTGAACTTGATGACAGGAGAGGACAAGTTTTGCATGTCTGAAAGCCAGATAAATAGCTAGGCCTGGCTTGGTCCAAATTTACAAAAGGTGTGGCAAGGTGTGGTATTACAGGAAGTTAAGTGCTTTAACTGTCTGTGTGAGATATAACAACATGATTATCATTGTCCCACTTAATTTTTCTTCCACTCTCCTTTGCAGCTTTCTGAGAATGTCATCAACCGCATGAGGGAACCTGAAGCTCCTCCCAAAACCCAACATGTTCCGTCTCCACCACCTCCTCCCATGGCACCACCTTCCCACCCTCTCGTTCCCCTCCTGCGGCCAGTGCCTCCCCTCTTTGACCCGATTACCTCCCTACCTCCTCCCCCTCCTCCTGTAGAACCTGTTGCACCTCCTGCTCCTCCTCCACCAGCTCCATCTGCCACAGAGACTGTGGCTGCACCTCCACCTCCACCACCTCCTCCTACAGAACAGGTAGCAGCACCCACCA
>CAFUXE010001178.1:251250-278861 GCA_903364295.1 Serranus cabrilla
CTCCCATAAATCAGTCCGTTGCTTCTTCTCCTCCAGCAATTGAGCCTGTTGCTCCTCCACATGTGATTGAACCCATTGCTCCTCCATCTGTAGCTGAACCCATTGCTCCTCCATCTGTAGCTGAACCCACTCCACCTCCTCTTCCTGTCAAGATGGAACCCATCATTACTCCCTCCCTTCCCGAATCGGAACCCCTCTCTTCCCCTCCTGTTTTTGAGCCTGTCACCATCCTGCCACCTCCTACAGGGGACACTTTGTCCCCGCAGCCTGCTGAGCCATTTGCTGCGCCTCCCCTGCCTGAGTATACTGCTCCTTGTGAACCCATTGAACCTCCTTCTCAGCCCCCAGTGGAGCCAGTATCCGTTCCTCCTGTCCCTGAGCCAGCAGTAGCACCTGAGCCAATTTTGGTTCCACCACCACCTCCTGCTGCACCAGTTGGTGAGTTTTATTACCCATTTGTGTGGAGAAAATGTTTTTGGTGTGGTTTGTCTATTTGTCTGTCAGCAGGATTACCGAAAAAACTGCTGGTCCGATTGTTATGAAACTTGGTGGAAGGGTGTATCATTGGCCAAGGAATAAACCATTACATTTTGGAGTGGATTGGAATCACGGGGTGGATACACAAATTATTTTCACTTTCCTTTACAATCTGAATGTGCTGCATTCATGTGCCTTCAGGATAATCGGAAAAATTAGTTTCCCCATCATATTTCATCTGATCTATCACCTTTTGCTCTTTGTTGTCACACATTAAATTACAGGTCCATGCTTGCCAAGAGCTGTTCTAGTTCTAGTATGCTAAAAATCAGTATATGTTATAAATTTAACAAGCAAATGTTTAAATAGAGAAATGCATTCGATTTTGTGCTTTATGACCCAGGTTGTTTAGTAAAATGGTTTTAATTAAGACTGATATTCTGGTAGTCAAGGTACTTGAGTTATTATTAAGGAATTTAAATGCTTTGCCAGGATCCTTGTTTGTATAGTGAATGGATGGTGGAGCAGTTGTGTGAGGATTTATTAATTGCTTTTTAAATTTTTCTTTGCTTTTGAGAGTTTCCCTTAATTTCCTTTAGTTTTTTTTTTTTTTACTGGACTTGTGCAGTTGGGATTTTTAACCTCGGAGGCGGCTGGACAAACTAGTGTCTTGTTTCTTCTAACAAGAGACAGGAGTGAATGCTCAAAAAACTGTTATAATCAATTGTTCTTGGTAATGACTCATTTTATCCTGAAATGCTTCTTCAGTGGAATGTTTAATTAGAAGTCAAAGGTTATAAGGGAATGGGCTGTCCAAGGATTTGTTTTAAGTCCAGCTACAGTTAATTTTAATGATGTTTATTGTGTGGGTGTATACTTTGAGCCACCTTAAGCTTTTTCTCTCCAACTTTTCTTGCAGATTGTAATTACTCTTCATTTTTAAAAATAGGCCTCACTGTAGCCTTGGTAATATTATGATTCATTGCTTCTCCCAAACCGGTAATGAAATTATTCATTTTATTTCTTCAAATAATGTTAATACATTTTTGCTGTAATTAGTGGCCCTCCATTCTGCCTCGTCACTGTGGAGTTAAGCTGTTAAGATGACCCATCTCCTCCCTGTGGTTTGTGAATACACTCAAATTAGTGAGGCTTAACTCAGCGTTCAGTTTTGTTCTATTTGAGTAAGTTTTCATAATTTTTAGCATCCAATTATTGCTGCTATACTCAATATAATTATTACTTTTTGAACTATGGCTCATATGACAACTTGTATGTTAAAGGGGGGCACCAGAAATGAAAAAACCCACGAGAGTTATCACCCAACTCTGCAGCTCCTGTCAGCTTTACGGTGCTTTATGGCGTCCTTCAGCTCTCACCGCTCTCATCAGTGTCGTGTTTGGCCACAGCGGGCAGCTGTTTGAGCGCCTTGTGCCGTGAACGTCATCATCTGGTTATTGCATGCATTTGTTTTGAAAGCAAGCGAAAGAAACATGCAACTTATTTTAAATACTGTTTTCTTTCTTGAACACAGCCGTTTGCAGGATGCATAGTGATGAGGTAATGTATCTACAGTATTTGTGTAAGATAAATAACTGTAATGTGATGATGCCACCACTGTTAACTTGTATATTGATGGAAAACCAGGTCTCTTAATGAATAGAATAGACTTGTCTAGGAGGAAGAGGGCCCAATCAGGGTCATTGGTCATTGGTTTTGGATCCTTTCAAATCCTGCAATTCTCTCCATCTGTTGAATGGCTAATTGAGGTTGACTTGTGTTTTAGCTGGGGATGCACCAATCTGATATTCAGTAGCAAAGCAGATTCAGATTTTTGCTTAGTTGTTTAAGGGAAAAAGACGGTTTTGGTTAGGTATCAGCAGAAACTTAAGGTTGCCTTATCGCAATTAGTCCTGAAAAAAAGTGGCATTGTGCCATCCCTAGTTTTAGCCCATTGTCTGTCACTTTTTCAAACATCAAAAAATATATATTTCAAAGATAAATTGTCTCTTGTTTCCTTTTACCAGGTAAACTTACTACTCGCTGTAAGCTTTTGCCTGGGAAAATGTTAATATAAAAAACCCTTTCCTGTCTTAGTGCCGTAAATCCTTTCTTTTAATTTAACTGGGAATCTGACCTGGAGACATTTATGATGACTATAGAGAGATATGCCAATCTTCTCGCTGATGGTCTTGTTTGCTTATGTAGGTCAAATGGAGCCATCTGTGTTAAATTGAGACTCTTTTATAGCCAATTAAAAAGTCCTTCTGGTATGTTTACTGGTGTGTTAAGTATAGATCGAGGAAGAAGTGATTGGGAACAGGAAGGAGAAAATAGGTGTTTTTGGTTTTGGATCCTTTTTAAATTTTCTCCATCTGTAAGTGGCAGACTAAGGTCAACTCATGTTTTAGCCCGTGGCCTATCACTTTCTCCTTCTCCATTACCACAAAATACAACATAATATATATACATATTTAAAGATAGAAATCTTCCCATTTCCTTTGCACTACTTACTGTAAAACTTAGTCTGGGAAATGTAACCATAAACCCTTTGCTGTCTGAGTGCCGTAAATTGTTTTATTTCATTTCACTGGGAATCACTGGGAGACAGACATTAACAATAACTATATAGACATGGCTCATCTTCTTGCTGATGGTCTTGTTTGCTTATGTAGGTCAAATGGAGCCATTAGTGTTAAATTGAAACTCTGTTATAAGCAATTAAAAATTCCTTCTGGTATGTTAAGTATAGATCTAGCATGTAGCGATTAGAAACAGGATGAAGAAAATAAGTATTTTTGTAAAAAGTTATATATCATGAGGAGAATCTCAATAATTAACCTATTGAGAAGTGCAAAGGAATTTCTAGGAGTTTTATCACATTTTTTTGTCACCCTTGTTGGTCGTGTATGTGAAGACATTTGACTTCTCTCTTAAAGTAAAGTTCTTTCCTCTTATTGTCTGCCCTTAGTGGGGGCATGCGTCCGTTATCTCTTGACATCCTGCAGAGGACACCTGAATGTTACCTGTTCATTACAATGTACCGAATGGGGCGTGGGTGCCGGTTCTTCATAAGGTGGTATCCAGGGTGTGGGCAGGCCTCCCCATCCTTGACTGTGCTCAATCAGTGAGGTAATTAAAAAAGGCCAACTTATGCCACGCCACACTGACTCCAGTGATTAAAACGACACCTCCGCAGTCTCACACAACAAACCACCAGGCCTCATTAAGGAAAGGAGGTGGTTTGTGTGTGTGTGTGTATGTGAGTGTAAAACTTTTATTTGGCCATAGGGCCTCTGTGATATAACAGTGAATTTTGTGTGAGCCACCTGCCTTTTTGTTCGGGCACATTAGTAACACAATTTGGACAATTAATAGAATTTATTCCTGTGTATTCCACAACAGCACGTCTTTGTCAGTGTGTTTTTCCATTAGCTCTGGGGGCACTTTCACAGCAGAGTTTAATTTTTCTCAATGTTGAATAAAAGTTATTCCTCCATTGTTTGGGCTAATTACTTTTCAGATTAAAAGATACATACAACAATATCTCAGTTAATTTAGTGACAGGTGTGGAGTGTGTTGAGTGTAGTTATTATGGGAAAATGCTGTTGCGTTCACAGCCCAACACAATGTTCATAAAAGATGACAAATCTACATATTTACTGTTTAAGTGGTCAATTATGCATGCATTCTATATTATTTGTGGGGGCAAATATCTTTCAGGACAAATAAAACAACAATAGAAATAACTTTATTTCTCTACTCTCCATCTTTTTGTGCCCAGTAGGTCTGGATTGTTGAGGATTGTGAGTGTGTGTTGGCATTGGCTGCATTTTTAGTATTGCTCCATAGTCCCGACAGTTTGCATTTTTTTTCATGGCTGACTACTATCAGGCTTTGGCCCTTATATTTACAGTATCACACAATCATGTTGCTTGACATTTACACTGGTATTTTGTGTATAATCCCCTTGCAAGGTCACAGCTTAATATGTACCAAGCACACCAAGAATTATGAGGGAGAAGGGAAAAAAACCCTGCACGATTGATCAAGCATGCTCTTTTTAAAGAAGGGGGGAAAAAGAAGAAAGAAAGGTACGATGAATGCGAATGTGAATCTCGTTAAAAAGTTGCAAAGTTCAGCCCAATTCTGAAAGGGTACGACCTTAATGAGGCGGACATTGATTATGTGTGTCCACGAGAGTTAGGTATCGAGTGAGGCTCTCAGCAGGTCGGCTGTCTCTAAATCATGGGCCTGAGTCAGTGTGTGTGCTGATTACACCGTAGTCAAGGTTGAACCTCCCACACCTTCTCCAATGTGTTATAAATATTCATATGCCAGAGCCCACACACTGCGCTGGACTAATAGCCTGCTTAAAGATGTCTCCCAGGTGCAGCGGAGAAAATGGGAAAATGGGACAGGCAAGAGAAAACAATAGGAGAAATGCATGTGAGTTACTGTGTGTGCATAAATGTGAGGGGGAAACTTGTGAAATATATCACTCTCCTTTTGAAGCGGACTTTTCTTGTTATCTTGTGAAAATGTGCAATGATCAGTTCGTGCCTTTTTCATAACATGAGATTGAATTAACAGGAAAGAGTTTGAATAAAAGAGAAAATCAGAAATGGCACCTGCCTGCCAGGGCTGGAAGCTTGCTCTTGGCGCTTTCTTTCTTTTTCTTTTTTTTTTTTTTTTCTTATGTGAACATAGTGAAAGGTGTGCGGTGACTCGACTAAGCGCGAGCTAGAAACGTGAGGAAGTGGTAATGTTACAGATTATGCCCTCCACGCGGGTCCTGGGGTTAATGAAACTTCTGATGAGAAACGCAATTTGCCTTCGTCTATTATCTCCACTGCCAATAGCCTGTGCTCCACCGCCTCTCCTCCTCCTCTATGGGTTTTTCCACAGGGTTTACTGATTGGTGGAAAAGGAAAGGAGGGGGACATGTCTAAAAAGATGATGAGTTTTTAATCTTTTTAACATTTACATGTCCTACTCAGGATTGACATTGGCTCTGTCGATCTGGAATTGTCTCTGACCCTAACCAGCCTCCCTCAAGGACCCCAGACAGTGTTTATCATATCAGAACCTGTTCTCTGGCTGACCCTGCGGGCCTGCTCGCTATCTGAAGCCTCTCTCTGCAGGGCCGGAGAGGATGTGGTGATAAACGAGGAGTTGCTTGGGCTTTTCTGAACTTGGAGGACTTTCAGAATTTTACTTTTCAGAGCGCACTGCTAAAGGGTATATATTTTTAATGTAAATGTGAGATATTTTAAAGGGCGGTTGATTCAGAAATGCCACTCGTACCTGATGGGAAAAATTTCATAAGGAGGATTTTACCTCTAATTATAAGGGTCACGTGAGTTTGGTGTCCATTTCCATTTATTCTTCTACTCTTAAGATTTCTGAAGTGAACAGTAATTGATGAAGGTTTGATTGAAGAAATCCTGCTCTTTGTATAGTTGCCTCAAGCTGCATATACAAGTGTTATCATGGCAAGAGGCAGCATTAGTTTGTCTTGCACTACAGCCTTGAAGAAATAATTGGAATTTTTCTTTTTTTCTCAAGTGCTTTAATTATTGATAAAATTACATATCACTTTATGTTTGGGCCTAAAGTTATGATATTTAAGTAATGACCATTTCTGCATTTAGAAGATAAAATTCCATTAGAAAACATAACTGGGGTCGACGTCCAATAAGGGTCGACTTTAAGGGCCCCTTTCTCCTGAATGGTTGTTCACTGTCTTGTTAATCAAACCATGTTGCTTATTATATTCTAGCAGTTTAATCAGTTAACATATAGGGAAGAGCTCAGAAAGTGATTGTATTTCTTTAATTCTCCCCCCAAAAAGAAATGCAATATAATAACAAAACAATTATCAAAATGGGACACAACAGGTTCACTAATGAATTGCTGCAGAGAATAAACATTGAGAAAACTCTTGTAACTCTACATATTTAAAGCTGTAGTAATTGATTTTTTTTTTTTTGCCATAGCAGTGGAACAATAGTCTTAAAAACAATTCCCAATTAACACATACAGCAAACATGAAGCAACAGTAGTATTTGTATTCATTTACCTCTGGTTTGGTTTCCAGTAGCTCATAAGGATTCAGCTGCTGAATGCAGGATAAAAACACTGCCCTTAGATGATCAGAAAAATTACGTTTCTAGACATCTAACTGCCACAATATTTTTTCTGCAGACAGAAGACAATCATAGCATATCATGTGATGTTTTCATATTAACTGGATGTAAAATAGCATCGTTACTTGTTACTTGACAGGCCGAGTCAGGATTATGGCCCCACAGGTTGTCTTTCTGCCGTAGTTCTTAACAGAGTTGTAATTAGACTCTCCTCTGCAGGGGGATCAATGGTGCTTCTGAGTGCTGTCAGACATGATGGATATTATTTTCCCACACTCTGGACAGTTAGGTGACAGCAGGCTCTGTCTTTGAGGATACACTGTGAAACAAAAAGTTGTCAACTGTCAATCACCGCCTCTGTTTGCAGTAGTGTTTCTTCTGAAGCCCTGTCATGCTAAACCTCCCTCTACCTGCTGCTTATTCATTCTCTTTACTGTACCAAACAGTTGTCATGCTGGGAGTTCTTGTTATGCGTTGTTTGCTGCAGAGAAGAAAAGGCTATAGAGGTTGGGAATCAGAGAGAGGATTAAGTTAACTGTATTCTGACAGCAAATTGTTAACAGTGTGGGTGTGACAAAGCTGCTGGAGGAGGCGAGGAAGACTAAAATGACAGAAGGTGGAGGGAGGAATGCTTGGTAATGAGCTGAGCTTTTATGTATCCTTGACACCAGTTGCATAAACTGTAGCCGTCTCTTGTTAACTACAGTGTCCATCAGTTCACAGTTTCACTTAACTTATTTTTACACCATACCACTGGAAGAGAAAATCTAAATCTTAAAGCTTTTTCACTGCACTTTTAATATCTAAAGATGAGATAATTACAACATAAAGACTAATTAACAACTACTTAAGAGATTTTTTTTAAATCCTTGATGTATTTGACAATTTATGTAGAATTATATGTAATTTAATTCTAAGTGGATCTTTCTTTTAATCTCCGCAAAGAGCAGAATACATCAGAGGCACTTTCAGGCCATTACAAGCTAAAATTAAACTCATTTTTTTGAACGCTGCTGGAGAAAATATGAATTTGAAGCAAAGAAATGTAGACCTAATTGTTTTTCTCTGTGAGAGGCTTGGAGTGTGTCGTTCTGTCTTTAAGGTATCTCTGAAGCCTTTTAGAAAGATTTCCCGGACAACTGGAGAACAGGCTTGGGGCCACGTGAAATATAAAACATTTAATTAGATTATGATGTTGATCTGGATTTGGGGCTTGTAGACAATTGCTCTTTTTAGTCAAACAATTAAAACTAAAGTAGATAGCCTTGATTCCAAATCCTTAGTATACCTAATGAAAAAAACAATTTAGCTTCACATTAAAGGGGACGTGTTATGATTATTCTCAGGTTCATACTTGTGTTTTGGGTTTCTACCCGAGCATTTTTGCATGCTTTAAAGTAAAAAAAAATACATTATTTTTCTCTTAATGTCAGTCTGAATATGCCTGCATTCACCCTCTGTTTGAAATGCTCCGTTTTAGTGCCTGTCTCTTTAAATCGCCCTCTCCACAAAAGCACCGCCTGCTCTGATTGGTTAATGTTTCCAGATCTTCCACATCTGCACTTTCAGCTTCTCTGCGCTGTCACTGCAGCTGGGGAATGACTGTAACGGCACTGTTTAGGCACTTTGTACCTATAGTATAATTGTGACATCACAACCTTACGGAAGTCCTGACGGCTTGTTTAAAGGCGCAGTTTTTGAAAACAGGCTGTGTGCATTTCTCTTTGGATTGAGTCTTTTGATACTTTAACAGCATTTATATAGCACATAGTCCTGATTTATAATAAAAAAACATTCACTTTTACAAGATAGACATTTTAACTTGGAGTATTTTATTTTTTGGCAGTTACACCAAGTTTGTTTATCTTCCTACGCTTTTGTAGTTGTAGTATTGAATCAAAAACATTAATAATGTGAAGCAACACCACATGTTTGGCTTTAACAGCGGCAGATGAAACCATGACTATAATACACCCGAGCACTTAAATCGGCACTGTTTTTTTTGCTTTTGTCTGTTTATTTGCAACTGTAGCTGCAACAGCACAATGATAAAAAGGAAATGGCAGTGCACATTTTAGGTCTTATTGTCGATTTGATTCAGCTGGAATTAGGTTTTTGTGAGCGTGTGTCCACTGGCCTGCTGTTACCAAATGTTACCAGGTATTAATAGACTCTGACAATAGGGATTATCCTATCTAACTAATGCAGTCTGAGAGTAATCTTGACACACTCAGACACTCCCCCCATCACTGCAGTGTCGCAGCACACCGCATGGCACTTCTGTCTTCAGAGCACGTTTTGGCCTGGTCGGCGCTGGCATCTTTACTTTCATGCTTAATTACCTGCCAAGATAGACCGCTGCAGACATGGAATCACACATGTATGATGTCCCTGACATGAATATATGTAGATAGAGTGGCGAGCTGCTGGGATTTGAGGACGTGTGTGCCTTTCTGTGCGTGCTTCAGCTATACAGGCATATTTCTGTTTGTGTGTTTGTGATCATTTTTCTGTCAACTGATTAATCTTCTAATTGTTGCAGCTCTAGTAACAACTCAGAACAGTTTGCTGAAGCAAAACATAGACTTCTAACTGACTCATTAAAGTTAAGTTGTTCATTTTGAACAACACATTTTGTAATTGATGCTAATTTTCCAACACCTGTTGGAAAAAGACCCACCTTTCTCTTTTGTTTTACTTTTTAGACAGTATGACTCAATTTAATGTCCCAACAAACATAATGTGCCTGTTAACAAACAACAGATGTTTACTTTAAAAACCTCTCCCTCTCTCTAACTCTGTTTCTGTTTTCTCTTTTTGTCCCCAGTTGATGAAGAGACCCTGAGGAAGAAGATCACTGATGAGCTGTATCAAGGCTTGGAGCAGGATAGGGCCAAGGCAGAGCAAGAGCTGCAAGCCTGGTTAGACACACACACACACACACACACACACACGCTTAATGGAATGGAATAGTGAAGTCCACAAAAAACATTTAGTGAAAAGCATTTCATTTATTTCAGAAGTAAATTGATTGCTGTAATTACTTTTTTGAAGTTGAAATTCAGATTCCTGAAATTTGCTGAAAGTCTCTGATATTCCCTGTGTGCAGTGAATTTCTCTCCTCTTCTCCTTTCTTGTCCCTACTACCTTCCTTCCTTCTTTGGATCATGATAGATTGAATCAGGGTACCGCACCTAGTGTCAATTCCTGTTCCAAAATTTCATTAGAAACCGAAGACATTTTCAGACGTGACCATTTTCCGCTTTCATTAATAGTCAAAAAGGTCAGCACCAGTCTTTCCGATCCCCACTGTGTTTCCAATCTACCTCTCTTCCGAAGCACATCAGCACTTTTTTCTCCCTATATCTCTGCTTCTGCTCTCCTTCTCTTGTTCTCTCCGGATCAATTAATCATGCCTGAGAAAGGAGGGCGCTATCCTGAGGTAATTTCCTGGGTGTTGAGTGGGTGATCCATTAGCCCTGCCTGATGAAGAAACACACTGTTCGTGTAAGGAGCACACTCCTCCCCTCTCATCTTTTTGACCCTAAAGAAGCAGGTGCACATGCCATAATGTCCGATAATCGTGTTGTGGCCCCTCTTTAATAGGCCTGGATGATTTCCAGCAGACCCTGGTGAATGAAGAACTGTGATTAGGCACTAAACACACTTCTGTACTGTATGGGGGGGAGACAACCTTTCTATATCCAGGAGGAGGTAGTGTTAGCCTAGCGATTAGCCTCGTCTTTGAGGCTCATTCAAGAAGAGAGAAATTAACGAGTGGTTTTGAGAAATCATTTGTCTATTGATTTTTTTCCCCTTGCTATTTTATTTTTGTGATGTAACTGCTTCCTGCAGCTCACTTATTGATGTCTGTTCAGTCTGCAGTAAGTGCCTCAAAATTACGCTCTCCTTGCAATTAATTGAAATCATGGTGGCTCTCAAGCCCTCAATTTTTGTTTGTGCTTGGCATGGGCTGCGTTTTCACTTAAGAAGACTTAACTGAACATGAAATGGTAAATAAGCAATCATCAGTTTGCCAGCACTTCTGTATATGTATGTCTTTCATATTTACCAGCTGCAAAAGTATATGTCTGGTATTGTTTTCACTGTGTGTGTATGTGTGCAATATGTGGATCTGTAGACGCCTATTGTAGCAGGGACTGCTAGTGATGAAGCTTTGAGTGCTTTGTCAGCTTCCAAACTGCAAGATTCAGTCACAAAACTTCACAGACGTGTTGAGATCACAATGAAGAACAAGTTTGAAGATGTGTGGTACTTTATGCCCATGGCAGGTTTAATGTTGCAGCTGGTGTAATTCCATCACAAGACGGTCTTAAGTGCTGCTGGTTTTTTCTTCTTCTCATTTTGTAACATTATTTTATACTATTTCTGTTTGTGTGGCTGTGTATTAGTGCATGTTTGTCCATTTTCCTAGCTAAAAGTTAGCAGGCAGTAACGAGTTATTATGGATCCTATTGCAGTCCAGAACAACCAGTCTACGATGCTATGGGTTGGTTTCTCAGCTGGCTGATTGGCTCAGGTTGGAATTCAAAAGGCCGCAAACATGGGCCGCAGGTCCGACTTCTCACCATGCATTGGAGAAACATATATTTTGCTCAATCTAGTGTGGATTGGTGGGAAGATGGTCAAGTTTGTTGATAAGTTGGTAAGGGTAAAGGTCTAATTACTATGGTTGCAATTTGCTAGCTTCTCCCAAAGGTGACAAGAAATCCCAGTACACTGTGTGATGCAGGACGAAAGGCACTGCACTGACCAATCCTAGTGTCGCAGGGCGTGACTTGTTTGGAACGGCAGTGGGACCTATGAAAGGCAGTAATACATGGGACAGGATGCATTCTGGGATTTAAAAAAAACTGGGAAGGTCCAACTCAGTTTTTGTTTTCCTTCAAGAATCAATATTTATTAGAAAAGAAATCACCACGTAATGATGCTGAATAAAAAGCAAATTTTTTTATTTTTTTATTTACATGCAGCTGTATTTAAATAGCAAGAACTGACTTAAACAGTTTGTTCAGATTATGTGGGGACTAGCCAGCATCTGATCACAGTCTAAGCCTGACCATATCAGGGTGTGGCTAAACTCAAAATAACTGGACCGTAATGCTGCTTCTGTGAAACGGGTGAAAAATATGAGCTGGGTCAGCTCTATATATTTGTCTTTTTGAGCTGAACACAAGCTTTACACAGAGACATAAAACGTTCTGCTCACGCTAACACACTACCATCCCTCAGGACTGAAAATGTTGTTTTTTTTGCCATTGCAATTAAACTTTTCTATTCATTTGTAGTTATTGCACTAAAAGCTGACTTTTAATTTAAATAGAGGAACACTGCCTTTTTTCCCCCTCATCTGTCAAACAGCAATTATATTGCGATGGTATTTCACCTTCCCACAGTGCGAGCAGTAATTACGGGCAGTTTTTGGCTGTTGAAGGCAAACAGGTCGCAGTGATTTCGGCCTTCGCTGTTTCGGAAGACTCAGCAAGGAAACTCGATGGCTGTTGCTGTAAAATTGAAGTAAGAGGTAAAATATTTTTTTGTGTGTCTGGGTGAGTGTATCAAAGCTCAGCTAACAAGACCGCACAGCGCCTCACTAGTTATAGAAGCCTGCGGTGAAACTGCTGCACAGCTTGAACACGAGGAAATGGAAGATATTTGAACCCCTGGGTCATTGGGAAAGGACACACACACACACACACATGTATACACACATGTGGGATACATGTGGGATAGCCCCAAAAACATAAATAATTCATGCATTTTATTTCACAATAGAAGCAGAGTGCTGAATTGAAAAGGAGTAAAAGAGACTGCTAAAGTAAGGCTAAAAATAATATCTTTTTAAGGACTTTAGACACAAACACATTCAATTTGCCTTTGTGTAAAATCAAATTATATCCACACTTCCTCCATTCTATCCTATATGCATTATTTGGTACACAGAACAATGGAGTTTTGAGCAACAGTGGTGTTTAGATTATAGCAGTATTTCTTCTGTTTGGCTTTAGGGCCATAAATGAACTCCAGAGATCTGGCTTTGCATGTTTTGCTCTGGTCGGAGTGAAGTAAAGGCTCTGTGAGGAGTTCATTTGGGTGCAGCCTAAACTCATTTGTAGCAAGGAGCGGCTGCAGGGAGCAGATTTGCCTCTGCCGCTTCTCTGTGAGGCATCAGAGCAGAACGACTCAGAGAAAAGGAAGAGAGAGAAGGAGGGAAGAGGGGAGAGAGAACTCTTACACCATCCTGTCTCTCCTCCCTCAGCCTAACTCTGCTTGTGTCACCACTCAATCCAGTTCTTCCTCTCTGGGAGGGTTATTCTCTCAGGATTTCCTCCACCTTTCCTTCCCTGTCTTGTCTTTTTTTTTTATTCCCCCCTCATCCCCTTCCTTTCTATTTCTCCAGTCATCTCATGTTTTGTCCATTTCTCAATCACCATTCTCTATTTGTTATTCTATTTTCTCTCCCCCTTTTTCAAGTTTTCTCCCTGCCTACCTCCCTTTTTCACCATTGCTCCTCACATGAAATGCATATGTTTGTCCAACTCTAACACTTTAAGATTAGTTGTTGTTGTGGAACTTTTGCCCATTATTTCAGTATGTAGTCAAGCAGCTTGTGTTGGTGATATAATTGCATGTCAGACTTTTGAGTGAGAACGCTGACCTTCTCCCAGAGCTTCTGTCTACTTCCTGTTAACCAGCCAGCCTGTTAAATCCCTTATTGCCCCCAGGTTAGATGCAGACAGATAGTCCAGCCTACAGATTTTTACATTTTGTTTATTTTTTATCTTTTGTTCACACTGAAATATGCACACTGACACATGCACACAGACTTCCAGACAGAGTCAGAAAGTTGAGAGGTTATTAAAAAACATTCAAAAAAAGTTCCCGAATCCAGCCTGATTCAGCCAGGATTTTGTCTGGGGATTGTCTTGGGATTCTTCCTTAAAAAATGTGTGTGAATCAGCAACATTGCGAGCAACCTCTGACTGCACAGACATTTACTTTTCTTTCTGATATTCTTACTGTAACTACTGCAAAAACACAGTACTTTTTAACACACTCCCTCACCAAGAATGAAAATAATGATAAAATAATCACGATAAGAACACATTTACTCATAATAATAACATTGATTTGATTAATTGTAATAGTGATAGTCATGATAATAATAACAACCATGCTAGTAATCTTCATTTACCGAGGCCTAGCACATTTTAAAAGCAAGTTTACAAAGTGCTTTCCAGGAACAACAACAGTAAATACACAGTACAGTGACCAAGGAATAGCCATAGCCATATTGAATACCACATAAATGTATGTTTTATATTTTTCAGGGTGTACTGCACACACATGCAACCCTCGATCCCTCAGGCTTTAGTTGTAAGATCATTTCACAGCTCGTACACTTTTGTGTGCTGCTTTTCTTTTTTTGGGATATCTGTCTGTGTGTGTTATGTGATAATCTTAGTGTTTCACTACCTGCATGAATAGATTTAATTCCCAAAAAAGCAATTTCTTCCTTTCTTTGATGGTTCTTGCCCCTCGTAAACCTGGTCATATTGTTGTAAAAGAGCTCCCGTCCCCAGTGTGTGAGGCCATTTAAAGTGGAACAGTAACAGCCATTGAACTGTAAATACACTGTTTTGAAAAAAAATGATCAGCATTTTCAGCACTGTAGCCTGCTGCTGACCTATACAGCAGAACAGTAATGGTTATTGACTTTTCGTGGAAAATCTACCGTCTGTGGTTTGTCTATTACTCGAGCTGAGCTTAAACAGAACAGATGGAATCAGTTGAAGGAAGTTCAATACAAACTTGAAGTAATTTCTAATATTATCTCAGTGTTTCAGCTACATAAGACACTCTGTTAGCTTTACAGAATGATAACCATCAGGCCTGTGAACGTAAGCCACACTGCTAAGAGGAGGGCCATGTTTCTGCCTCTTTTACTGTATTAAATGGCTGTTTTTTGGGATTGTGCACTAGGGTTCATAGTTTTGGAGACAACAAATAAGGTGAGAGTGTCAGTGATATCCACTTTCCACAGTGTGCTTGGTCATAGCACTAACAACATTACAGTTATCTCTTCATAGTTTTGGGAAAATAGCTTTTATGTTCCTTCTGCAGAGTGGGACCTCTTCTAAATTAATCTGCTCCGTCCTTTGTTTCTCATACACTTAATTATTACTCCGTCCCAGCATTTCATAGCACCCACAGTCAGGTGTATGTGGTGTATGTGTGAGCGCATGTGTGTGAGGGAGAGTGCTTAGCTCCATAAAATATTCATAGGCAGCATTCAGCGACATTATTCCGAACATCAATATTGCATTGGGCCTTTAAATGCCTTTTGTTTTCAAGGCACTTGGGTCGGGTCTGCACTGCTATGCAGGTCTGTCAGAATCCATCCTGCCAGGCAGACTGAATTGAGACACATCTTGTGTAGATGACAGGCAGACGCATCAGGACGCATTAACGGATGAAAAGCTGAGGGGAGAGACAGAAGGTGAAGAGATAAATGGGAGAAATATGGCAGACATGAATTTGTCTTTTCTTTTGTTGTGGTATTTGTGCAGGGGTAATAATTCTCTGTGGAGTAATAGGTGATGATGGCTTAATGGATTTGAACCAGCTGCTGCAGTATTGGAGTCCTATCATTTTTGGCCATGTGTGCATTTACCTTTGTTATTGGAAAGTATGTATATGCACTCACACATACACTCTTGAAAGCTTGCCCTGACTACATTCACTTAACCCTAAGTTGCCGCATCTCAACTACTCAACCTATGAATATTTCATATAAACTGCCATAGATCTAATCTCTGCCAGTTTCAAAAATAACTGAACTATTCCCAAGCACATCTGTTCAGGGTCATCCTCTGAAAATACTTTTCTGGAAAGACCGACAGCCGAGCTCACTTCTCCTCAAATTATTCCCACCTCACTGGTTCTGTCTTTCCATCTTTCTGTTTTCACTGAGCCATCAAAACGCAGGTTACCGGGCAAAGATGATCCTCTCTTTCTATCCAGTACCGGGCCAAACATCGGCCACTTATCCTCCGAAAACATGATATTTTTTCTTTCTTTCCCCGACACTGGTGTTGTCTTTCTCCCTCTCTCTGTCTGACTCCATTCTCCATTCTCTACCTCAAAGCCCCCCTTTCCCACCCAGTGCCAATCTTCTACAGTGGAATGAAAAATGCGTCCAATATCCCAGGGACAGGGCAATAATGACTGGAAAGCAATAGAGGTGAAGCAGACAGATAGCATCCAGCTAGTGATAGCAGTCTTTGCTTGGGTTAGCACTTGTGAGGAAGTCAGTCGAGGGACTTTTTTGCAAGGCTATCTATTTTCTGGGTCCCATTTCTTTCACTTGTCTAGATTGTAGCTTTTGGTCACCACAACAATTGACAAGTTTCAGTTAACTGTTAGATAATAAAGCTAAAAAAAAATGTGGGGACCAAATAGTGAGTTTTTTTTTCGACCATTAGACCATTTATCGGAATCCTTAACAAAGTCACAGTATTATTCTATTTTGTAATTTGGCAAACAGCCCTTCTTTAGTGAGTTTACCTTTTTATTAGGATGTTGACTTTGCCTGGCTCGATTCAGCTTCACTATCTGTCATGTTTGTTTTCCGTTACGAAACAAAACAGGTAAACAAAAGGAGCTTTTGCACTCCTGAGTGTCAGTGTTGCTGACAGGTACGTAGGAGAATGCTGCTTGTCCTTAAAACATCTGCACACTTTCAGCACTTGCACATTAAATAATTTAATGAGTGCAGACAAAGTGTGTGTAACAAAGCTTTATCAGATACAGTACATTTGCATGTATTTATATATTTGGCAGATTTGTTTTATCTTTTTAAACATTTATTTCTTAGACTGTAGGGTTGGTTTTAGCTGTAGTTTCGTAAAACTGAATATACTGTACATCTGCCATAAGGTACAAAAGGTCCAGTGATTGGTAATGCTGGCCCACATGACCTCCATCAAAGTCCATTTCTGAAAACCCTTTATTCTGTCACTTTTCTGTTATAGTTGTAGCAATAGCAACAGCTAAAGCTTCTTGAGTAAAGGTAGCTTAGGTGCATTAGCAGTGCAGGCAGGCGTTGATTGTGGGGAAATGGTGAATGTAAAAGGCCATTAGGAGGCTCCCTGTGTGTGTCTGCGTGTGCGTGAGCTCGAGCCCGATGATGGATGGAGTGTGCTGACGTGTGCAGCCCAGTGGACTGTGAGACTGGACATGGCTGGTCTCTCTCCGTCTCCCTCCATCTCTTTCTCCCACTCTCTGCCTCACTCCCTCTTTGCTTCACTTCCTCAGGGCCAAACATGTCATGTCGCCACCGCTCACTCTCGCTCCTTCCTCCTCTCTCTTTTTCTCTGTCTCCCCGTCTCGTCTTTGCTCTCCCCTGCTCTCTGACATTTAGCGGTGTTGCAGGGCAAATGGCAGCTTTAAGACATCGGACATATTTTTATTAGACCTACCCGTCATCTCCTCAAAGCCACAGGCTTGGTGGATGGTGATCAGTAAGACTAGTCTGTCCATCACCACTCTTCACTGTCTAGATTTCAGGAATATTCACAGGTGAGTGAAGAGATGAATGAGATTTTTGAAATAGAATAAAAGATGAAAACCATTCACGTTGACGGTACAGTGGGTGCTTGTAACATCAAGAAAAACAGAGCAGAGAGGAGAAAAAGCCACATACTGTATCTGCGCCTGTTACCACACACTTGAGAACCAGCATGATGCACTTCAATTCCCTTAATGAGCAATGCAGCAACCTGATGAGGCTGTAAATGAGTCTTATATTTTATTTAAGTATTCATAAATCCAACAAAATTTCCAGTGGTGGCCGATCTTCTTGGTCTTAATTACCCACACAGCCCTGTCAGTTGAATACACACTCCTTCATCCACAATGTATGTGTCAAATGTATAACACTATTCTTTCTATAAAAATGGACATTAACTTCTTTTTCAGACAATTGAGCTGTCTGTTTTTAGGTTGGTATGGTCAGCAAATGTACTTACTTAGACTTAGCTAAATGTTCAAACTGTTTATCTGTTAGCTGCTTTGAGCTAACTATTTCAACCATTTACTTCTTTTAGCTAACTATTTGAACCATTTATCCATTACTTTTAGTTAATAATTTAAAATGTTAATTCATTAATTTTACCTATCAATATCTACCATATATTAGCCTTGTTACTTTTAGCTACATGTTTAAGCTTCTGACCTCATTAAATGACATCCTCTCATAACCACAACACTTTCACATCTTAATATCTGTTTTTACAAATAAGTTGAATTCCACAATCTTTTCAAGTTCACGTTGGCAAGAGCAGAAGTACCCCAGGGGTAAAAGTGGACCATCCCTGGTCTGAAATCAGTGCTTTTAAGTCCAAATTTGAAAAAAACAAACAATAAAATCCAATCATTTTAAAACAACTGTTGTGGTTCAACTGTGCAATAGGCATTACAGAAAAAAGTGATAAATTAGATGTCTAACCAAGAGGGATCATAGACTGTTGAAAGTGAAGGAAACTCTTATTGACTCGTCTTCCTATCTGTGCAATATATCACAAACCCAGTCACCATCACTCTCAGACAGCGTACTTCTCATCAGGGGTGTCTTTCAGGGCTCTCTTCGGATTTTCCTTCCGCAGAAGTTTATTAAGATCCTCGCCATCTTCATTCAGCCTGTCATAATTCACCCAGGCGCTCGCTCTGTCTGTTCTCTGTTTATTTTACCTTGCCACCAGTGTTTGATTCCTAACAGAGGAAGACTTTCAGGGTTTCAGGGACGTTCCTTCTCTTCTCCAATCAAGCACACTGTCGCAGAGTAGGGAGTGCGTTGCTAGGCAACTATGAGAACCCAGTGACAGGGTTCAAATGGTGGTCCTGTGTCTGCAGAGAGCGTACTGCCTCTGTCTATATCGCTGCTTCACTCGATTGATGAGTCTTGTTTGGGGAAAACTGTGGCATTCTCTGTCTATTATTTATGAGTCCCTCTTAAATGTAAAGTATTTAAAAATTGAATGAATTGATTTGAGCTGTCCGACAGGTGTCAACTGACTGTGGTACATCTTTTTTTTATTACTTCTCAATGTTGCCCCCTCTTTGCTAACTGTGGAATCACATGGACATGTTATGGATGAATCTGACATTCGGGGTGGAAATCAATATACAAGTATATTGGCCTATTTCTATGCTTCATTAACACTGTAATTGCATTTGTGACCTTTTAATTCTTTGGGGAGACACTGCAACGTTGCAGTATGCAGGCATATGAACGTGGGTGGTGCTTTAAAGGCAAAAGACACTTGATGGTTGGAAAATAAAAGTTGGAAATCAGTGTTCCTTATCTAAGTTAAGTTACGTGTCATATTTTTGTGTCCTTTATCTAATATTTACATTTTATTTTGAAAAATATGCCTTTCTCTTTATTTTGCTTATTTTTGATACTGTTCTAATCTCAAAATATAATCCTATATCTTTTATATCATCTGTTTTGTATCTGTGAATGCACATGAAAATAGTTTTAAAAATATTTAATATAAATGGAAATGAGCATTGGCACAGCAATATACTGTACACATAATCTTCTTTGGTTTAATAAAAATATCTGAAAGCCAGAGACACTCATTTAGTTTACCAAAACATTTCTGCTGCTCTAAAAAAAATAATGCTTTCAATCATAATTCCCTGAAGCCATTCACTATCTTTGCTTAACAAGATTATCATTTCATGTAATTTAAGTTTGAAAATACAGAGCTATGAAACAAAAGTTTTTAGTTTCAGTGCAGCTTGATTTTCAAAAGGGAGTTAATGATTCACCATATGTACAGACATAAGGCAACATAAGGGGACCTTGGTCTGCAGTGCAGTATACTGTGGACAGCATAATTTTGTACACTGAAAATTTGAGTAGCAAGTCATGCATTATAGAGATAGCTGTAGGCGAAAGAATAGTGAGTAGTAGGTACAGTATATACTGTAGTCCTGTACTATGAGGTGCACTGGGTGTGTACAATGTGAAATTCATTAGGTCATGCAGTGTTTTTGTAAATCATAATAGTATAAAATTTTGAAATGGATTAAAAAAAAGTGTTTTAATCATATAAAATGTTGATGCTCCACAGGGTTGAGTCGGAGAAAACCCGGGCAGCAGCCCAGGCTCAGGCTGATGCTCAGTCCCAGGTCCAGGATGAAGTGTCCAGGATCCTGTCAGTGGAGCGGGCTGTGGCCCAGGAGAGCATCCAGCAGGCTGTAATAAGAGAGAGGCTCGCCACTGAGGATGAGAAACACCGCGCTCAGCTCTATGTAAGTCTGTCCATGGACATATGTGTTGATGTATGGCAGCTCCTGTGAACTCTGCCATCTCATTTTATCTTGTCATACATTTTAACATTTGGTTGGATAAACGTGCGCCACAGTATCACAGGCACTGAACATTTTAACTGTATGACCCTCCGAGCATTGACTCACTGATGAGAGCAATTTTTACATGAAGACAGGTCCCATTCTACGTTCACATGCTCCTGTTCTATCACGCAGACACACAGAGGTGAACCTATTTGCTGTAATCGACAGGTCATGCCTGGTACAGTGACAAATGTCAGGGCTGTGAGTGTGTGAGCAGTAATTCATAGAGCTGTCTTGACTGCGTTGGCACTCTCTCCACACACACAGAGTCAATTTAACCGTTTTTTTCAATAGATATTTAGAAGTTTAAGTTAATTTAATAAAACAATCTGTAAGTAAATCTTTCTTTTCTGTACCCACATTTTGTAGTTTGATATTTTTGTCCTCTGCCTGTTCATCCTGCCATATTATATAAGCTACCTTCGTTTTGGTCAGCAAGTGTCTTTATTTCCTGTAAATTGCCCTTGTAAACATTGTCAGATGAGCATTCCTTACCACACACACACAGGCAGCTTATTGTTTTCAAAAAGAAAACACATTTTCCCTCGAGTGCGGCCGCTGTTTACAAAGCTATGCTATTGATTATATAGCTCATTTCACACGCTCATCGCCGTAATAGAAAAATGAATCATTTTGTTGAGAGTGAGCGAGAAGGAGAGGAGCGTTGACGTGATTCCACGCCGCAGGACAAGTGTATGAGGGAACCCTCATTTGGAACGGCGATCAAAACAAAAAGGGGGGAGAAAGAGAGAGAGGTGGCGAGGGGAGGGAGACACATGATGTGATGTGTTATTCCCTTCAGCATCTGTGGAGAAAGCCGTTTCAGATGTAGGTTTTCTGTAATTTAATTTCTGTTGTTTTTCATAGGAAGGGAGACAGGGCAAATAAGGGGAGGGGAGGAAGGGCAAAAATGTTCCCCCTGCTTTGTACCTAATATATGAGCAGCATCGGGGGTGGCGGGTCTGACTGAAGTGTCACAGAGGAGAGTCCTTGCGCTTGTCTTTGCCTGCAGTACTAACGCCTTGTACTTAAGAGAACTTTTCCTCCTATACACTATGAAGTTTTTGCTTGTGGCCCCAAGGCTAACCTAAGGCCATTAGCAGCCTTTGAGAATACAGATAGCAGCACTGCAGCGGCCATGCATTCAGTATGAGAATACACACACGCTGGTGATATACAGTCTTTGTTTCATTCGGCGTCTGTAACTTATATCTTCAGTGTGAAGCCAGATGATAGTTTCTATTCTCCCCCTGCTTTGTCTGTATTCCTTAAAGGACACACACTGCAGCATAAGAATCATCAGAGGGTTTTTGCTGTTTTAGAATTGTGTGTGCGTGCGTGCGTGCCTGTGTGATAATTTCCTCACTTTGAGCATTCTTTTGGAGTGCTGAAGTTTTAATAGAATCCGACGGGTTATCAGTAGAGGCGCAGTGCCGTTCGCACCACTCATGTAATTGTCAAGTCAGACGCTTCCACACAGCCACTGTTCTTTTCAACTGGAAATGGACTTTTCCGTTTTAAAAGGCTGCCTCTCGCCCAAGACGTCTCCCACCCATTGTCATTTCACTCTGTGTTTGTCCGCTACCCACAGTGAACTCATCTTTGATGAAACATAAAACATGTTTTTAAGGTTTTTGTGTGTGTGTATGCCTCTCTGTGTCCTGTCCGTCTGTCATTCTACTCTCTCTGCTCGTCTTGGTGTGAGACTCTATTTCTTTTTACTCAAAAAGAAAAAAACAGAGCACAGACACCATAGACTGTGTAAAAGGAGTGGACATAGCCACTATAACATCACCCACTGGTTTGTGGATTACTGTTCTGAAGCCTCGAGTCTGGCATTTTGGCAATCACTAGCTTGTTTTTTATTTTATTTTGGAGAGAAGTGACCATATTTGGATGTAAGGGCAAAACGTCAGCAAAGCAGTTGCTTAATTACCAGCTAACATAAAGCTATTGAACCGCTAAACTTCTGTTTACTGAGGTTGTAAAACAAGCGACACCTAGGGTCATTTTCTCATAGACTTCTATACAATCAGACTTGTTTTTGCAACCAGTAAAGTCGCCCCTGCTGGCCAGTAGAAGGAATGCAGATTTAAGGCACTTCTGCATTTGCTTCACTTTTCAGGCCCGTAGGGTTGCTGCTTGAGAAAGACATAAGATTTAACTCAAAATATGTGCATATTAGTATATATACCACTTTTGCTCAATTTCACAAGGTGCTTTTAACTATCCCTCTCAATAATTCAAAGTCCTCCTCAGCATAGGTTACCCAACATATCACATTTACATTTACAAGCATATAAGCATCAGTGATGGGAAGGTGAGGCTGGTTCTGATTGCTGGGCAAAGTCAATAAGTTGATCGAGACGCAGCTCCAGGGAGATATTGTGGTTTGCTGTACTAAGCACATAATCTGGGGACTGATAGAGATTTCAGAGGTGATTTGTTTAGTCCTTCTTCCCAGTAAACCTGTTAACACCTCATGTTTTATCTTATAGGCTACACTGTTATGTCCTTGAGCAATAATCACTCTATAAGATTAAGGGATTTTTTATGCAGACTGTTTCTTCAGTCTTGCTCTCATACAATATTTAGATTGTTGGCCGAATCTCACTGCTCAAAAGGTAAAGTTGCACCTCTCTGTTTAACTGAGCAAAAAATATACTTTCTGGCTTAACAACAATCTAGTGTTGACTCATAAAATCAGTGAGTGACACATTATTCTACTGTGCTCCAGTAATTACTGAAACACGTCAGAGGGTTTTGAAAACTGCTGGATTCATTTCGGCCCACTCACAGTTTGGGTGTCAAAAAACAATTATATTGTTTTTTCAATATTGTGGGAAGTGAAAAAGTTAAGAGAGCGTTGACTACATGAGAAAACATTGCATCTGTCATCAATCAATCTTTTGTCCAACTGTGAAGGACTGCTTTCTTCTTCTCTCTGTTTAATATAGACAGAACACACGCTGGAACATTGGGAGGGAGACAGAGTTGTCACACAGCAAAAACCACCAAATGGGCTTTAAATAGGGATTCTTCAGCGAGTTTGTCCTAAGACTGCATTCATTTGTGTGATGTCATATTATGAAGTTTTTATAGCACATTTATATTTCCCAATTATTGTTTTCCATCAGAGCGTTTACTACACAAGAAAAGACTGAGAAATTGCACCTTGTGCTAGAGCTTGGTAAGGAAACACGCTATCACATTTTCCACAGAATTGCTCCATCGAGCATCCATGAAGTCAGCTGTTACACAAACTCCTGGACACTTGGGGGCAAGTGCCTGTGTTTCGTTTTCTTTACCCTCATAGTTGTTTAAACCATCTTGTACCAAAGTTGTTTTTTCCCCTCTGTCCCACGGCAGCGGTACAGGCAGGGATGTTTACTGTACTTTCTCACCACCTACATGCTGGTTACAAGATTGGCCACAGCTTCAAAAAACTTTAGTTTGTTTCAACTTTTCCGCCGCGGGCTGATCCTTTTTTCCCCCCCAGCATTCCTTATGATGCTGACCACTGCAGCCTAAATGCACTACGCCCATACAAATGAATGGGAGGGCTGCCTGATTTGGTCAGATTGTTGCCTTAGCCAATAGGATGTACCAAAGTAATGTTTTTAAAATGTGAGCAGCAATAAGAAAGAGCGTATTGAAACAGGGTGCTATTCTAAAATATGAGAATATCTATATCTAAAAAAATATATTAATTTATTGCTTTCCTTTAAGAATAAGAAAAAAAGGAAGAGCTGTTATTGTTTAAAGTTAAAAGGCTCTGGATGTCTTTGCTTCAGTTAGAATTTAGATAGTGTTGCATCTTTGATTTTATTGCCCTTCAAATTGTTTTAATTGAATGTGAATTGACCTTAACCTAGCTCTCATGTTCATTGCCACTGAAAAAACATTTGTCTATGGCAGCTGTAGTTGTTGTGTTCTTTGTCCAGCGTGGTATTGATTTGTCCTCCTCATTAAGATACAGGTCACGGTGAGCAGCAGGACCCCATACAGTCCCCCACTCTACTTCACACACAATGAGAGCAATGCTGTGAGCAGTTATGCCTCCCCACGCTCACCTATAATGACCATAACCTCCGCAACCATAGCTGCACCAATTATAGTGACACCCATTCTGGAGAATTGCCCCGAGACATGAGGTTAGACTTGGGTTGGGTAGCGTTTAGATTTTATTGATCTAGACTCCGCTTATAGATTGCGGTTTTTAAACCTCTGCTGATTCTTGCCATACTAAGTACTATAGAAAACAACGTTTTATAGAAAGCAAACATGCCTTTAATTTTAGAATATTTTGGAAAACTATTGACCATAAAAAATATGCATTTTGTGATTATTTTGGTATAAGAAAATATCTAATACTGGACTGATGCTGACTCAAATAGCTGGATCTGGTACCAGTGACGCCAAATGATTAAATTCAGTTCTATGTTTATGTACTGTAATTGAATTATGAATTAACTTGAATTATGTTTCCTGGTAATTCTTAAGTCTAAGTTAAGTGATGGTGCACTAAGAAAATCTGTACATTTATATCCATGTAATCATTGATACATTTTATTTTACAAAGTTAAGAAAGCAGTGCTTAAGTTAAGTCTAATGTTGCCTTACACATAAAAAATAGCAGTTGATTCCACACTGTAAGGTTATTTGTAGAACAATGGTATTGGACCAGTACTTCGTATCATCTGAAACTCAAAAGTCTGATCCGTGTCCATGTATTTTCTGACGATTTTCGCTGTGTTCTGACCATATTTATAACTTAGCAACCTCTAAATTAAGCATGTATAATAGCTAGTTTAGCAGAAGTATGTTAAAGAAAACCTCTAGCATCAGTTTTGGGCATCTAAACTTGTCATTTACTGTAATGTAGTGTTTTGTAATATGAAACGCAGTGGTGTTGAGTGTATAGGATGAGTCCCACCACCCTGGTGGGAGTGCTTGTCCTTTAGGCTCTTCTACCACTAGTCACTCCCCTCCATGACAGGCTGACTGGCAGTAGCCAGCCACCAAGTCTACCAGTAATTGAAAGTTCACAGCAGTGTAGGCAGGGGTGTGTTGTCGTTGTCATTGTTGTTGGGTTCCTGGGGTTCTGTTGTCTGAGGGGAACATGTTCCATGTCAGCACTCACACATGTTATGCCACTCAGGGGGAACTGCAGGAAAAGAAAGGGGAACACTGGCATACACAGGAGGTTTATGGTAGTTGGAGGCACTGCAGTGTTTTTGGGCTTTTTGTTTTTTAGCGCCTCTTTTACTCTGATCAGCTATTGAGAAGATAAGAAACAAGTTAACACGTTCATCGCCTAAATGATTGACATTTAAATGTTTTTGGAAAGTTGTAGTTGTCATTTTTAATAACAGTCTTGATGCTGATTATGCCTGCTTTGCCAGAGCAAACTTCACTTTCCAGATCACAGTGACTATAAAAAGCAATGGGTCAATCTTGTCAAATTTGCTGTGAAAAGATAATGGTCGCAACACTTAACATTGGGTTGTTTTGTCTCTGACATGCTTGGCAACCTAACAAAGACTTCTAATCAAGTGGTCATTCAGAATTATTTTAAGGTGAGTGTCATTTAATGAGCCACCCTGATGTGGTAGTACTCTCTCAGCTTTATGTGGTCAAGATGGCCTCGTCAAGGAGTTACTTAGTAGACTCATTACACACAAATAAACCCTTAATTAGAGAACAGGTCAATTAGTGCTTAATTTCCCAGCAGCGTCAATTAGGAATCAGTGATTGTTTGCAGTGGATACCAGCGCGAGGAAAGATCAGGGAGTGAATGAGTTCAATATAAATATAATGTTGTCTTTATGTGCTGGCACATGATGAGTTCTGACCGAGAGATATACTAACATATGAATCATGCACTTATTCACAGTCTACAGCCATCTGTCAGTCCACACATCTGTGTTTTAATGAAATCACAGACTTCCGCCGTCCCCTCTTTTGATTTTCAACGACTCTGCTCCCTGCGGAGCCAAACTGGCCCAGTGGCCAATCAATCACTAGCCACAGCGTTTCACCGAGACACAGGCTCTTACCCCGCGGCGGACTTTTCAATCAAACCCGCAGTCATCAATCTTTCCAAGCTCCAAACAGTGGCCTAGGTGGGCTCTACCTGGCGGCAATGGTTTTGTCTACAGTTGGCAACTGGTATAAAACACTCAGATCTTACATTTACTTTTTTTTCTTCTATTTGATACTTTAAGCTAACGCTCACATTGAGACACACGAGTATAAAGTATATACAAAGGGAGGATATGTCTGGATTTGTCCCCAGAACCCAAATATAAAACTATCAAAAAGCTAAGTGTTTAATTATTGTGTTTTCATGGACTGGAGGCAATTATGTCAATGCAACATGCTGAGACACAAAAATATATTTATATAAATAACTAAATATAAGCTGGGAGAGACACAGATGGAGACGTTGACCTTTCTATCAGGAAATGTATATGCCACAATTCATGAATCATACACAAAGTTGTTAAAGCATCTGCACAAAACCGTGACACCAATAGAAACCTGACCTTTTTACAGGATGAGATCCATTGTAGAAGGTTGCTTAAAGGCTTTTTCAGTTGTGTTTGCAGGTAAGATCACATTTAATAGGAGCTTATTTGAGTACAAATAGAAGAAAAACAATAGATGAACATGGTAGCCCTGCTTTAAGGTGTATCCTCCTTTGTCGTCTATTTTACTATAGATGGTACAATAATATACAAACTAAACATCATGCTGCATTGCAGAAGACTTGAAACTAGAGCTGAGCCCATGAAGTAATTGGAAAAAATGTTTACTGAGATAGCAAATCAAGTAAGAACTAGGGTCATTTTTCATTGACTTTCAAACAATCTGACTTCTTTTTGCAACCAGTGCAGTTGCCCCCTTCTGGCCATTAGAAAGAATGCAGGTTTAAGGCACTTCTACATTGACCTTACTTTTCAGACCGTGAGGATGCTGCTTGGTTTGGGATAGGTTGTCTCCACTAGTTGGCAGTGCAAGCAGGGAATATTATCATGGGTACAGTTGCTGTTGAATAGGTAGTTCTTGGATCTATCAGTAAAATTATTGCCTTGACCATATAAGTAGCATATATGAGTGAGTAGGACTTGATGGAAAATAAGACTTTTTGTCTCTTTCAGCACATCATAATTAAAGTTAAAGCCCTGTTATAGAGCTATTTACAAAAATAATCAATGGGAACAACCCTTAACAGCACTAATAAACATTATTACTGAAGTTAGTTCAGTGTGACAGTGAAAGAAATGTTTGCTGATACAGAGATGAGGCCCAATCAAAACAGAATGCTGATATCCGGAGCGTCGTTCCACCTATCAACCTTGTAGTTTAACATGCTTTTGTTGCTCCCTCTGTTCCCATCTTTATCTCTCACTCACTCTCATACAGACACACACACACACACTCACATATACCAGGAGCTAATGTGATGTTCCGTGATTTTTCCACCACCTCTGCTTTCCCAGCAAGGGATAATAAAGCATGCCACAAATGTTTGTT
>CAFUXE010001178.1:279158-300358 GCA_903364295.1 Serranus cabrilla
CGTCGGTGGTATTTCAAAAAAAAAAAAATGGAGAGAAATAAAAAAACATTCTTTTTTTTAATGTTATTACTTCTTCTCTCCACATCACAGAGTATAAAGAAGATTGGGGGGAGAAAAGGTCCTCATGTCTTTTACTTTTGAGTGAGATAAAGAGAGGTAGTGGTACACTGTGATTTACATATATTGTGGATATGCTCAGCTCACCAAGGACAAATTGCATCCTATCTTTAACTCCAGTTCTCTGAGCTGTTGTAAGCCTAACCCCTGCCGGGCTTGATGTAACTGGATTTAGGAGATTTGTCGGTCTGTTTGATTTGTATGAAGTTTAAATGAATTTCCAGGTGTTGTTTCTCTGTAGGTGTGTTACAGAAGGGGTTAGGGTGACGTGGCATAAATCACAGATTGACCTAAAAACTGAAGGTGCCTTACAAAAAAGGACCACTGGCATGCTCCTCCAGTTTGTGTTTGGACCTGATTGTAGGCTAAACACTTTGATTACACACAATACCTTCTGTTTTGCATGTAGATATCAATAAAGTCCACTTGTTTAAGAGTTAGAAGAGCAATTGTGCCTTCTTGAAAGCTGGGATTTGGGGTGAAATATGTATCTTGGTGGTGCTTTGTTTTGACATCCTGTACACCATCACACCAGACCAGTGCCACCACATAGTCTTCACTCTACTGCCAGTAAACAGCCTCTGTGCCTGTTTCCTGTCAAACTCTTTATCTGTTTACAGCCCTTGACAAAGTCATTTCTGAAGTCTATACAAAATAAACCCTTTAATCATGACTGGAATAATATGTCTGGTCTATTTTTGAATATTTATGAAAACAACCAAGAGGACATATCCTTTTGGATTTGGATTTGTTTTTACTGTAAAGTGTTTCTGGGAACTGCAGGCATGTTTTCCAGTATTATCTCATGTGAGATATGTCTGATATTTACACTGGTTCAACACATATTCTATAGCACTGAACAAATCCATACTTATGGATCCCTTTAAAGTGAAAATCCCACCACTGATCATCTTGGTCCCTCTCTTTGTTTCTTTATGTATTCATATGTGCCAAGCAATATTTCAGACGACATTGACTGAATCCTGGATTAGACTATGGCACCACTGCTCTGCAGCATTATCAGAGTTTCATTGACTGGCCCAGAGGGGGAGCTACAATTACAGATCTAACAGGCAGACACTAATAGGCCTGGAGGGGAAATGTATCAGTCACTGTGGATATATTATTTAAATTACATGGGACTTTACTATATACCCTCCGCAGTGATGAATTATTAAAGCCACTAAAAAAGTACAAAGTGACACCACAGCTCTTGTGATTGTTTCCTACTGACGGTGTACATGTGTCCCATGTTTTATCTCTCTCTCTTTCTTTGTCCTGTCTTTTAATGCTTCCTTTTTCTTGGAGGGTGTCCGCTCAAACGTCCTTTACATATTGTAGGCCATACCTCACCCCTGCCCAGGGTGTGGTGCCCACACACCGTGCCACTATTCCCAGCATCCCGTCTAGGGTTAGACGGGAGGTCAGGCTCTAATTGGCAGGGCCCGTTGCTGGCACTCTGCGCCAGGCCCTTACCCTGTCAGCTAATTGGCACTGCGAGCGGCCAACAGCGAGGCCGGGGCACGGCAGCGCTTCGATTGATGGATGGATACTGGTGTCAGGAAGGCTTCTTTCTGACAAGAGAGCTTGTATAGTCAATTTACTGCCTCAGCCTCAATGGGTGGTGGATGCATTTATGTATGTATTCATCCTTGTTGGTTCTAAACATTTTGGGCAAGCTGACGTGAATTGTCTGCTTTGTTCTCGATTGCTCTTTTTCACCTTTGTCTGAGCAATGAATGCATTTGACGTGTGTAAACAGAAACTAATTACCAAATAGCACTTTGAGCACAATGCATAACGGAAAAATTGAGATTTGAACACTTTCCAGCCGAGCAAGAAAAAGATTCAAAAAACACTTTGAAGCTTGACTTTTCTTTCTCCTCTATATATTCCACATTCCTATTAGTGAATGCAGCAAGAGATTGTTACTTGTGAATTTTAATTGCAGCCATTCATTATAGGCAAAACCACTCATACAGCAACTGTATAACTGTCATTTTGTTCATTTCCCAGCCAAAGTGATTGCAGCAACAAGAAATATAATTTTAGTGTTTTCAAAGAGTTACTCTTAGAAGCTTTTAGCTGACATTAACATCATCTGATGGATTTGAGAGTTTTTAGGGTGAGAAGGAGTCTTCTAATCTAATCTTCTTCTAATCTAATATAGCACATTTTTTGTCCACAGATGGCTGACAGTCATCAACTGCTTAGCCAAACTTCATGATTTTTGGGTGTTTCTGGACATCATCAGTTTGGTAGACATCATCCAGCCCTTTTCATTTCACATCTCGGTAACAACACATATATCACAATGGTGGAATGTAACAAAGTACATTTACTCAAGAACTGTATTTAAGTACAATTTTGAGGTACTTGACTCGAGTACTTCTATTTAGTTTCTAATGCAGGTCTTTTACTTGTAGTGGAGTAATTTGATATTTGATATGATATGGTTTAGAAGATATATATGGTCATATTGCCGAGCCCTTTCAGCAGTGAATGTGACTGCCTATTTGTTGGTACTGAAGATTTGTGATGTTGCTCCCTGCTGTTAGCCGTGGTGTTAAAATGTATAGTTGCACATTCTCCACTTTCCCTCTTTATTTGGCCTTCAGGTGACTGCTTACATCAAATTAGTTATTAAACAGTTATTAAATGGTGCATATCCTTTCCAGTGACATTGAGATACCTGAACTGTATTTATGAAAACGTTGCGTTGAACCTGACATTTCTTCCCTTTTTTCACTTATACAACGAAACTGTCAGTGGTACTGCAGCTGAGAATGTAATAGGCACGACCTCTTTGCAGCCTGTAGTACTATTGAGAATGGTTTTGAAATATTTTCTTTCTGTTTCTTACACTCTTTTTCACTCGGCATAGCTGGAGACTTAATTGGCTAGATATTGGAGTGCAAAGGTTAGAAAAGCAAGCATTCTGAGTTAACTTGGATGGAACATTGTATATGTGCGTTTGTGTGTGTGTGTGGCTCAGTGCAGTAGATATGTTGGATATGTAATATGACAGGTATTTTCCTTCTCAGCTCATCCCTTTCTCTTTTCTTGGTCTTTCTCTGTGTTTTCCCTCTTGGCTCTGACAGGAGAGTGGTATTAATGAGGTTCTGTAGTAGTGAACAGTGGGCTCAGCTAATGGTGCTAGAGGTAGAGATTTTGATTGAACGATGGAAAGAACTTCAACATATGGAGGGAACGAAAGATGAGGGGGGGAGTCAAGAGGCAGAAAATCTGGATGAGATATAGGAGCAGTGAGGAAATGGAGAGAGGATAAAAGATAGGGGAATAAATAGAGAGCAGAGAAGAGAAAGAGATATTGATTCACAAAGCCATTTTCAAAACAATGTTACAAACTCCAATTAGGAAACAAACCAATCCAAAACAGCACTTTAAACTAAACCTAAAAAAGTGTAAACTTTAAACAAATGTCGAATAACCTGAGAGGAATATCAACAGGGTAGCACTGTATCTGCAAGCAGGAAATCTTTGGGTGAAATAAGAATATCAATAACACAATATGGCAAGTGGAAAGCATTGTAAAGCTCACAAATCATAAATAAGTGAAGTAAACAACATAAAATATATGTTTTCTGTGCACCCATTTAAAGTTAATAGATGATGGCAGCTAACAAAATGTAAATAGGGCATCAAGGAAATGGGAAAAGGCGAGGATTCGAATCAAGAGGTTAGTGGATTAGAGGTGACCCTGGATCTGCTGACATAGGCTTGTCAGACAGGAGCTGAAGGTGGACTGTAGCCCCCCTCCCAGCTTCATCAGGCCTGAGAAGACCACCTGCTGCTGGGTGGAATGAATATGCATTGACACACAGCGTGAGCGCAGAGGAATGTACAGTATGCCCACAGCCATAATCACACCAGGATTCAGTCACTTCCACATACGCTGGGCTGGTTTTTAACATGCAGATGGAACCAGGTAACTCACATGCTGCAGGCACACGCACACGGACGGGTCACTGGCACATGCAGCTTGAGTTATCCACAAGGTCCAGTGTCAGCAACACATCCTCAGGCTGTCTCTTTTTCTCCCTGCATGTCTTCCCCTAATGTCTTTCCTTCTACATTCCTCTCACCTTCTCTCTGCTCTGGCTTGTTCCATCTCTCTTCCACCAACTCTCTCTCTCTCTCTCTCTGATTCACTTCGCTCCCTGGGGACATCTGTTGTCCAAAGACAATATGCGCCTCTCCACTCTCAGGTCATTCACTGTGTCCTCTGCCGTCAAGTTAAGGAATTTTCTGCCATCGGTTTATGTGTGTGAATGAATGCGTACTAGCATTCTCCACACTTGTTTTCATCTGCCACCTTCTTCCCCCTGTATCCCATTACTCTCACTGCATGCTGTTAAACAGGCATGTGGTCAGGAATTATAAGTGAACGGGGGTTGTATGTCCCAAAACAACCTGGATCCTGAAAGGTAGCAGCAAATAACCATAGCTAGAACAAATACCCTCTAACTAAATGAGACAATTTATCATGACAGGCTGGCTCTCCTAATTGTTTTCTTTCCTGTTTGTCCCACACGGACCACGGTGCAGAGTGTGGACTGGTAGCTGGAGAGATGCCAGTTCACCTCCTTAACACACATACACAAAGAGGATTTTAGAGGGAGATAGCGGGTCAACAGTAGATGCCACATAGAAGTGGTGTACATCCTCTGGAAGCTGGTAACATGAAGATTAATTTGAGATGCAGCTCAGTACTGTGTGTCAAGTCATAAATCTGTAATAAACATTGTCCTTTTGGTTAGGCCTATTCAAATTTTCGAATTTCAGAGTAGAGAAGGGCTTATAACGTTATGATGGAAGTATGTGAAGGCCATACCCATGCTCAGTTACGTATCAAATGTTGTTTTTGGGTTGAAACCATATGTTACACTGATTTCTTGCTAAATGTAACTATTTTGGACCACTGAATAATGGATAAAAATGATCAGAATTCCCTCCTACAAACCCTTTGGCAACTTCTGCAGGAATTGCATTTTTCAGTGATTGGATGGCAAGTGCTTGTGTTTTTGAAACAGCTCAGAAATCCTGGTATTGTTGGTATACCTTAGAAATCAAAACATCCACAGAATGATCTGGGTCTCTTGTTTTTTGTTTCACAAGGCTGTGATTATCCTAGAGCTCACAACAAGTCATTTTAATACAGGGAGGTCAAGTTTGAAAAAAATGGTCTCACTACAATGAAATGACTGCTATGGGGACTGACATCATCACAAATCAATACAATTGAGCTCATTGAATCCACAAGAGTCTCATTTTTCCAGTCATACCCAATCTGTCTAGGAACCCTAGTGTGCAGAAATATTTGGATACAATAGGCGAAAATACCATATTTGTACTGAACGTGACAAACCTCATGGTTTTTGCCCATAAACTTGCCAGTGTTTCCCTTGCCAAAGATATCATGACCTGATTTCTTGTGTCATTTAGTTTCATCCTGGTATCTCCGCTGTGGCAGTAAAAACAATCAGCCTACAGTCTCTGAAAGACAGTAATGTCTGCCAGGATCGCTGCTCCTTCAGGTCAAAGAGGGAGAGGACTCTGATGTCTCTCTATGAATGCATTGGTCCTGTCAGTGCGTGTGTGTGTATTCCAGGCCTATGTGTGGAATGAACAGCAACAGAGAGTAAAAAATATATTTCCCCAATAAGGAATGAACACATTGCTTCGCTAAGTTGTTGTTGGCCGCACTTGTCCTTTTGCCATCATGTATGTTGGTATTTATCTTCCTCTCTACCAGCACCAGACGATCTCCTCCCTTCTTTTCATCCTCAGCCCCTTTGTCCCCACGTTCCCATTGTTCTCTCTGCATGCCCCCTGTTCCTGTCTTGGCTGAGACTTCCTCCATGCATGCCCCCATGTCTCGGTAATGAACCCACAGCTCTTCATCTCTCCTTCGTCGTCCCCTGTGTGTTGGACATGACAGATGACTGGGGACCTCCAGAGGTTTGCTCCCCAGGGCTCTAGATAAAGGCAGCTCCAACCACAAGATGATCAATCAATCAGTTTACACCGCGGGCGCCCGATCAGCCAATTAATCAATCTCCGAGCCAGCAGATGTTGTTGCCGTCCCTCAGCGAAAGAGCTGGTAGTGGAGTGGTGGAGGTGGTGTCTCCAACAAAGGCCGTCGGGCTTGAGTTGTCTGGGAGTAGAAAGGAAAGTGATTTTTCACGTTTCTAGCAGGACTTCAAACTCACTAGTCCCATTTGTTTTCATTGGAAGATCTTTTCTATCTTTTTCCTAGTTCTCCTATGCTCTTCAGTCTTGAGATGACCTTAAAAGAAGCATTTTCCTCTTAAGCTTATGATTAGGTTATGCTTACTTTAAACCTCAGTGTTTAGGTCTTGCCTGAAATAAATGAGTATATTTTTCGAACACCTACACATTTAGGAGAAGCGCAAAAGAAATGTAAATGTGTGAGTGGGTTGACACTTCTGTCTCAACATCATTAAGGCCAGCTGGTTCAGATCAAGCCCTCTGTTGACCCCTGTTCCCAGTCAATGAGCTACTGACTCCACAAGGACACTTCATTTTAATGTGCCCTTAAACAGCCAGTAGTTAGGATACACGGACAAACATCGAGACACCCACTCTCACCACCTACACCTCTTGGCCTCTGGTCCCTGTCCTGGCCCCTCGATCCCTGTCCTGGGCAGGTCAGCCCTTTGACCCACCAGGTCATTGCGTCATTACTCACTGTGCAAAGAGATCCCCCGGGAGAGTAATTCAGTCAACAGCCTGTGGCTTCAATGTCTTTTTCTACCGGGATGCTCCAGTCATTTGTTAAGTCAAGTCAAGTTGTTTGTTCAAGTTTCCAAATAAACAAGAGTAACAACATACAAGGGTATGTGTACTTGAAAAAACAGGATATTACATGAGCTTAAATTACCTTTCAAACAGGATTTGGTTGCTTTGATTTATGCTTGATTCATATGCAAAGACACGAAAACTCATAAGCATGAATAAAATGGACTAAAAGGTAACTAAATTATCGTTTTGATGATCTGCCACATTACTGCAGTCACATTATTTGCCAACAGACACCTGGTAAGCTGCATCGGCACACTGCTGTCGTTGCTGGAGCATACACTGGATTTTTTTGTCAGAATTTCCAAGCAAGTGTCACTGGTCACATCATTTACCAAACAAAAGGGGAAAAGGACAAAACAATGTATGCTAAAAATAGACTAATTCGTCCATCTTAGTGGCCAAAAGGTGATGGCTTCAGTCTGAGCTTCTTAGCCACAGCCAGCTTGTTCAAAATGATTAATGATACCGCTGCTCCTTTTGACTTTATTGTGACCATTTCCAGCTCCACTGACATAAATCCCTGTGAAGAGGTGCCCAGGATGCTGCATTATTATGTTGTGACAGGGCGGCCATGCTGTCAGGTTTATTTCGGGGAGTCTTTGTGGTCTAAAGGTCTTAGAGGAATGTAAGTGATTCAAAATAAGTCATATGCCGTTGTTGGAAGTCAAACTTCTGCACTTTCTTTCAATGTGTTCTGTTGCTTTCTACATTGTACTATGGTGGTCTTGGCATCAAAGAGACAGTGCAGCAACTGAACTTCATCCATTACAGATAAGATTGCAGCTAGAATTAGAAGTAAAGAACCAGTACTTCTGCACCCAACACTTGTACATTATCACGTTTTAAAATGGTTCATGATCAGAAGACAAATCAGATTTCTCCACCTTCAGGGGGTCAGTGTGCTCACACCAAAGTACTTGTTGGGTTGTCAAACAGCATCTGAACCATCCACACACACACTTCCGACTTGAGAATCAGGGAGGACTGCTTCCTTTTGTAACTCTTAAAATCCAACAATCCAACAAACATGCCCCCGTTTTGCAGTGATTGCCAGTCTTGTGGGGGTGAAAATGTAGGCAGAATTTAAACTGCTCTCAAGCTGTCTTTTTTCATTCTACTTTAAACTGTTTCAGTCAGTTTGTTTGTATAAAAAAACAAGTGCAACACCACGAATGCCTTCAAGGAGAGACTGTCCAAAAGTATAAACCGTTTCCTCCTCTGTACGATTGGCACGACCTGCTCCTCTCTATGACGGCAGGCTGTTTTGTGCTGCTTTATAGTGTGGCTGTTTTGAACACCTCATAACACTGTTTTGCCTTCAGACAAGTTGTACTTTAAATTGTTTGTTTTAAGCACATCAGGCTCTTACAAAACAGCAGAGTCCAACATTTTTATGCAGTCTCAGGCTCAGCTTATTTGGTGTGCAACTTGTTTTAAATGTCATTGCACTCAACTCTTAAAATGAACTGAACTAAGGCAGAAAACTCTAAAGGTTCAGGTAAATCCAAACAAACAGAACAGTTATGACATAACCAAAGATATGTGCAGTGTAGGCAGTTGACTAAGTTAGGGCTCTTTTGTAAGTGATTGCCAACTTTACTTTACTTTAAATATAAGATGATATTATATGTTTTTTATATACAGTATCCCAGTCAAAAGTTTGTACACACAAAACTTATCATTTAAGGGTTTTTCTTTTTTTTAATTATATTGTCTACATTGTAGATTCATGTAAAGATCAAAACGATGATGGAACACAAAGAATCATGTAATAAACAAAAAATGTAAAATAAAACAGAATATGTTTAATATTTTAGATTCTATAAAGTAGACACCTTTTGCTTTCATGGTCTCAAACACGTTAAAAAGGCAAGAAATTCCACAAATTATTCATCCATGGTCATTCCAGGTGTTCAATAGTTTTTATATCTTCAGTATTAATCTACAATGTTAAAAATTGTATATATGCTAAGTGTTACTTTTTGATAATTGTGTGAAACCTTCAGCAAACCTGCAGCACTTTTGATAACATCCATAAGAGCTGAACTTGGGCTCAGCGACCCAACTGAGAAAAACATTTTGACACTGAACCTTGTTGCAGCATTGTTGGTCGTAAAAAGTTCCATCAGCATGCGCGTGAATAAGTGTTTGACGATGTGTTTGTCCTTTAATGTTATCGGTCAAGGTTAGGCCTATTAACTGACCACACTATATCTGACACGATTACATCGTCCATAACCCTACCGCCGCCCGTGGAGACTAATGGCTACCCTTGAACCTAAGTGTTATTGCAGCTCAGTAAAACCACATGATGCTAATTAACCATCCAAAGTGAATGGTTTCCAATGGAGTTTTACAGCTCCTGCTACCAGGACTTATGTTTTATTAGTGACTCTAAGGGTAATGCTCAGTACTGCCAGTAAGGTCTGTGTTAGGTGATATCATTTTACACTCCATCACTTAGATTTGATACGCCAGTGATAGCTTTTAAAGACAGAGTTGCAATGGTTTTAAAGGCAGTTACAGGATGTGCCAAGATCAGTGGGAGGTGATGTGCATCTGAAACTGCTGTGTGTGAGCTTTGTATGTATTGCAAAGAGTGAGAAACTGTGTTTTTGTCTATTCCCTTTTTTAAAATATTCTGCTATCTCCTTGATATGACAGTTCTCCCAACAACTGTCAAAAAGCCCAATTCTCCTTCCAACTATCTTGTCATCCATATTCCATCCACACATTGACCCATCTCTCTGCCTCTCTTTCATCTTCTCTCCACCATGAACTTCCCCTCCCTTCCCTCCATCCATCTCTAACCTCCCACATGCCACCTACACCTCCGCCGTGCCAATTAACACCAGAGCACGGTCACATTGCACCGCCCTTTGACCCCTTCCCTGCCTGTCGGAGCACACAGGACCCGAGGCCCGCGTTTCAGTGTTAGTTTGTCACAGGGCCCTGTCGTGCAGGTCTGTGATAGATGGGGCCTGGTGAGCAGCTCTGACCCACCATGCTGCAGCTCTCACTCGAATGGTGTGAGGGAGCATTGATTATGATGCTACTCGTGACAGGGGTGAATCAGGGCTGAGCTGATGGTGGCAGGAGGAAGACAAAAGAGACCACGGTTATGGATGAGGGGCTGTTAGTTAATGTGATGAGATTTGATTTGTGCTCTATCGATCATGGCATCTCGCAAGATTATTTTCATCTAGCATGATTTATAAGCATGTAGTGGGCGTACAGTGTAACAGTGAATCACCTCATTGTTACAATACAGAGATCTCCATCATCGAGGTGTGAAATGAAAAATGTAATATGTGCAGAATTGCTAATAGCCATAATAAGAATTGTTTTTTCTTGTGAGGAGCAATTGCATTTTTTTTTTGTTTGAGATATTGTGGTGCATAACTTAAATGTATGCTGCTGGCAATTAGTATTGTAAACTTGTTTTAAATTCGATTATGCTATAAGAAGATCCACTTCTTAAAGTCAATGGTTATAAACCTGAGGGCTATGACTCCCCATAAGCATGGCAATATGTATGTATGTAACAAAATGATGAATGTTATAGGAGATAATTAAAATGGTATTTCTTCTACACAAAATAGTGCAATTTTTTACATAATACATCGATATGTAATATGATTAATACAGTGATATGTTCCAGTGTCTAACAAGAGATTTTCTTGGAGCATACTGGATAGTTTTACCCTTTCACACCTCTAAGGTATTTAGTAGAACAATTATGAGTATGTTAGAAGGAAAAATGACTTGGTTGGTTATACTGCTCTCAACCTATATACATGTTATACTTGTGATGAAGGGTTTTACTGTAGGTTAAAAGGAAAAGAACCATTGGTGTAAGTCTCTACACTACGCTTGACAGCTGGATACTTAATACTTTTTCTAATTTCAATTTTAACACAGCAAGTCCTCTAAATTAAATGACAAAATGCCTGCTGTCAGGAAAACATCATTTGAGACAACCCTATCATTATGGTTTTGTTGGGAAAAGCTCATTGCTTTGTTTAAAAAGCACATAGTAATACAGTTAGAGAAACATGGTGGTTTGGGTTAAAATTTCCACTTCATAAGACCTTTGTTGCCAGTTGGAAACACAAAAAGACAATGTTCCACCAAGAAAAAGTCTAATGTTGTGGTGACTTGTTTGTCCACCTTTGGCCTCATCCCTATGTGGACTTTATTGCTCTTTACACAACCTTACTTTCTTGCATGCTGTCATCTTAATTCCTCTGGCTGCTGTGGCGGCACTTGAATGTCAACACATGTTGTTTTGTGACACTGACTGATGCTGTTGTTTGTCTTGAAAGCACCGTGTCTTTCAATGTAGGGTGGCGTTTATTTTTGTGTTTTATTTTATTGTGCCTTAAAAGTATAGGAGGAAAGCATACAAATATGACTTAATTGTATTATCCCATATAAATAAAGCCTTATCTCATCTTAAATGTCTTATTTAAGAGGGGGTCCCACGTGTAGCCACACGCAGTAATAAGTACATACTCACACTTGCAGATGCCTTAAGCCTGCTGAATGCTGCAGGCAAGAGTTATTTTTATTCCAGTCCCTTGGAATGCTTTAAAAGAAAAAAAAGAAAAAAGAAAGAACACTTAAAACAAAAAAAGCAGGTGTGAAAGAAAATAGTGTATGCGAGCAAATCAGTGAAAGAACAGGAGGTGGGTGGGGGGCCTGACGCAGCAAAATCCACCTGTTTTCATCCCTCTTCCATCCTCCTCTCCTGTTCTCCTCCCCTGCTGTCCTCCTCCTCCTCCTCTCCTCCGCCCTCACTCCCAGCTCAAACTGCGGCAGTCGGCTAATTAAAAAACATGGCTGTCCTTAATTATTCAGCGGCTGGCTAATTGATATTCACAGAGGCGTTCACCTCGCCTAAACGATCCGTTTAATCTGACCACCACGGTCTCACTCTCAACCGCCTGTCACCCTCAGCCATTGTGCTACTGTACTTAATAAGAGACCGGAGGGAGATGGATACAGGAAGGGGGTGTAAAAGTTTGCTGTGGAAGTTAATGTGGTTTTCTGGGCTACAAATAGCAATGTTTGGACTCTACTGTCTGCGCCCTGTGGGAGGGTATTGTTTTGAGTGTTTGTATTTTTACCAGGCTATTTTTTATCCCAATGTCACGGGTTGCTGCACAGGAAAATTAGACGGAGTCAGACTGAATTAGAATAAGTAAATTAGCCAAAACGAATTACACCATCTCCTGGACTTGCAAAGTTTTTAAATTACTCAGAAAATGATTACAACTGTTTCATCATGTGTTCATCATGAGTCATTTTTGACTTCCACTAACAAATTACCGTCAGTGAGAAGTCTTGATCTCAAAGCTGGAAAGTTATAAAAGCATTACGTGTCCCCTTTTTATCCTGTTCCTTCCACTTTTATCTTCCGTTCTGTATTTTGTGATCATTTTCTCTCCTTAACTTCTTTCAAAAGTTAAGGAGATGCACTTGGCCGAGGCTCCATGTCCCATCTAACAGCCAGTTCTCCAGTCCTGACACTTCCAATGATAGATCACCTTTTATTGTCCTCTCCTTCTCTTTGTCTCTTATCTCTCTGTTCTTTCCACTCTCAAGTTCTTTTCCATTTTCTTGTCTAATTTTGTCCTCTTCCTCTTCCACCCCCCCACACACTCACCCCAGCTCTCCCCCTCCACCCGTGACCGCCTCTTCATTAGGGGAACAAAAGGTGTATGGGCAGTGGTGAAGTCTGTCCCATTGTTTGGCCTTTAGTATGATTAGATTATCTTTAAAGTCTGCTGAATGGGGTTAATCAGTCGGAAGTAATCCTGACATAGTGTGTGCGTCTGGGCCTGTGTGTGTCGTCAAAGAGGACGGCCAACCTGCTCGCATGGAAATTGAACACATGCACGGCTGCGTGTATGCAAAGACTTACGCATAGACACACACAAAAGTGAGCAAAAAAGAAAATCCCTGGGCACACATTTCTGTCACAACCTCTCCTCTTTTAATGACCCCTTTAGTCTCGCCTTCAGCACACATTTATCTCTCCACCCGCTCTCTGTGGGTACAGCTGCTCCGGCTGGTGTGTGCGTGTGTGTGTGTTGATGTGTGCATTTCAGATCAGTGTCTGAGCCGTTGTTTGTGTCCCGGCGTCTGTGTGCATCTTTTGTCTCTCTCTGCAAAGCTAAAGTCTTTCGTCGCCACCTATCAGCGTAACATTGAGTTTGGACACACTTGTGACAGTACACAACCCCCTGCCAATCCGCTCCTCTGTGTTTTCCTCCATCCCATCAGCCCTCTCCTCTTCCTCCTAAATTGAGCTGTTGCTCTGAGACAGTTTTTTGGCACCTCGACCAACGTAACTCAAAAACTTTCCCAATCTGTCCTAGAAGCCCTGATTGCATGCTTGGAATCGATAACGCATTTTAAGGTCATAATAGCGCTTCTTCTTGTGTACTTACAGCATACTTTAAAGGGCGCACTTCAGGGTACATTCACCCAGCACTGTTATTTAGGTTCAAGTTCAACTTGATTCCATCAAGTGCAGGCAGCTTTAGCTTTTGTATCACACTGGCCGCACAATAGCACTTCACACTTAACGGGACACAACGGAGACAGTTGTTTGACCTCAACAATAAATGTGGGTAATGTTAGTTTGTGCTGAGGACTGCAGAGAGGAGCAACTTGGTCATGGTGTTGCTTCACTCAGCGTTGTGAGGAACGTGATAAAGTGCTGCTGTAGAGTGTTTTTTCCTCTATATCGGAATCTGGAGATGACATGATCTCACTGCGTGTGTGTGTGTGCAGGTGTTTGCCTGTGTTGGTAGACTTCTGTCTTGCATGTAGTGGGTAAGCTTCGAGCATCCCCTTGACTTTGAAACTTCCCCCACTCATCTCATGTGAGGACAGCCCCTCGGTGACACTCCTCATCACAATGCATAGAGCATGTAGCTGTGCCTGCAGTGCACAGAGTCGCCAAACACAGATGGTTATCAGTGTAGTCGAGATTGGATGGGGTAATGCATTTTTTTTCTCCATACGTTGTATTTTCTTTCATACTCTCTGTCTCCTTGAGCTTCCCATACTGCTCAAAGCAGAGGCTTCAAAGCTGTGTGGCAGCTTCCCATTAGGCTTGGCTAGTATGTTAAAATGTTTTCGCATCAGCTAGCATCAGACCAACAACCAACTATTGCCATTATTCATTTTTTGCAGGTGTGTGTGTGTGGGGCCGGGAGATGAGCAGGAAATTAAAATTTTAACCTTTATCGGGCAAAGAACCCTATTTGGCATCTTCAGTGGACATTCAAATGGGGTCCTCATGCCACTCTGTGAGTTCATAGAACCACATGGATTTCTCCCAGTTAATCAGCGAAGATCAGACTACGCAACAGATAGTGACACCATGCCATCCAACCAATCAGTATAATAATAACTTTACCCTACTTTACAAAGCCATCCTTTGCAGTGGTTTGTTTTTGAGCTTGAATCTATGTAACTGTGCATACAAAAATGAATTATAGTCATATATCATACTTGCATTATATGTATGCACTGCTGTGTATATATACCAGTGCGTGAGGAGATTCAGGGGATGAAGTGTGAGTATTGAAGCAGAACAGTGTGGCAGCCAGTCACCCCTAGCCTCTGAATACTAAACCTTTTCAAATGTCACTTTGAAGAAGTTCATGGATAAATCAGTGCCTCTTTACACTCTTTCTTTCTTTTCTCTCTTGATTTCTTTCAATGCGTTTCCTTATTCAGGAGATTGGACGTAAGGTAAGTCTAGAGCTCTTTACCTACTCATACAGTCTACAGGTCCTTTCTCACAGTTTCTGCATGATAGAGTCAAGGATTTCTTTTCACTTTCAGCTTCTTTGACATGTTACATTTTTCTTTCCACCAGGTTTTTCAGCCACTCCATATTTCCATGAACCATTTTCACAGCTTTTTTACTCAAATGCTTTGTAGAATAATAGATAATTTGATGATTTGAACAGAAAGGAGAAGTAATACATAATGCTTTTGTTTGAATCTCGCATAACACAACTACAACAAGTCTTGTTTAAGGTTATCCACCTCATCTATTTATGTACTTTTAAAAGAGTCTTTCAAATACTCTACCACAAGCATTATACCTTCTAATTAAATCCTGATTTCACTGGTCAATAAATCCATTTTAGTCATTAATATGCCCATAGTGTTTTAAAAAAAATCATGGGGAGTTATTGCTTAATAACAAACATGTAAGGACAGTTACCACAATTAGTCAAATTTAAACATCCTTTACATGTTTATTTGAGTCACTGGTCTGCTGTAAAGATCAGCTTTTTCCTTTCTGGAAGCTGATACATCCAGGTCTTATCTGTTCTGTATATCACCCAGAGAGTCAGCCGTACGTTTAGTGAAGGTCACAGTAGAGGGGAGGACAGAGGAGATTGGTAGAGCCGGGTAGATATATACGCCAGACCATGGTGCTCGTTCGCACTGAGAACTGATGTTATCCTCTCGGTCTGATAGTGGTTTGGCTGAAGATTGAACACAAGAGGACAAAGAAGCACATACAATACATACCAAAGCATCATCAATCTCACACATCAACATGCATGTATTTTCTACAGGTTAAGCAATATGTATACATATTCCCATACACGTATAACTCATCTGTGCTGAAAGGCGCACATCACAAAACATAACTTTCATAAAATGCAACATCCATTCGTTTTTTTTGTAGCTTTTTAGCGTTTTTTCTCAAAGCCACCAGACTCCATTGACAAAAAAAGGAATTCTACCTTGATTACCTCCACCTCATTCAGATAGTTCATCTGTTTTAATGTGACTTTTAGTGGCGCCCACAGCAATATGTGCCATGATTTGCAAACTTACCAAAGTTAGCTACCATTGATCTAGTTAGTAAGCACTTCACATCTTACTGTGGTAACCTACGTCCCTGCTTTTTGCTAAGGCTGAGTGGGCATTACCATATCAAAAACCTGGAAAAAAATGCCAATGGAGTCTGCCTTTAAATAAATCATTCACACAGTGTTTCACAGTCTTGCCTCTATATGCCTTTAAACAAGTCTGTGACTGTGCTGTGCTCTTTTTACACGTGCTTGTTTGAGATCTCATTATTGGCCTTTCTCATGTGAATGAATGCTTGTGATTGTGATCAGTTTGATAAAATTGGCCATGCTCCACTGAGCACATAACTGATGGGTTTTTCTTCTCTTCTCTGTGTGCACGTGTGTATGCTGCATGTGATACACATGTATTTGTGTTTTTAGGCCAAGCAGCTGGAGGCCAGAGAAGCAGACCTCAACAAGCAGGATGCTTTCTACAGAGAGCAGGTGGCCCGGCTGGAGGAGAGGGTAAGAAACAGTTTGCACCATACGCCTCCTGAAAAATGCCTTTATATGGGCATAGGTTATACAAATGTGTAACCACAACTCACAAACTAGGCTCTACTAGTTACTACAGAAATAAAGTCATAATATCTGAATAATTTTACAAGTAATCACAGATAATTAGTTCAGGTTTGAATAACCATTCCCTGAGCTCCTCAGACATTTTTCCCAGGAGACATTTTGACTTGTCACAGTTGAAAAAGCACAGGTGTAAATAATGAAATTAATGATGGCTGATTTCCATTCAGCTGCTTTAATTTTAGGGTCCAGGTATTATGCATGCTGGCTCACTGTTGGTCCCACTTGGTGAAACACTAAATGGATCATTTTGAACTATTTTTTACCCTCATATTTCATGACTGGTAAATCAGAAATGTGTTCCCTATTACAGGGCAATTTTAACATTGAGAATGTAGATAACAAGATATTTTTAAAAGGCAGAAACCAACTGATACCATAAGCCCCTTTTACACATGCAGCCGCCAACTCCCAGCCTTGAGATCTTGTAAGTTCCTCTGGCTTTTTATATATATGACATATGAAATAGAATAAAACCAAACCTAAGCACAGCAAGAGACAATATTCTTGCTGGAGCATACAGTTTCCAAACGTAATTTCTGTTTTATAACATTAAAGTAAATCCTGCATTATGCAGTCACCAGGCAGGATGACATCATTGCTATTTCCAAGAACACACATCATGCACTGCAGCTCTAGTTTTTGCCTGGGGAAAAGTTTTCATAACATACCTCTATTAAAGTATAATGCTCTCATCGACACACAGCTGCGCACACGGAAACACTCACACCAGTGCACACATAAACAAGCGCACACAGATTAATGCACACAATTCAGCCGGCATACACAGTGGGTTTGGTCACCACTGGGCTCAGCCAAAGTACAGTCACATCTGTGCCCCACTGTTTTTGTTATCATCCCTCAACTTAAACTCTGCATGCTCTCCCCAGTGTGGTGTGCATTGCTCTCTCGTTCTTGTTCTCTGCCTCTCCGTAATTGTCTCTCTGCTGCTCTTTTGCTCCCTGGCTCGTCTTTTTTCTTTTAATTTCCACCCTCTCTTCCTCCGCCTGAAGGATAAAAGGTTACATCTCATTCATCCCTGTGTGTGTCCTCCTGTCCCTGGAAATGACACTACCCTGATGGTCCTTGTCAAACCAGTGTCCTACGGAGGGGGACAAGGGTCATCTGCCGTGCTTAGCCCACTTCAAACGGCAGCTCCATGCTGGCCCCAGAGAGAGATGCCTGAAAGCCAGACAACCGGGGTCAAATGCCGCGTTAAAGTGTCTTAAAAAAGATGCCCTCACGCTGCTCTCAAATCATAAGTGTATCTTAGGAGGGACACAATGCCCAATTTAATGTGCTTAAAATGACGCCTTCATGCTGGGAAGGAGTTTTCTCCCCTTCGGAGAGTGCAAAAAGTCAAATGCTCTCTATGGTGGAAACAAAATGGAAATTTCACACTGTTGTGAAGCCACGTAGTCACAGAGGAAGAGGGAGGCAGTCACATATTCTTGTTCTTAGAAGCTCACATGAATCCAAGATGACAAAATATCACATACTCGGAGGACACACTGTCCTCAAAAGGACTCCAATGTCAAATGATTTTGTCGTTATCCAAACTGCTCACATGTGGTTTCTCGGTTGAACACGTTACTTCATGTTGTGCATGCTTAACCCAGCATGAGCATAAGTCAATATTACAGAAAGTGCATTAAATATGCTTTTCTTTTTGCCCTTTCTTAATGTTTTTCTTGGGTGATTTAACAAGTAGCAAAATTCTATTAATTCACTGCAATAGCCATGCTTGTTTAATTTTATTAGTGTTTATTTCTTAGTTCCCATTACACACAAGTTAAGTCTCCCTTTGGGTCAATAAAACTTCCCAATTTTCCAACAAGGAGTTCTTAAGCCAAGCCAGTGGGTATTGAGTGGTAGTGGACTCCTGTCAGTAATTGGAAGTGCATTGGTCTGTTTAATTCTGGTTGGGTAGCAGAGAGAAGAGGATGCCATTAACTGACGTCAAAGCATGGTGTGAATTAAGTGATGGATCATTTGCAAAGAAAACAAATTTACCTTTTTTCTATTTCACCGATTTCCGTTAACAGGTGGATGGCTTGGCAGAAAATCTCAAGGTGTTGAAATGAAACGAGATGTAGGCTTTCTATGCTTGAACCTCAGAGAGCCAGCTCGTGTTGTATTATTACATTTCTGGACAGTGTAGCTCTACTGCGTCGTCCTGTGTAGAAGATGGTAGAAGCATGAGTCCCAACTAACACAGGCTTTATCGACTTCAGGCACCCACCATCCATCAGCCATGTTGCCCTCTGGTCAATATTCCTCAGATCAAAGTGTCAACAAATCACCTTCACACCTCAGAGAGAGACAGAAGATTGAGAGAGAGAGAAAGAGAGAGAGGGGAGGGATGGAGAGACGAGGAAGGAGATACTGTAGGGAAGACAGAAGCTTAAATAAAAAAAGGAACTAGAGATTCAACACAAGAAAAGACAAGATAGAAAAAAGGGAGAGGACAGCTGGAGACAAATTGGAATTAAAGAGATTCTACCTGAGGAGATATCAGAAGGAATTATGATAAAGTGACATTTGTGAGTGAGCGAGGATAAGAACAAGACTAAGACGAAAGTAAAAGAAAGAGACAGAAGAGTGGTGAAAAGATAAAATGTCACCGAATGATAAAGAACAAGAGAGTATAAGAAAAGGCCCAAAGAGCTCTGCACAGAATAGTATAAATATAGGAGGTTTGTCTTATGAGAAACAGGAGGGAAAGGTCCGTGAAGATGAACACACTGCTTTATGTATTGATTCATGCACAGGAGTTAAATGATAATTTGTTTTTATTTCCAAAGCACTTTGTCCTCAAAATGTGTTCGCGAACCCCACAATTTTTTTAATTAGCAAATTCCAACAGAATTTATCGGCCTGTGGAGACAAAACACAGCAGAAGTGGAGACCATGTGTGCGTTTTGATGTGTGTGCATTGTGTGATGGTGTGTGATCCTGTGTGTAACTGAGGATCAATGGTGGGCATATTGCATGTTGTCTTACTGTGTAGCAAGCGGCTTGGGACTCCATAGGGGGTGCAGTTTGTTTGCACTGTGTTAATAACGCTCCTTTTTCATGTTCTGGCCACAGCGCCCCGTTTGGCACACGCTCCCTGTTCTCTTCACCCAACATAAGCCCGGCAGTGTACCAAACAAAGTCATCATTTTTGGCATGTTATGTTCCTGTGTACTCAGTGTTAGTCCCATTTGGTTAATAGCATCCACTCCAGATGAAGGAGCCCAAATACATATAGACAGTACAGTATAAATTCACAGGTAGATACTAACACATGAATATATAGCTTTCATACAGGCTGTATATAGATATTAAAAAGCTGGAGATAAGCAATATTATCAATGTAAAAAAAACAAAACAACAATAAATAATGGTGAACATAAAGAACAGATTTTCAATAAGCAACATGATTTAACATTTTACATCCAAAATGGAGTAGGCAGAAGAAACATGCTTGTTTTGGTCCCATTTCTTGTGAGAAAATATTTTTTGGGATGTTTCGGACTTTCGGACCAATTACATGAAGTTCTGGCAGGCTAGCGTCAAACTTGAAAAAGAAAAACAACTCAACAAAACAAAACAAAACAAAATGAGCCTCAGCACCAAATGGGGAGAAGAGACCAAATATTTGACATTTTAAAAAGAGTCTGTTGGAAAAACTCATCCAAATTCTGACATTTTTCACTTGTTTATCTGAGACTAATAAGAGAAACAGGATATGAGAAGATGGGAGAGTCTGTCTACAAACTAGTAAACTGCAGGGCGGGGAGATGCAGCTCTTGTAGGTGATGGCGACAGTATGTATGTCATTATTGCAGTCAGTCTCTTTGGTTAAATACATACATTGTTTGTTAAGCAGTGCATCAATTACTTTTGATAACATGTGCAGCGTTTTGTGGATGATCCCAGTACAGAAAAAGTAGAAATGCAGGTAGATGATTACATATTTTCTGTTGAAGAGATACAAGTGAAAGAACTGGAGACCAACCACCTTCACATAATGTGAATTCCATTGAAATATTTGTTTGAACAGTTGGTTGATACATTCCTGTAAAATATGTGACATAAAACACAGTGATAGGCATGCAAAAGAGCGCTAAATGGGAAATTGTCATCTTAATCACATCATAGCTAATTGAATTATTCATGAGTGATGGTGTGTGAAAAGAAGCGGCCAAGCACAAAGCTGTGATGCCCCCAATAAATGTGAGGGAGAAATAAGTTATGCCTTCATAATAAACTTTTAGAACAAACAAACTCTGAAACTCATAAAACTTTAAGGAATATAATGAAAAATATATTCCCATGACATTGTTGACCAGTTTGAAGTGATGGTGGCCAGTGAACAAGGAGTGTACTGCTAGCTTAATATTATCTCCCATCAGCCTCCCTCCGTTATTCCCTTTACCTCAGGATTCCCCCTGCATCTTGCACACCAGCAGACAGAGGCGCCAAAAGAGAGAGAGAGAGAATATAAGTCTGATATATATTACACGTCTGTTCCAATCCAACATGGCCATTCATCAGAGGGGCTTCCAGTGACAGGCCATCACCAGGCTCCCAGGCAGCTCAGCCTGCTGCCTCTGCTGCTGCCGCTCATTGGGGCCACTGCTACCAAATAGCCCCTGAAAACAATATCTATATATTTATTACATTTTCACTCAATACCTGCCCTGCTGTAAAACAATCTCATATTTAACAATCAACTTGCCCATGTTTTTTTTTTCTTGTTTTTTTTTTCAACCGTGT
>CAFUXE010001178.1:308237-319214 GCA_903364295.1 Serranus cabrilla
GTGTGTAGTTGTTTGCGTGTATGTGCAGTACAGCTGTTCCCTGCCGTTCTCCTGCAGTATTCCCGCCAGAGTTTTCTGAGAATGATGGAGCTCTCCCGACCGGAACGCTACTGCATCACTGTGACCTCATTACATCTTCAACACACAGACACACACACACACACACACACACACAAACACACATATCAGAGGATATTACATATCTACATTCTTTTACACTTTATTACAACTATAGTTTTCTTAGCTTGAGCTTATACTAAAGAGAAAAGATCATTTCTGCGTCACACCTCAAAAACCAAACAATAATCCTAAGAATTTAAAATTTTTTCCTTTTTTCACAATAACATTATATCCTGGGAACCACACTAATTAGCAGAGCTTGTGTTGTATTTGCTCTGGTGGATGTGTCTTCTCCCTCTAGCAGTCAGACAGATTTACAGCCAATCATAACTCACATGGAGCGGGTTTTATATGATGACTGGCATTGCCAATTTCTCACCTTAAAAGTTTTTGGAAACACCTTTTCGCTTATTGTTTAGCTTAATTTGAAAAAGCTTTCATCCAGGCCCCAGCACTGTCCCAACTTGCGTGGCATGCTTAGCGCTACATCACACCTTTGTTGCTGGTGTTTGCATTTGCAAACTAGTCTGGTGGTGCCAGGCTAACAAAACACACGAACAATATCATCTGAAGTGAGGATGATCAAACACTGTAGAAACATAAAAAAGGCCCCTTTTAGTGTCTGAAAGTGTCGCCATGAATCATAACTGCAGGGTATCAACTGGCTCCCAAAGACATTTTGTGTACAGCTCTTCCACATATACGTAAATACACACAACATGTAACAGATAATGTAATCACACAGTAAGTTAGACACACGCATACATATACAACCAAAGCTTTTATTCACTTTCCCTGTGACACTGACTGTAGATAAGAGTTCCCAGTTGCCTGAGGAAAGGAGACTATCTCTCCCTGCACCTGATTTATATCCTGTCACTTTCACCACTAGTTGTTTATCCAAGTCTGATGCATTATCACACTGTCCAGCACTGAATGTGTGACCTTTACTGCACCATATGTATGTAAGAGAGCATATGTGTGTATGTGAGGATGAATGAATTAGTGTGCTCACATATCGGCATGTGGATATCTACCTTGGCGTGCGTGTGCGGGTGCGCGTGCAGTGTCTCGACGGGCCGAAGTGACCCAATGGGGCTTTAGCTTGAAATGCAAGCTGACAGGCATGGTGGAAAATGATAGATGTGAGATTATGCGAAAAAGATGGAATAGGGGAATGAAAGAACAGTGGCGTGGTCCTAAAGCTCCTGTCAGTGGTAACCTTTGGAGGGCTTTGGGCTTCTTTGTTGAGGCTGGTCACTCTGTTTGACCAGGGTCCCTATAGAATTGAGACGGGACGGGGACGTCTTATATTGGCGTATGGGAGGGTCTGACAAGCCTGTGTAATGCTGAAGGCTTGAGACCATCATCTCTTATGTCTCCCTTCTAAAGTCTCAAAAACTTGGATTTCTCTCAGCTTTCAGCCTTGATGCTGACATTTGTGATAAGATCATAAAAGGCGATGTATTTTCACACTGTTGTGTTTGTCACCGAGAGTGCATGTGTGTGTCTGAGCCAAGCATTTTTCGGCTCCCCACTATATCGTCGGCCATAGAGAATAAAATCTCATTTTAGTCTTGTCACTTCACTGTCACTCCTCTCCACCCTCAGGCTACATGCTCACTCCCTTTGTCTGTTGTTTATTTTTTCACTCTTTTGAATAAATCTTTTTTTAATTTAATCCAGTCGACAATAACAGCAGCCGGAGTCCTCGTTTCGTCTCTCCGCACACGTACGCAAAGGTGGAATGAGGAGGCGTGGAGCAAAACTTGTTGAATGTAAATGGCTCGTTGTTTTTCCTTCATAACACTGGTGTGCTGTACTGCCTCGGTCAAAAGACCACACCTGTCCGTCTTCTCCTCCAAACCATGTGGGAGAAAGTACATCATTCCTCTTTCAGCCCCTTTTAAGCAGAAACATTTTGCATTAAACAGCTTGAACATCATATCTTATCTGCATTAATACAATGCACAAGAACTTTTGCAAATTCTGCTGGAATTGCATTTTTCGGTTATAGGATGGCCAGCACTTCTGTTCTGAAAAATTGCTTAGAAACCCCCTTATTGTAATCTTATACGTAGAAACCCATACAACCTCTGACTGCTCTAGCTCCCTAGTTTGTGGTTGCAAAGATTCATGAGGCTGTGATTATCCTAGAGGTCACAACAGGTCATTTTATACAGATACAGATACAGATACAGAGCTCACTGAATCCACAAGATCCACAGCTTTCTAGTCATACCCAATTTATTCAATTCCATGACTGCTAAGGGTCCCAGAAAGGAGAAATATTCAAATACACCATCTTTAGAATAGACAAAAATAACAGATGTATACTGCATTAGAAAAATGATGTGTTTTTGTGACCCAAGCTGCCTGGTATTCACATAAAGTTGGCATAAAGGGGAGACTCACAGGTACACCATAGAACCCATTTTCATTTAGATATCTGAGGTGAAAACAGGCGTATAAGCGTTACTTAGCCTCCTCACTGACAAGCAAGTTATAGTTGGTACTGTACCAATGGATGCCTTAGGCTAGCCAGTAATTTGATACCAATCTCTTTACTCTAGCTTTAAAACTGAGTCTGTTACAGCTTCGGAAAGACAGTAATGTCAGCTGAGGATGTAGCCTTTGGAGGTTAGGTTGTTGCTTTTTCATTTTTAAATGCAGTATTTCTTTTTAAAACATGCCTAATTGCTAAATTAATTCTGATACTTTGGTTTTATTATAGTAAACATACACTATGGTCACATTTATTTTCAATAATGTCACATTTCCATCATTTTCTACAAACCATTCGCTTCTTGTCGTGAAGGTTGTGCATGCCAAATCAGGAAGTCCCTGCAGCTTAATGCAATCCAACACAGCCATGCAACAAAGCATCGCAGGACTGTTGCACTGTGTTTTTTTTTTTCATCTTTCACATTACTGAAGAGGATAAATACACTGGAGAAAATCCACTCTACCGTTGAAAATGTAAATAAGGTGTCGAGGCATTCTATTTTCTTGGCAGTGCTCCTGTTTGTTTAAGGGAATAACACTGATGTCCCAAAATTAATGAAGTAATGATTTATTGATGTTTAATTGCGCCAAGCGGCACTTTTAATTACTAAAAAAATGACAGAATTTCATTTAGCAGGAAAGTTATTGCAGAGCACTTCAGCTGTAGTGGTCGAGGTGTTTTTATCTGAAAGTTGTTGTCGGAGAGGCAGGACAGACGGAGCGGCGCTTTGACCCCTCTGTCAGGTGAGGGCGAACCGCAATTCCGTAGCTAGGCAACCCGGGTGCAGGGACAAAGATGGTGGTCAGCTGAGGAGACAGAAGTCAATAACTGCTTTAAAAGCTCTTCTTTCGGGCCTTAAGAGCTTCGCTGTGCTGGCTGTAAAAAGCACACACAATTCCGGGCACCTGCGTGGGTGCACACACAGACACCCGCTGCACATACACACATTTTAGTGGCTGATTTAGTGACTTTGCTGCATTGGAAGTGGTCAGGAAACCCACTCACAGCTTTTATTGCTTTTCTGTATTCTTCTATTTTTTTCATATAGTGATCTGCACTGTGGCATGAATGATGGAACAGAAAAGAAGTGACATTACAGTAAATCTTCTATGCTGAAAATGTGCGCATACATTTACTAAAAACTGAGCACTTCCACTGTCATTTTTGGATAAACCAGATAATTTTAGAGTTCTTCTCTTTGAGCTGAATGTTTCAGTACATGTGCTTCCTCTTCTTCTTCTTCTTCTTCTCCTTGAGGCCAGACAACAGTCCTTTTGAACCAGCGTGTGTAAAGAGGGGTCAGAAAGGACATGCACTGCCTTTCTTTTTCCTCTCACCCACTCATCCTTCTTTGTCTCCCTCACTGCTCACTTAGGAACAGTGTTTTCTGTCTTAATTTAAATCTCCCGTTCTTGCTCCCTCTTTGTTATCGTCTGCTTTGCTCGCTCAGTCATATACACACTCTCTCTCTCTTCGTTCTTTGGCAGGATTTTATCCCTTATGCTTTTTCTTATTCTCTCTCTTTCTACCTCTCTCTCTCTCTCTCTCTCTCTCTCTCTCATTCAATCTCTTATCCATGCTGATGGATTTCACTGCGGGGGGTCACTCAGGTCTGCTTTTAAAAAGCAGCGTGAGCGAAATGTGTGTCATTTTTCTCCTTAACTGGATCATTTGTATTTATTTACCCCCCTCAGTACTGACGCCTGCCTTAACTAGAGAGAACATGAGGGCTTTTTAAGGGGGAACCGGCACCCGCCCCTTAACCCTATTAACCCCTAAGTGGACCCAAATGATGATAAATAGAGAATGTGGTGATTGGGAACTCAATCTGGTGGCAGCAGAGGGTAATCCATACTGTCGATGGAGCTACAGTACGTGCTGTATATTTGCGTGGGCGAAGGAACAAGTTGGAGACGGGGGGAGATAAATAGTGGCAACATGTGTGCAATCGGACCATAATCAGACCATAAAATGCTTTCCACCAAGTGCTATTTAATCATAATAGAATAAAAAGTGCACCCCTAATGGCTTCTTTTGAACAGGGTTGTTAAAAAAATACAAAATTCTGTTTAAAAAGAGAAAAGCAGCAACAACTTGTGTGTAAAAGATATTTTTTAGTGTTAAAGATGCCTTAATCTTTGACAAAAGCTTATGCGGAGAATAGGGAACATTTAATAATATTTTTTTGGTACAAAACAATGTGTCCATAACACAAAAGATTGTGCAGTTTAAGGTTGACCAAAAAAAGAAACCAGTACCAAGTAATATCATAACTTCTCCAGTCAAAAAAACCTGCATTGGATACTTTTGTACCCAGATATTGTGAAAAAAAGGCTATTTTTCTGGTTTTACTCTCATCAAATCACGGCAAGCATTATTTGATTTGACACTATGTGTGATTGTCCCACTACCACAGCACCTACAACTCATACAGTCTGTGGTAAAATCCAGCAGAATGTATTTGACAGTTGCCACAAAAACATTCAAAAGCATTGCTAGAATAAATGGCTGTGATGTCTGATCAAAATAAATGCATGTGATGGCATTTTATGCAACTGAATGCTTCTTTTCAAATCATGGGTACCAAATGAACTCTACTCCATTGCTACCAGAATCACTTTAAGGGCACTGGAATAACATTTCAGAAGTGTTTTTTTTTGTTAAATGCTCATCAGGAGCGTCAAGAAACCAACAAACTGCTCATTTAATTAAAAAAAGGGGCTCTAAAGAAGTTGAAGTGTGGTGTGTATTGGTACGTAACCTTACAGTTCTGTCTTAGCACAAGTAATAAAAGTTTTCAAATAACATAGAGCCTTAGTGTGGAAAAACACACATTCTCCTACCCAGCAATGATGGAAACAACCTTTTTTATTATCTTATGTTGATTTTTTTTTCCTGCTTGTAGCCACATTACATATTTATTTATTGCTCATCCACTGCTTGCTATGTTAGTGTAGCACAGGAAGAAAGCAAGAGAAAAGTTTTACAACACTCCTCTGCAGTCGCTTTTTTTTTTGCAATCAATAATTCTTTTTGCAGGGGACAGTCGCTATCCAGGGAATGGACACCGTCTGTTTGTCTGGACGCCTGCACGTCCCTCTGGGCACTCCTCGGTTGTTTCAGTGTGTCTTTGCCTTCGTTCGAAGTTATAATATACCTCAAATTATGACAGATGAACGTACACGTTTCCAGATGTGTCTCACACTTTGTTCAACTATTGGAGCATGTTGTAGCCTTAACAGAGATCTATGAATGTCATTTTACTGCACTCGCTCTACATTGTTGCAACAGATGGTAGTCATGGTCAATATATGCTGGTTTGAAAAATGCACTGAAACTGTTCCTCGCTCAGTCTATTGGCATAACACATGCATATTGTATGAAAATCCCAACATCGATCTCAATACATCCCCCAGCTTGCAGTCAATATGTTCTTTGAAGAATGTAGCCGTAGCTATAAACCTATCGGAATATGTCCCCTGTATGGAAATGTGCTGACTTGTGCAGCGAGAGAGGGGAGGGGGGGTGAAAGAAGGGATTGTATTAAATGATATAGGGACACCTTGAGGAGGGAGACAGACAGTGAGAGGGAGTGTGCAGGTAATCTGTTCTGCCTTATTACATGTTAAATGGGACACATTCACCCTCTCATATCATTTCTGCCCCTCCTCTCAACCTCGTTTTCTGTTCTCTCCTAAAGGAAAACTTTACAAAGGAAGTGAGCGCAGAGCTTCTCCCTCTGCTTCTCCTATATCTCTCTCTCCGTCTCCTCTTTCCCGTGCTGTCTTTTCTGTCTCACACACACACACTCTGTCCATGTCTCAGTTTCCCAGTGAAGTGCCTCCCCTGTCTCTGTCCTGTTTCTGTTCTCTTCCCCTCCCTTCCTTCGCTTTGTTATTTACAACACAGAGCAGAGACTGTAATGTAGATATCTAAACCAACCTTATCAAAGCAATAGGGACCTGCTTGGAGTGTGTATATGTGTGGGGTGGGGGTGGGGTGGATAAGGGGTTTTTTATAGAGACCTTTACTGCTACTGATGGCACAAGGCGAGACCCTATATGACTGTTTAGATTTACTGTCTCTGGGGTACAGGGGTGCAGCACACACACACACACACACACACACATATAGTGCAAATAATAACCAACTGTATCTGGCTAGATGTCTCTATTTGTTTCAGGGTCTTCCACCACATGCAGTTTTATTAAATATCCTGTGGACCTCTGGGGGTTTAGGGAGGGAACAAAAGGTAGATAGAGATGGTAAAAAAAAAAAGGGGGGGGAGAGAAAGAGCATTTATTGGCAATGGCTGCCTTTATAACCTGTAGAATAATCTATACGAGAGCAGAAATGTCACCAAGAGGGCCTATATCCTTATATTGGGTCACAAGATTAATCTACGGGGTCGAGAAAAAGAAAAAAAAAACAAAGCTCTGCTGCAATAGAGTTCTGTATTTCAGACTTATTCCTATTAAATTCTGTGGTTTCACATCCTCAAGCCTCTTAAAGTGATTCAAATTAAACAGTCTGAGAAGGAGAATCGTTATTCATGGACATGCACCCTTTGATAAGTCAACATTGCCTCATAAAAAAGGGGTCAGAAGCAAAAGAGTTTGGTAACCACTGGCCAATGCAAAGAGCACGATGTCTTCTTTTACTGAAGTCAGACCCAAATACATCACAACTTGTTAACCAAAACCTAAAATCAACATTCAAACCAAACCAGGACTTAAAAAAATAAGTATCAAAATGCCTCTGGCCTTCTTTTTCATTTCCTGTAAATCATTTAAATGTGGCTATAAAAGAGGTTTGGGAATGTGATACAGTTTTAATGTTTATGAATGCCTTGCTGCTCAGGTTACATGGGAACTGGATGATTCATAGTTGTTTTTGAGTATATTTATAATTAGATGCTATGTTTCCCACAGTGGAAGAATCTCATGAGTATTCACATTGCAGAATTTTACTCTTGATTAGATTTTATCTTGCACTAAATTCAAAATGAAGAACCTTACATTTGTTTAGTTTATTGTGCTGTTTGATGTAGAGAGATGTGGGGAGGTATTGTTGGTGATCACTGTAACTGAACACAAGGATCAAACCCCTCCAGGCTTGCCTAAAAAGAGCATGGTAACTTGAGTGTATAACCGCAAGTAGGCTGGAAGAATTTGTTCATAACCTGAGGCCAATAACCGACTTTAAAACCAAGAAATTATCAAATTCAAGTGTGCTATATGAGTATATTATAAGCGCTGATATGTTGCATATCATGAATTTATGTTTTTGAGCTTAAAGGTGGACACATTTCATAGCGTATTCATGGTGTGGCATCTCTGCCATTTTAGCATCTGCTCACCCTGCTGCATAGCACTACAGCAGTCATGCTATAGTAAATGACATGAGGGTGCCTAATGTAAAACTGAGGAGGAGGGAGGGATGTCATCTTTCCCTTGCAGCTCTGTGGTTGTGGTCGGCTGCAGGAACTTAATGTTAATCTTAATGATAAATGATAGGGGATGCAGTGTGCCGCCACAGAGTGTGTGTGACAGTGTTATTGTCTCCATGATAAACTCTACCACTGTCTCAGCCCCTTTCCCACAGAGAAAACCAGAGAGCAAGCGAAAATAGAAGTACCTCTGTCTAGTTCCTCATCAAGAAATCCTCTTCATTTCTATCCACCCCCCCTCATCCTCTCTCTCTCCTCCCTTCCTCTGTCCCCCTCTCTTTCTCTCACTCTCTCTCTCAGAGGCCATTACTGGTGATAAACACTGTGGTTTGTATCAGCAGGATGCACCTGGTATTAACGCAAACGCTTAAGAAAGTAATTAGTGGGTGTATGTGGCTCCTCTCGTCCCTGTAGATGCCCATAGGCGGTGTAATAAATGAGCGCCGGGATCCATAGGAATAGGATGGCAGCGATTTCTGCTAGCACTGCTGTCATCGTTCAATACCCTGACGCAGAGCAATGGCCTTGTCATGCCTCCTAGCAAATGACTGAATTTCTCCCCAATGGATCCACAAATGCAGAACCTACTCCACACCCAACTGCATAATGTTACAGTCTGCGCTCAAAGTGATAAGAGCTACCGTGGAATCAACCAAATTTAAAGGAATCGTTCCACATTTTGGGAGATATGCTTATTTGTTTGCTTGCAGAGAGTTAGATGACAAGATTGATATTACTCTCATGTCTGTACAGTAAATAAAGAAGTTAAAACTAGCAAGCAGTTCGATTATTTATGGCTAGATTTGGATGGTAGATTGTGAAAGAAGTGCACAAAGTCACGGGAAGTGTCTTAAACCTGCATTCTTTCTATTGGCCAGCGGGGGGCAACTACACTTGGTGCAAAAAGAATCAACAGAAGTCTGAGAAACGGAACCTACTTCTCACTTGATTTGTGCCCTCTGTCAACATATTCCAAACAAGTTTATGGTCCAAATCTCTAGTTTAAAGTCTTGTTTGTTTTATCTGAAGGAAACCACCAAGTCTGGCCAAGAAATGGTTATGTATCCCATCTCTGGCTAAGCTAAGCTAACTGTACCCTGAATGTAGCCTAATATTTACCATACAAAGTGACATTGATCTTCTCATCTAACTTTAGGCAAGAAACCAAATAGGCATGTTTCCAGACTGACTATTCTTTTATTCTTTAAAGTATTCCCCACACTGTTGGATAGAATATGTGTTTCCTTGTGTGGCTTCTCTGCATTGTTTTGGATGGGGAATGATGAAGTGTATTGATTAATCACACTAATGTTGGAGTTGTTGAATGTGTGGAGAGCACCTCTCCTGTTGTCACAAATTGTCACTGACCTGCACTTACAAGGACTATAGATTTTTCCGGCCTCCTCTAACAAATATGACCATGTGGTGATGCACATATGTACACATTGCACCAGCTTCCTGCTGCATTGCACCCTGGGTAATGACCCATGCGGCCAATCCCCTGCTTTGTATCCAACGGGGTGTAATTTCTCACTCCAGGGGGCAAATCAAACATCTGATTCTGACTCCAGGGGCTCTGCTTCACCCCCAATATTCCTTTGAGATCTTCAGAGTTGCTGACGGGCAAAATCTCTTTCTCTTTCACACCCATGCAAGCCGTTTAGTGAGGCAGATGGAGTGTCCTGAGCACTGGTGTGAATAAAACGATGACACCGCCATTAGCATAATAGCCCTAGCATGCACATGTGTCGTCATTATGGATTTTTATGGGGTGTGTGAAGAGACAGACAAAAGCAGTTAACATCAGGCAAGGCATCAGTGCTGGTGGTACATCCCACTACTTGGATTGGCTAAACTTGCATACATATAACATAAGAGTCCCATTTAAAAGCACTGAAGTTTAGCGTACTGTCTACCATTAAAAGTGCTAGCATCTGGATCATACTAGCTAAGACGGCAGCACTAAAGCTGCAGCAGACCTCAAGGACAGACTTGGGCGTGCTAAGCTAGTGATGTGTAGCCTATAACCAGACATATTTGCATTCACAGTCTACAACAACAACCTCCTCGTGGACGCTTAAAAGATTGAATTTGCCATTTAAGACCACTCCAAGGTGACAGCTACCCAGTTTGTAAATGCTTCACTCTTTCAGGGAGCCATTGAATCAATGGATGGATTCACTACTACCCAGTAGTTGATCAATACTGCTTTTCCGTGAGGCCTTTTTAAAGTGTTTTTTAGCGGCAAGACACCAGAACAGGGACTAATCGAAAGAAAGGTATACTTAGCTTGCCGGTAATTTTGACCCCATCATCATTATCATCACATTGTAACAACTGGGCCTCGTTGCTTGTCTAGATTAAACCAATACCCTTTTCTTGTTTACTCTGCATTGCACATTGATTTGCCGAGTTAGCTTCTCTTCCATGCAGTCCCACAGCACCGATGAATCTCCCTTTTTGCAGGGATGAAGCCATTGTTGGAAGCTGTATTTGACACCTCTTATTGTCCATTTTTCGAAAACCCTCTGACCTTTTTGTCGATACGTTGTAATACACACATCGGCATGGTCACCACCGCAGGCTGTGGAGGCTGCATTGACCTTTGACCTTTCTTTCCAGCAGATACAGTAATGTTGATTCTTGCTTCAGGTGTTTTGGAGCGGAGTGACAGTAGCAAGAGAGAAGACACACACTTTAGACTGCAGTGTGTTAACAATGCACAGGCTCTCTTCGAATGAATGACAATTGATGGACTCATTTTCCAAACCAATAATACGTCTGTAGTCTCTTGTTCTTGATTTCTATAGCTCCTGCTCATTCTGTCAATCCCTCTGCAGTGCTCATCCTTTATTTTCCTCCACTTTCCGTCAACCTTTTACTCACACACTTATCAGTCCTT
>CAFUXE010001178.1:333975-353141 GCA_903364295.1 Serranus cabrilla
ACACACACACACACACACACAAACAAAGAGCTGGCCATCATTTTACGACTTAAATTGTTTCTCACCCTTACCTGCACAGAGCCAGAGGCAAAAGGTTTCATTACTATAGGATATACTGTGGATTTCACAGCACTTGTAGCACTTGTGAGTTAATTGCAGAGGACACTGAGGATAACAGCTTCTCCTACTAACCAGAGGTGCACTGGTACTATCAGTAGCATCAGTATCCGCACAGATACAGCTCTTTATTACTTGTGTTCGGCATCAGCAAATGAATTTGTGGGTTTAAGATACCAGAACTTTATATTAATGACATGTGCTATGGGCTAATAAACATCTTCTGCGCTGAGGAAAAGTTATTGTGGTGTGATGCTTTAATGAAAACCATTAATCAGTCACTTTAATATCTTTAGAGAGTGAGTTCCTGCATGGGCTTTTAAAAAAATTCCTCTTAAATTGTCCCCTCAGCCTCCCTAACATCCTTTTTTTTGTTTTTTACCAGCTCTGGGACACTGCTCAAGCCACTTCACTTTAGATCAAATTATTTTATGTGGATGATAGAGGGCCTCTTGTGTGCTATGACCATGAATACAATTTTCTGTAATATTATGTTTACAATAATTTCCTGCATATTTGTTTTTTTTAGCATACTTTTATCACATTTGGGGTGGCCAGAAAAAGTATTTTATACATATGTTAGAATTTCTACATAATCCATCTTAGTGAATAGAGTAGAATACACATTTAGCATTAGCTAACTTACTTCCTGGTGTAGGAACTACGCCGTATAAAGCTTGTAATAAGCTGCGACTCCTGGCTAACAATTACGTGGACTATGTAGGATTTCTGAATAAGTATGAATAATAAGAACAGCTTGTTTAATTACGCATACTTTAATGCACCGTAAGTTTGTTTTAAGATGTACTAATAATGACATAAATAGGTAAGTTCATATGCAGGCCAAGCTCTTGTTGAGGCAGTTAGGAGTTGAATTGGTTCTAAAAGATTACACTGAAACATTATTTCTCTCCTGTTAGCGAGCTGCTCCATCTGTTTCCCTTCTTGCTCCCTTTGATCCACTGATGTTTTATTGGTGAGCTATCTATATATGAGCTCCTCTTTCTTGTATATAGCCGCACACTTTATAGATCCTCTCCTGAAGCTTTTTCTTGCAGGAATGCACTTTTGACTCTTTCCCTTTTTCTACGTGTCCTTGCACAGAAATAATGAAAAGTGTAACTAAACTGTAGGTTGTATTTGAACTGCAGTACGTATTTTCCTGCCATACCTAATACAGAAAGCCTCTGGGAAGTCACCATGACTACATACTGAATGAATACTACACATCACATTTATATGGTCTGTAATGTAATACTGGGAATGATGAGTAATATATTTCATGAATGTATGTGTGCATTTATGAATTGAATTAAGATGATGAAAAGGTCTATTGAGTTTTGAACACTCCTATACTGGCAATTGATACATCACTGCAACGCCATCACTGTCACAATGTGCACATTCTCTGTCTCTCCAGGTATGGCAGCGTTTGTGACGGAGAGATGGAAATGAGAAAGTGTGTAGCTGTGGGTTGACAACACAGTGCAGTAAGTAATATATTTTATGCATGTAAATGTGTATGTGCTCATCCCATTGAATGAACTGGGTGCAGGATTTGCGATGTGAGAGTCATACTTATTAAATATTCGTGTTCCAAGTGACTATGTGTGATTGAGAGAGAAAGAAATGAAAAAAGAAGAGTTAGACTTATTGAATAACCATGCTAGCAGACTGAAAGCAGCCACTCTGTCTCTCAGCTTTGTAATCACTAAATGCCGTTTGGGAAGTGACCGTAAGCACTTCACACCACCTACATGTTTCACAATCAGGCCAATGAATAAAAGATTTGAGTTTTAAGTGCCTACATTTGGAATTTAAAATAAGTGGTGGGACTGTGGAACAAAGCCAAAAAAGGACCAAATAGAGTTTGTGGCGACTCCTGCCACCCCTCCTCATACTTCACACCACTCGTGGAGGCGGAATTGAAAAGCTGCTGTCAGTGTATTGCTCACTGTCTCTGTCTTTAAGAGTGAGACGGGGGAGCAGGTGCAAAAGTATTTTCAATCTCAAGTTGTCTTTTTGATGTTTTAGTCATTGCTTCAGAGCTCTGTGCGGGAATGCTTTGTTTTATGTTTTTTTTTCCTTTTTTCAATCCTACAGCCACCCTCTCCCGCAAGGATTTGCGACCATTACCGCCTGATCCCACAGAGATTGTGATCACTCCTGGCCGCAGCACTGTTTTCTGCTTCCCACAGAGAACATAACACACATGTAGCCCTTTCAGATTTTGGAAATCTAAAGAAATGCAAATATTGGTTCCTCAGCTGTTTAATAGGCCACCTTTTGAAGATGTGAGCTGAAAATATTAAACGCAAAAAAAGAATCAACCTCAGGGCTTAAAGTGGATAAAAACGTTATGGAAGTTGCTCTGTTGTCCTAATTTACATTCATGTCCTTTCTCACAGCAACAGATACAAAACCAGATGCAGCGATGTCAGACTTTATAACAGCAGCAACAATGTTTACAGATCAGGTTATACGAGGGATGGAAGTCTTTCATGTCACTGGTGATTAAATAAAATGAATTATATGGCCAAAAACCCTGTTTATGGAGAGAATATTAAATAGAAAACTGCAAGTAGGCCAGCAAGAGAAACTCATAAAACTCAAACTTTTCTATTCCATACATGAAATTAGATTTTTTTTTTAGGCCAAATAAAAACAAACAAACATGTATTTTCAGTACTGACTGGAGAGTGGGGAGATACAAACGTTCCTGCAAATGTTTCACAATAAAAGCCTTGTTATGAAATGGATGGATTCTCTCCAGTGAAGCACTAAAGGGCTTTTTATTTGAAACAGATACAGAAGGTTTTCTGCCCTTTATGTGGATGTCCGATCAATGTTGATGGTAAATGTAGTCAATAAAAGTAAGAAAAATAAATCAACCCATTCTCACAAATCTGTGTAGAAATAACACAACTTTACACTTCCAAATTACATGCAATGCATACGTCAATATCCAATTTTGCAGTTACGCACAGGAGCGTTACTAAAAATAGGGACCTTACCTGCAGCAGGACATCGTAAGGTTCAATGCTGGTTATGCTACAAAACCACCAAATAACAGTTGGTAAGACAGTTGGTAAGTAAATAAATGCATGTAAATACCAGCAGTAGTTACGAGGACATGAACTCTGGGTGAAAGTCGCGGGTTTGTTTGCATAGCACGTCATTTCAGGGTCTAAAGTCATCTAATCTGTATGCGGATTCAAGAGATGGGCTGTAAAAATCCTCAGCGTGTGCAATATTGACCAAAAAAGTTCTCCTGTTTATAGAGCTCTGCTGGAAATGCCTACATGTACCACAATGCATTGCACACAAGCTGCTGATGACCACCCAAAACATTGTGCAGGGTAATGAGTTGCGCCTATACTTACACAGTTAATAAAGTAAAAACATGGCGGCACTGACATGCAGGTAAAACTGTATTATCTCCTTATTTAACTTTTTTTCATAAGCAATCAAGTGTGAAAATGCTGTAGCCAGCAGCTGGACAGGTGTTGAATTGGGCATCTCTTCATCCCTAATAACCACAGCAGGGGAAACGCACATATACACACACACAACCATGCCAAAACAGCAGGTGGCTTCCACTAACGGACTAACTGGTCTTATTCAATGTTCTGTCAACACTGGAACTCAGCTGTGGATGTATAACACAGGGACTGACATGAGATGCTTGCTTTATTTATTCAACTGTATTTTTAGAACTTTTCTGTCACTAAGCAAAAAAACAAACAAAAAACTCACGACTGAGGTACAGGAGAGTACGGCTGCAGGTACAGAAGGGATGGTAGGTTTGATCACAGGCCAGCAGGGGTCCATATGGTTACAAAAGCAGGTGGATTAAATGCTGCTCGATCTCTGGCAACCTCAATCCCTCCTCTCTTGTCTCACATTTTGTTCTTTCATTTCCCCTTCTACAGTCAACCACTAATCTCTCAGATACGTCTTACCTCTTTTATCACGTCCATGTGGGCAAGATTAACATTTCCTAAAGCAGTAGCCACCTGTGAAGGTACATGAAGGTAAAGAAGAGGTAGATTTATAGCTCTTACATTTGAGCAGCAGAGCCTGAAGCTCCCTGTACATGCTGGATGTGTGCGTTGCTGCAGTTCCTCATGTGGTGAGGCACTGAGGAGACTGTTTCCGCCTCAGTGAAATTCTGTAGGCGAGGCGGTCGACATTATAAGCCATTGGGAGCTTGTGTGTGCAATTCTGGCATAATCTCAACAAGGGACAGGGATGTCCACCTCATTTTTCAAAATCCTACATACGGTTGAGGCAACTGCAACACTTAAAAGCGAACACTGATAAGTCGGACATCCAACACCCCAACCTGCACACCCTTACTGCCCATTTCAGAACATAAAAGCACACAATACTCCCTGAGATCACACTATAAATGTGGCTATTGGAGCTAGATACATAATCCCAGAGTTCCTGGGATGTTTTAGTAAAAGAGCTGTATGTATAGTTTTCCTTAAGACATGTAAATTAAACATCTATCAAATATAGGGTTGCGAAGAACAGGGCTCTGGAGATCAAGCGATTTTGGAGATTGAAACTACATTTCAGTCTTACTATCTTAGTACTTATGTGTTTTTGTGTTTTGTGGTTGAAGATGTAAATACAGCGTTATCTGCTTTCTTGCCAAAAGTCAAAACTGTATAAAGATCATCGTCATATTTGGATGAGATGGAAGTTATCTGATAGTGCTCATGCTAATGCGAGCTAGCTTTGTTAGCAAGTTGCAAAAACAAAAACAGCCAGTCAACTTACAACTTACTAAAATTAGTAATAACGAAAAGAAACTCTTAACTTCTCTCCTCTTCACTTCTTTCTGCTACCAGTACAGTCGCCCCCTGCTGGCCATTAGATAAAATGCAGGATCCGTATTGGCTCCACCTTTCTGGCCCAGATGTTGCTGCTTCGCCAACAGACAGAGGACTCTAATGTCTTTGCAGTAAATGTGAAGCTACAGATAATGGCAGTTAGCTTAGCTTAGCACAAAGACTGGAAACAGGGGGAACAGTTAGCCTCGCTCTGTCCAGACGTAACAAAATGCACCGAACTACACCTCAGAACTTACTTATACTTTTAAGCAATTATATGTTATGTGTTTAATCCAGCCAAAGAAATTAGGTGTAAAAATGATACATTGTGGTTTTATGGGCTCAAGCTATATTTCTCAGAGTGAGTGCAGCCAAGAAATAGTCCTTCCCCTCTGAAAACTGAATCAGCACCCATGTTTGTGTGTGGGAATGGGAGACAAAGTAGTGACTCACATTCATTGTTTGCATAGAAATATTCAGTCTCAATGTGATAACTAGTGTTTGTGTATCTTTGGAAGGTAAAATAATTGCTTTTGCAGTTGTGTGGACTTTTATGTTTTCTTTTTTATGTTTTCTTTGTGTGTGTCTGTGTAAAAACAACAGTTGTGTGAGTCTGCGTGGTTCTGTGCGTGTCCACGCAGCAGGTTCAATATCTTAGCTGGTGACACGGAAGGGCTTGAAAGGAAAAGAGACGATGGTGCAAAAGAGGGAGAGGGAGAAGGTGAGAGAGATGGGAGAGATTAGGGATTGATTATCGATTGCTGGGGAGTTGTCAGGAGGCTGCGGAAAGATAGAGGAGCATAGCCTATTTTCCTTTTGTTTGTGTTTTTTTCCCCCCATTCTCGTTCATCGACTGAAGGGGTGATTGGTGGAGAAAGAGAGTCGCACAAAAGATTCATGTCATTTCTCCTTCATTTACCCTCTCTCTCTCTCACTGCCTCTGGTTTGGTTAAGATCTCATTTTCTTCTCTGTGTTTAGAAATATTGAATTTAGAGCGAAGCTTAGACAATAGAAAACAACACAAGGCAGGAAGGGGATGAAAGTACAGAAAGAAGGAAAGAAGAATGGATAGAAGAAAGAAAGGAAAAACCACACATGCAAATAAACAGTGTTTACTTTATTACTAAGCGGAGCAAATCAGCATGAAGAAAAGACCTTCCAGTTTCCAATTCCCAAATCAAACAAGCGCTCATTAAAAACTCGTTGTCCCCAGTCGTCTCACAAATCACTTCCACAAATTCCATTTCATGGAAACACACACATTTCACCCCAAGACAGTAACCAAACATAATCCTATGCTTCATTTCCATTCAAATAACTTAAATCCAAGGGGTTCTTATCAACGATCACAGCCAACGGAGTTTCTCCGTCCATCAAAATTCATCAGTGTGAGTGTTTCTTTTTACATGCATGCATATGTCAATAGAAGTCCTAGACTCCTTTATTCCATTAAGGAGACAGTGCACAGCAGCATGCAGCGACTAAATCAACAGCCTCACACACACAAACGTCTGCTTTAAACACTGCACAGTCAATAAGCTATTTCTAGTTAAGGCTGAGAATGTGTGTGTATGTGTGTGTACGTGTGTCTATGTGTGTATGTGTGTGCGTGTGAGTCATTCTGAACAATGGGTGTTCCTATTCTTTGGTTAAATTTGCCCCTTTTCCAGAGGCTTGTCTCCTTGAGCAGTAGGGAACATAAATCCATGTCAACCTTTGTAAGTTTTGTGTAAGTGTGTGTGTCTGTGTGTGCGTGTGTGTGTGTGTGTGTTTGTGTGTGTCTCGGTCAGTGTGAATGTGTGCCTGTACTTTTTGGTGTGTGAGAGAATGTGAGTGAGAAGCAAAAAAAGAGTCCTTTTTTGTAACTGTGATTTGGACGTGTATGTTTCTGCTACACACACGCTCTCTCTCTCTCCCTCTCTCTCTCTCTCTCTCACACACACACACACACGCGCGGGGTCCTGTGTGTGACTGGCATGCTGAGTGCGGACTGCAGCACAGTGTCCTGCTCTCCTTATTCTTCTTTGGAAGGGCTACACACTTAATGAGTAGTCCTGGGACTTGAGGCTTTTTAACACACACAGACATAGAACTGCACCAAGGTTTGTACTTCTATACTTGTGAGGTCTCTCAATAACATAATACATACAATCCCTTTAGCCTCTAATCTCAAGCTTATCCATCCCAACTACGTACCAAAGCCTTAACTTAATTCTAACATTACCGCTAAAATCTTGACCCTAAAAGAGTCATCTGAAGAAGTAAAGGTCTGACATAATATCCACAAATTCCAACCTGAAAATAAATGAATCTGAAGGTCTAAAGCTTAAAATGGTCACTAAGTGCACTGCAGCTCATTTTGTATTTATTTAATTATATTGTTGTCAAGTATGCAGAATAGATTTTGCCTGTGATGCAAGATAGTTTTCACAGAATGTGGACTATAAACGGATTCCAATGCTTTGCACAAAGTTCCTTTCTTATCAAAATGAGTGTCAATAAAGCTCACATAAAGGCCCAGTCCACATATAAAGGGGTGTTTTTAAAACCTTCAAAATCCCGTCCACACAACCAGTTAATAAAAAACAAAATACTGTTAGAATGGAAACACCAATCAACGCCAATCATCAAGAAGATCAGGATGCTGACCAATCAGAAGCCTGAAAACAAGTTATTACAGGAAAGCTGCTGCTGTGCTGCTTTGGAGGTTAACCTGACCTTTGACTTTTCTAGATGGAATCAGGAGGATAGACACATTCCTGATAGCAAGATAAAGAATCACTTCTAGTGTGTGTGTTGAAAGGCTTTTATTGGTAATTTAATTGTTATTTTGCAAGCCTATGCATTTTATTTATTTTATTGTGTCATAACACACCATTTAGTACTTACTCTGGATGTGATGCCATATAAAGAGCAACAAAGTATGCATATGGAGTAGGACAGGGTGGTTGGATGTGTCAGACAAACCCGACTTTCACTGAGGATTCCCCTCATGAAACCAAAAGTCAGTGGGACTTATTTACATCAACTACCTAACTTAAACATGCAACTAAATTCACACTCTAAATGTACTTATTTTAATAAAAAAAAACATGGGCTTTTCTGAAACCTAACCAAGTAGATTTGTTTGAATTCACAACGTTAACCATGTGTTTAAAACTGTGACTGTAGAGGAGTCCATAGGGAAACCCAATGTGTTTAAAAGGGACAAGTTGGGAGTGAGAATGGACCATTTAAACACAGGAAAAAGCTTAAAATGCATAGACATGACAGGCGAAATGTCCTAAAAAAGTGGAATGCTATTTATACGCCTTCCCATGCATGAGATCCCTTAGTACAGCCCTATAGAAATAGAATACAGAATAGAAAATCTTACACTCTGCCTCTTTCACACACACACACACACACACACACACATGTATTCTGATGTATAGCTATTGTACGGCTGGCTGACATTTCCAGAAGTAGGTGATAAACAGTAGTTATCCTCAGTGTGTGAAACTGTCCCCTAAATGTCACCTTGTGGAAATTCTGCACAGACCCCGGCTGACGAGCACTGCTGTATACTAACTCCCACACACATACAAACACACACAGAAACAGCTGCATGGGGTTAATATGTAAGGAAAACACGGAAGGGCTCAAAAAGCAGCAGCGATGTACTTTTCACTGATGCTTTATGGTCTTTTTTCCACAGCCAGTGTTTTAAATTGTTGCTCAAATACAGTTACAGTGAATTAGAAGTGCAGTTCATGCAATAATAATTATTCACAACAAGCATATCCTATCAAATAATACTCACAATCCAACAAAAATACTGTTTTATGTACACTGATATAAAAGTAGCAGTAACTTAGAGAGGAGAGGGGCTCTCTTTAGGCTGATTCTTATTTCCTTTGTTATATATTTCCTTTCCATTTGTCCTTACAGTAAGACTTACTACCAGTAAAATATCAGCAACCTGTAGACAGGAATGTATAGATCCCAGCTTTGGCACTATGTAAATATATGTACAATATGTGTGAGGACGAGAGCGAGGAAGAAAATGAGAGAGATCGCTCACACCATCTCTCCTCTTTCAATCAATAACCCTGTGATTCTAATAGACATTGATTGCATCTGAATCCCAGATCCCAAGTCACAAATGTGATTATAAAATGGCCAGTCTTGACACTTTATTGAAAACAATGAGGCTGGAAAGAGAAACGGGAGGAGGGAGGGAGTGGGAGTGACTGGCTGGGAAAGATGGATTAATCTTCTGCTTGTCAGCTCGCTGAAGTCTTCTCCTTCATCCACTTCTTCTTTCGTGTGTTTGTGTGCATTTGTGTGTTTATGTGCGAGCAAATGTGCACGTTCTTTGAAAGATGGGAGACTGGTGTTTGCACTGTGGAGTGTTGAACTACTGAAATAGCAACAATATTGAAGAGTCACGAATGCAGTGTTTCAGCTGCAGCAGGGCTGTAGTGTAAACTCCACCTTATCGCAGCTACTCGGCCCCTGATTGATGGATATATCGACCTATCCGTCTCTTTGTATTTATCTTAAAAACAATTTCAAATCAGCCACTATTTATGTTGTGTTTGTCATAAATCAGTAGCGTTGTTATTGTGGAATATAACAGAGCAACAAAACAAACTAATGTGGAGTCATGTTGTCTAAACTTAAAGCCCAAATAGACTCAAGTAATCAGATCAGAACTGCTCTGAGAAATGATGTAAACCGTATTTTTCGGACTATAAGGCGCATTTAAAATCCTTCAATTTTCTCAAAAATCAACAGTGCGCCTTATGTATAAAATTAGACCATTTGGTCTGAAAAATACGTTATATAAGTATACTGTACTGTGATTTATTTCGGGAAATTCACTGCTTGAAATATGTTAACAAGCAATGTTTTTCTGAGTGGATGAGGTGCTATGGTGGCTATACTAAGTGCAGGAGGTTTATATCCTGATCCCTGTCTACAGTTACGTACGATCCATAGCAATAAAAGCCTTTGATTAAGGTTAGGAAAAGATTGTGGATCGATTTAATATTAATAAACATGTCAAGTCACATACATTACAAACCTTTTCGGTATTAAAACAAGATCACAGTCTTTTTCTTATTTAAATGAAGCAAGTGTTAAATCATGGCCATATAAAAATAAAAAATGGTGTCTTTGTAGCAGTGGTGGGAAAAGTATTCAGACCCTCAGTACTAATAGGGTTATATAATAGGTTATATAAAATGTCAATTCTCAAATAAAGTAAACATACCTCAAAATTGTACATAAGTCCTGATAAGGACACATTTTTTGACTTGCTGAATATGTTAACTTACAAGTCCTCATTATGTTAATTGAAAACAATGTAACTCAGTCAGCATTGTGTTCCCTCCTTAATGTCTTTGCAGTGGTGTATTATGGTTATTTGTAGAAAACACAGCTGTCAGTTTTGACCTGTGAATGAAATAATTTTCTCTGCTTTCTTAACTGATCATAAACTGAAGCTACTGTCATGTTTACAAGAGTTTGTAATGTAAACAGCTCTGTAACGACATTAATAATTTAAATGCAGCTCAGTGTAGTGTTAGTCCCTGAATAAAAAGATTTGTCAATCACTTTGGGAGCTGTAGCAGCGCAGCCTTTATGACAAATTGTGCCTTTAAAAGACATCTGTCAAAGCAGTAATTCATCCTGCTGGAAGTTATACCATTACACTTGATCTTAATAAGTGTCGTTTTAGCTTCAAACTGCTCTAAAGACTTAACCCTTACATAATGGCTGATAGCTTACTTTGGGGTCATTTCACTTTTTTTTTTTAATTCTGAGTGACACAAATAGAAAGAGGTTTATACTTCCTTTTTGTTCACGTGTATGCTGTGGAAAACAAAATGAACAATTGAATTTGCAACACAAACAATGACATTTACATGTATTTACCCTCAACTGCTGCCTTGCATTGCAGTGGAAATCATTTGTATTATGCATTTCCTTTGTACATTGATGACATTTCCATTGGAGACTAAGGATTTGTATGCATTTCCATGTCTTGTATGGATGTCTCCTGTCTGTGTAGGTGTATCGAACATGTGCCTGTGTTTTTACCGACTGCGGTGCCAGTATCATCACATACCCATGACCAGACTGCTGTGTGGTTTGGATGGTTCTGGCAGGTATTTCATAGCAGTTTACATAATTCCTTCTGCAATGAAAGCTGTGATGAAGCTATTTTCTAACCCCTTATTTGTGACACAACTGTAGACTGAAATATCAGTTTCACCTTTTACTGCAGCACATAATCTACCTGGAAGTAAAATTGCTTAGCTTTTATGTCACATTTGCTTCTAGTCTATTCACTAAAGGCTTACACATGGTTTGTACAGTTTGTTCCCGCTGCATTGTCATTGTACATTGATCAGAATGGATTTTCCCCTTGACCTTAATATAGACACGGAAGCTTGTAGATGTATTTTAGTGTTTGTGCTCGGTACTATTTCTTGCATTTATTTATTTATTTTATCGCGGAAACATCACAGGCAATGCAGAGTGGGATTATAAAGTATTACTACAACTACAGTACAAAAGATTCAATGAAGGATTATCAAAGGCAGGGTAGATCCAGGACGACCGCATTAAAAGGGATTTCTTCAGTGACTGTGACTGCACGTGCAAACAACAAACGCTGCATCTTGGGCATCCATTGAAATGTTTTAATAAAGATGCTCTCCTGCATATTGTTTGACAAACAGGCCTGGATGTGTTGTTTTGGTGCATTTTGTTCTCTGCTCTCACTCGGCTTTTGTAAATCAAAGATGCGTTTTGTCTGCACAGTATGTTTGTGTTCTTGTTATTCAGTGCTGACAGATTATAGTAATATGTTTTGTTTTGTCTTCATTCATATATTCCGGGTTTGGGTGCAAAAATATTGTCAAATATAGCAACATTGTAGTGTGGTGTCTGCACGCCTGAGCATTCTCGGTTATTGTTTGTTGACAAAGTGCAGCAGTCCCTCTGTCAAAACCCCCATGCAAAATGAATACGATATAGTCTGCCACTCATTGCTTATAGTAACACATTCAGCGCTTTCTGCCAGAGTGCAATGACACCGTCTGTTTATGACATGTATTCATGCATGCATAATTACATAATTTACAGCTCTTCCGTCAGACTTGGAAGACAATGATCAATTTAAAATGTAAATGCGTTCCCTTCCGTGTTCAATCAATTAACAGTGAAATAACATTTGCGGGTAATTTAATGTTTTTGCTTCTTATTCCTCCCTCCTCCTTCTTATTTTACAGGTACTTATCATGTATCATCGTGAATGGGCTGGATCAAGATTAAATGTCAAGGACATAGCAAAATGTATTAAATTATACCCAGTGATGGTATGCTTGTTATGAATGTATGTACATTATTTGTAGTTGGTTTATGTTATTTTTTTCTGCTGTTGTTTTGCCTCTTTATGTGGTCACTTTGTGTCTCTTTGTAGTTATATTGTCTCTGTTTATAGTTGGTTCCCCTAGTTTGAGTTACTTTGTAATTGTTTTGGTATTTTTGTAGTTTTTTTGTCTGTTATTGTTTTGACTATTTGTAGTCATTTTGTGTCACTTTGTTGATTTTTTGTGTCTCTTTGTTGTTGCTTTGTGTCTCTCTGTGGTTGTTTTGTGTTTCTTTGTATCACTTTGTGGTTGTTATGTGTCTCATTGTTGTCATTTTGAGTCCCCTTGTGTTTTTTGCCCCATGACATCGTCTCAGTGAGTCTCTTTCCGTCTCTTTCCGTCTCTTTCCGTCTCTTTGCATTCCTATATTGTCTTCTTTAAGTCTCTTGGTTGGTGGCCTGTGCCTGGTTGGCCCATTTAGTAAATGATCCATACATACATGCCATTCTTCAGCAACTACATGATAAGTGGAGAAGATAGGATTGAGGCCCAAGGATGGGGGAATTGTGGTAGAGAATTGTGTGAAGAATTTCTCCATCCATGTATTTCAAGCAGCACACTTGCGTGCATGTGTCTGGGATACGCTTCTGTTGTTATGCCCTTTAGAAACTTCCCTGTCTGAGAATATTTAACATGATGTATTCAGACACATGTCAGAGAGATTTTAAGTGACACATGTTTGTGTATGCAGTCTGTAGTTTGTGCAGAAGGCCATATCCGCTTTTTAAAGATGGGTTTACCGCAGGTCACAAGACCCAAAATAAACTCATTACATGCACGAAAACATCCTTAGAAATATTTATTCAACAAAGCAAAGACTATCAGGACAGATAAATAACACTAGACAGGAATGTCTGAAGACAGGGACCTACAAAGTAAAGCTATAATTGTATTACAGATAGAGGATATGAACCCAGACCACATACATTTAGCCAATGGATGCATTCCAGAGGGATTGTGGAAAGAGGAATAGTGACAGTGTGTAATGTGGAACGGTGCCAGTCGATATTGTGCTGAAAGGTCCTGGTCAAGTTGGTGAAAGATACTGTCAATTGATTATATCCACAGACTAAGGCAATGGATTCCCAGAACCGTCAGTGTGTGTGTGTGAAAAAAGGAGAGCGGACTGATGAGTGAAATATAAGTGCCCTCTCAAACTGGAAAGTCTTTCGTGGTCCTTATCAGTCTGCTTTGTCTTGTGAGAGCGCCACTGGGCGCCATGGTGGCTGACCATCGCATGTAGTTTTTGCAGTACCTTTGGCTTCAGGCGACCTTTATCAGCAGCTGTTTGGACATTCTGAGCATGTTGAATTTGCAGTGGAGGATACTGGTGAGAGGGAGCTCTCTGACTCTTTTCTCTTTTCTTTTTCCATGTGCAAAACACCATCAGTTACAATGGTAAGTGCAGCAATATACTCCAGAGTTGTTTCCATCATTTTACCACACATTTCTTCAGAGTGTATTTTGCATAAGGGAGAATATTGTTTTTTCAAATTTGCAGTGACGTGAAAGTTGTTTGTCTGTAATGTTGCTCTCCAGACTGCTGCATAAAAGAGTCATCCACCACACCCAACACAATATCATTTAAATGGGTGAGTTATTTTAAAAGTGTTCCCATAAAGTTGGGTTGTCAGCCTCAAGTGGCCTTTTGAGGACCTGCAGGCAGGTATGGCACTCCCACGTCTGCTTTAGCTTTCAACCAAAGAGGTTGCTGCTTGACCACAGACCTCCAAACCTTTACTTTCCACTTCCTGTATTGGCAGTAGAACTTGGCACTTAATCTAAAGAGATACTTGACTACAGTAGAAAGAGATGTTTAAAGAGGAACTGTGTGCTCCCTTTGAGCCTGATTCCATTTGATCACTTTATTTTTGGCTGCCTTGGTGATTTGCATGTGTAATATGTGTCCCCGGTTTCCAAACCCCCCTGACCATCTGCAGTGCCCATCCCAAGAGCTTAATTCTGGGGGGACAGAAAGAGGCACAGTGGGGGTGGCTTGGTCTGGATCTCCATGGACATGAGCTTGGATCTCTTGAGAAATAGCTGGCAAAACGTTGACTCACCTGGCCCTGGAGTGTGTTGGTGCACACACACACACATGCACGCAGCTTTATGGACAGACAGATAGACAGGCAGCTGCTAGCCTGACGGGGAAGCTGATTGAGATGATCCATGGGTGAATAAACACACACACGACATGATGGAATAAAACTGAAACACACATTTACACGAAAAGCAGTAAGTCATCAATATGCAAAGTAACTAATTATATGACTGAGTGACATATTCAACACGCCCGTCCATCCACCCCCACACGCCAGCTCATACACACACACACAAGATATACAGAAATGTCAGCTTCAATATAATTTACTATCCAGCAGCTCACAAAACAGACAGAATATTGAAAACCTATTTACAATCCAAATCAATGAGATATCAGAGTGTCATTCATCGCGTCCATACAGCGCATAAAACTTCATTAGCTCAGCGACATGCTAATAGATTTTCGACGAAAATGAGATATCATGGATGAGGCTGACATATCCAGTGTTTCAGTGTGATTTAAACCAGGAGGAATTAAGCCTTTGAGAGCGGGAAGGGCATGGACATACACTTTTATGAAGATGGACACGCTAAATCCTGCATCACCATTGGCAGCTCATAAATATTATCATCCCTAGGATAGAAATGACTTGTAAATTGACCATAAAGCGGATATAGACACGCTAGGTATACATGATTTAGCTGCCTTCCACATTGAGGGACATACAATGACAGATGTGTGATGATGAATGTCTATTATGTGGGTGATACAGTGTATGTGTAGGGTGTGTGTGTGTGTGGGTTGCAGGGGAAAAGGGGAAGACCCCCGGGAACAGTGTACCACTGTGGGGTGATCTCAGTATCCCCACAGGCTTAAGATAAACCATGTACAGCTGTGTTTAAAGGGGTTCACTGAGTTAATTCAAAAGGACACAGGGACGCAATGCAGGCTTATGTGTAGCCACACACATGCACACACACACGCACACACACAGTTTTCGGCAAGATGAGGAGAGCTGCTGAAATAACACCGTGCCAGCTGGCAACAGGATCCACACAGACACACAGATACACACGCGCACCTCCCTCCAACCCACTTGACTGCATTAAAAAGGAGGCTTCATCAAAGCTATTCATGTTGCCTCCATAAGTCATCATCTCATTTGCAAGACAAATGGGGAAGTCAGATTGGTCAGTGCATTTTAATAAAGAGCCAAGCACCGAGCGAGCATCCTTTTCTCCTCCTCTGCCCTCACAGACGCAGGCTTTCACACAGCACAACCACTGAACTCTTAATATACCAACATTCAAATGTATACACATGTATAACAACAGGGTATGTTGCCATTTGCCACCATGCTCCTTATTCAGTAAAATTAACATGTGTTTTTTTAATCAATCAGCAATAACCTGTAGTGGGATTAAACCTTGTGTCTGGGCTTAATGTACGGTTAACACTGCATTCATTTTGTCCACAAAATGTGCCCAGAACATTAGGAATAATTATAAAAATGAACTTAACATAAATCAGATGTTCAGAAAATTTTACATTTCCAAACGTCATCAGCTGAAGAAGAGCTTGTGGTACTAATGGAAGCTTCTAAACAGCTACTAATGGACGTTGTGGTCATTGTTTTGCCAACTGTTTCTCCCTAGAATGAACTTTTGATCTCCATTTATAAACCAACATGGACTAGGAGTCTTAAAAGGGACAGATCACCCCCAAATCAAAAACATATTTTTCTGCTTATCTGTAGTTGTGTTTATCAATCTAGTTCAATGTGAGTTTCTGAGTGCTGCAGCTATCAGATGTTTGTCTTTCAATGGAAGATGGTGGATCCAGATAGCACTTGTCTTTTGGTGACTCAACAGCAATGTTTCTTACTAGAAATCAAGAACTCAATGTACACAAGTCAGGTACCATCTCCTGCAGTTATATATTTGAGAAAAGATATCTCCACGGCAGATACTATGCCCCTAGACTCAGCAACTCATGGCAAAACAACCTAGACTGACACATAGCACAACAGGTAAGAGGAAAAATATAAAATGTTTAACTACTCCTTTAAAATGCCCAGAGAAGTTGATGTTGACATCTGTAATTCCAACTGCAACACCAACTTACAACACTTACACATCACTCCACTGAGCGCCCCTCATGCATACGGTCTTAAATGAACTCCCTTGCCAAAAAGGTCACTGGTAGGAATATTACTGTACGTTGTAGAGAACAATAGACATTACAACATTTCTCTTTAATACCATGCCTGACATGCATATACATTTTCTACTTATCTGATCAATATGTTTCAATCATGTGTACTATAAATTAAATAACGAAAATGCTTTCAAGACAAATCAGTTTGTCCTTGAATTAATTTATGCTCATGCAACACACAGATAGGCTGGAACTCCTTTGATAAAACATAATTATACAAACCCATTATCATTTGGTCCGAGCATGTTTGATCAACACATGGACCAATGCCCTTAACATTAATTTCATAAGGTCATGGGATGCTGACCCCTCATGGAATGACTATTGTCACTGTAGATTGCAGCACTATTGATTCGCTGCGCTTTGAAAGCTATCTGATATTGAGATCCGCAGACTGTTGATTTAACTCCGCGCTAGTGTTGAACAATTAAATGAAGCCAATAGGTTTGTTCATATCTTTGCTTTTCCATCCTTCAAATGACTCCCAACAGATACCCCCAGAGTCTGTCACAAGGACCAAAGTATAATAAATGAACATAGATCTGACACGTACTGAAATCAATGGCCTGTCAGATCGCGGTTTGGGCAAATAGTGACTACCCCCAAACACATATTGTTGATTTATTGTGTGAATTGATTGATGAATTGATCCTCAGAGGTAACATTGGACCTTTAGACCTTTGTTTGTGTTTATTTGTTTACAATAAGCCATCTTGGTCAGACTGTCAGCTTTGCAAGCCCTTGGTAAGATCTTCTATAGCTGTGTCTTTCAACTCTGCATGGTTATTGTGTTGTCAAATCACCATTTTACGAACTTGTAGCTGCATCTTTATTGTTGTATATTATTCATTGCTGCTCTGTATGTTTGCATGTATCAATAAATATATATAATCAGTATTGTTTGGTTCTGTTTAGTTTCTTTATGTTGCTTGCTTGCATGACTACATGTACTGAACCAATTATCAATCCCAAAAAGTAGGGATGCTTTGTAAATATAAAAAAAACAGAATGCATCTCTTATCTTTGCACTGATTTCAGTTGAATGTGGGTCACTAAAGATTTGCAGATCATTGCAATTCTGTTTTACACAGTGTCCCAACTTCTTTGGGTTTCCAGTGGCTATACATGACTTCTGCACTGACTTGACAATGCTTATTTTGTTACTGTCTTGTTTTCTGTCAATTTCAACTCAACCATCACGTTACTAGTTTTAAAACTTCTCATTTAAGGTCTACAGATGAAAATCAGTCAGCTGGCAAATACAGACACGTCTACATGAATGTTAATTACTGTGCATTGCCCTTATAAATAGATCAATATAATAAAGCAAAGTTTTATTTTAAATTCTAGTAGAAGTCCCAAACTTCCCATATATACCAAATATGGCAGGCAATGCCATTACAAAGCATAAAAAAGAAGCATGTCATACTAAATACAGGATGGTGAAACGGTTTTTACCAACATTAATAAACATAAAGACAAAGTCATGCTTGCAGGCTTATTTATAAATTTTTATCAAGCATATATATGTATAAAATGTTCGCTCACAAATCATATAAGCTGCACCAAAGATAAGTATTTCTTATTATGTATTTATTTTGCAGCAGCTTCAAACGTGTGATACGCATAGACTGATACGTCATTGACGCAAAAAGTGTACACAGGTGGGCGAGATTACAGTCACGTGCCTAGAACGTGGCGTTAATTAGTGCCGTGAGACTTCTGTTTGTTTACAGTCACTAAACTGTTAAAACGTCACAATTGTTTACTTTAACGCCTTAATTAGAGTACATTAGTGCTAAAGATGCGTTTAAACACCGGAGTTTACTTTTTTGACGGAAAGTTGTTGAAAATATTCGAGGTAAGTAAAAGTTTTTTCAATGTTCGTGGTGTTGGTTGTTTTCGTGGGACGTTCATTTCTAATTTCACCGTTACTTAAACGCCATGTTGGTCAGTTTTAGCTTAAACGCACTGGACATTAGCTGTGTTAATGTCAGCGTGAAGTGTTTTGTTGTTGTTTTTCGCCTTCGTTATTGTAGCATCAGTGTGTCAACAATTACCGCTTTCAGCCTTTTGGTCCTCTTTTCTCTTCCAAGAGACCAATGGCCATACACAGTAAGCTGTTTACATTACTGTGATGTTGCTATCCTTACTCTGTTTTATTTTGAGGTTGCAGCAGGTCCCCATCCTGTTGTTATTACTCCCGTATTCGCCGAATATTAGGGTAATTCCTGTTAGCTGTCCCCGAGTTAAACATGTCACTATTCGTATAGCCTGTAATGCAAAACATGACTGACACACAAAAGTTGAATATTTCTGCACGAATACTGGCATGAATGCTTTATAGGGCTGCAGCTCATTGTAGCACTTTTCTAGCTGGACGTTTGGTGGTGTTAATGTAGGATAACATTTGTATCATGGCGGCCCAGGGTTGTCCTTAAAACCTTTTTGTTCAAGTCAAAGAAAAAAAAGAAGTTTGAATTCACCTGTGGGCATAAGTGGCCGCAGAGCACTGCAGG